>OZ038312.1:4278017-4331908 GCA_964035775.1 Osedax frankpressi | reverse complement strand
GGTGGGGACTGGGTAGGAGGTAGGGTGGGGACTGGGTAGGAGGTAGGGGGGGGGACTGGGTAGGAGGTAGGGTGGGGACTGGGTAGGAGGTAGGGTGGGGACTGGGTAGGAGGTAGGGTGGGGACTGGGTAGGAGGTAGGGTGGGGACTGGGTAGGAGGTAGGGTGGGGACTGGGTAGGAGGTAGGGTGGGGACTGGGTAGGAGGTAGGGTGGGGACTGGGTAGGAGGTAGGGTGGGGACTGGGTAGGAGGTAGGGTGGGGACTGGGTAGGAGGTAGGGTGGGGACTGGGTAGGAGGTAGGGGGGGGACTGGGTAGGAGGTAGGGTGGGGACTGGGTAGGAGGTAGGGTGGGGACTGGGTAGGAGGTAGGGTGGGGACTGGGTAGGAGGTAGGGTGGGGACTGGGTAGGAGGTAGGGTGGGGACTGGGTAGGAGGTAGGGTGGGGACTGGGTAGGAGGTAGGGTGGGGACTGGGTAGGAGGTAGGGTGGGGACTGGGTAGGAGGTAGGGTGGGGACTGGGTAGGAGGTAGGGTGGGGACTGGGTAGGAGGTAGGGTGGGGACTGGGTAGGAGGTAGGGTGGGGACTGGGTAGGAGGTAGGGTGGGGACTGGGTAGGAGGTAGGGTGGGGACTGGGTAGGAGGTAGGGTGGGGACTGGGTAGGAGGTGGTGTGGGGACTGGGTAGGAGGTGGGGTGGAGATTGGGTAGGAGGTAGGGTGGGGACTGGGTAGGAGGTGGTGTGGGGACTGGGTAGGAGGTAGGGTGGGGACTGGGTAGAAGGTAGGGTGGGGACTGGGTAGGAGGTGGGGTGGAGATTGGGTAGGAGGTATGGATGGGACTGGTTAGGAGGTGTGGTGAGGACTGAGTAGGAGATAAGGGTGGGGACTGGGTAGGAGGTAGGGTGGGGACTGGGTAGGAGGTAGGGTGGGGACTGGGTAGGAGGTAGGGTGGGGACTGGGTAGGAGGTAGGGTGGGGAGTGGGTAGGAGGTAGGGTGGGGACTGGGTAGGAGGTAGGGTGGGGACTGGGTAGGAGGTAGGGTGGGGACTGGGTAGGAGGTAGGGTGGGGACTGGGTAGGAGGTAGGGTGGGGACTGGGTAGGAGGTAGGGTGGGGACTGGGTAGGAGGTAGGGTGGGGACTGGGTAGGAGGTAGGGTGGGGACTGGGTAGGAGGTAGGGTGGGGACTGAGTAGGAGGTAGGGTGGGGACTGGGTAGGAGGTAGGGTGGGGACTGGGTAGGAGGTAGGGTGGGGACTGGGTAGGAGGTAGGGTGGGGACTGGGTAGGAGGTAGGGTGGGGACTGGGTAGGAGGTGGGGTGGAGACTGGGTAGGAGGTAGGGTGGGGACTGGGTAGGAGGTAGGGTGGGGACTGGGTAGGAGGTAGGGTGTGGACTGGGTAGGAGGTAGGGTGGGGACTGGGTAGGAGGTAGGGTGGGGACTGGGTAGGAGGTGGGGTGGAGACTGGGTAGGAGGTAGGGTGGGGACTGGGTAGGAGGTAGGGTGGGGACTGGGTAGGAGGTAGGGTGAGGACTGGGTAGGAGGTAGGGTGGGGACTGGGTAGGAGGTAGGGTGGGGACTGGGTAGGAGGTAGGGTGGGGACTGGGTAGGAGGTAGGGTGGGGACTGGGTAGGAGGTAGGGTGGGGACTGGGTAGGAGGTAGGGTGGGGACTGGGTAGGAGGTAGGGGGGGGGGGACTGGGTAGGAGGTAGGGTGGGGACTGGGTAGGAGGTAGGGTGGGGACTGGGTAGGAGGTAGGGTGGGGACTGGGTAGGAGGTAGGGTGGGGACTGGGTAGGAGGTAGGGTGGGGACTGGGTAGGAGGTAGGGTGGGGACTGGGTAGGAGGTAGGGTGGGGACTGGGTAGGAGGTAGGGTGGGGACTGAGTAGGAGGTAGGGTGGGGACTGGGTAGGAGGTAGGGTGGGGACTGGGTAGGAGGTAGGGTGGGGACTGGGTAGGAGGTAGGGTGGGGACTGGGTAGGAGGTAGGGTGGGGACTGGGTAGGAGGTAGGGTGGGGACTGGGTAGGAGGTAGGGTGGGGACTGGGTAGGAGGTAGGGTGGGGACTGGGTAGGAGGTGGTGTGGGGACTGGGTAGGAGGTGGGGTGGAGATTGGGTAGGAGGTAGGGTGGGGACTGGGTAGGAGGTGGTGTGGGGACTGGGTAGGAGGTAGGGTGGGGACTGGGTAGAAGGTAGGGTGGGGACTGGGTAGGAGGTGGGGTGGAGATTGGGTAGGAGGTATGGATGGGACTGGTTAGGAGGTGTGGTGAGGACTGAGTAGGAGATAAGGGTGGGGACTGGTTAGGAGGTGTGGTGAGGACTGGGTAGGAGGTAGGGTGGGGACTGGGTAGGAGGTAGGGTGGGGACTGGGTAGGAGGTAGGGTGGGGACTGGGTAGGAGGTAGGGTGGGGACTGGGTAGGAGGTAGGGTGGGGAGTGGGTAGGAGGTAGGGTGGGGACTGGGTAGGAGGTAGGGTGGGGACTGGGTAGGAGGTAGGGTGGGGACTGGGTAGGAGGTAGGGTGGGGACTGGGTAGGAGGTAGGGTGGGGACTGGGTAGGAGGTAGGGTGGGGACTGGGTAGGAGGTAGGGTGGGGACTGGGTAGGAGGTAGGGTGGGGACTGGGTAGGAGGTAGGGTGGGGACTGGGTAGGAGGTAGGGTGTGGACTGGGTAGGAGGTAGGGTGGGGACTGGGTAGGAGGTAGGGTGGGGACTGGGTAGGAGGTAGGGTGGGGACTGGGTAGGAGGTAGGGTGGGGACTGGGTAGGAGGTGGGGTGGAGACTGGGTAGTAGGTAGGGTGGGGACTGGGTAGGAGGTAGGGTGTGGACTGGGTAGGAGGTAGGGTGGGGACTGGGTAGGAGGTAGGGTGGGGACTGGGTAGGAGGTAGGGTGGGGACTGGGTAGGAGGTAGGGTGGGGACTGGGTAGGAGGTGGGGTGGAGACTGGGTAGGAGGTAGGGTGGGGACTGGGTAGGAGGTAGGGTGGGGACTGGGTAGGAGGTAGGGTGGGGACTGAGTAGGAGGTAGGGTGGGGACTGGGTAGGAGGTAGGGTGGGGACTGGGTAGGAGGTAGGGTGGGGACTGGGTAGGAGGTAGGGTGGGGACTGGGTAGGAGGTAGGGTGGGGACTGGGTAGGAGGTGGGGTGGAGACTGGGTAGGAGGTAGGGTGGGGACTGGGTAGGAGGTAGGGTGGGGACTGGGTAGGAGGTAGGGTGGGGACTGGGTAGGAGGTAGGGTGGGGACTGGGTAGGAGGTAGGGTGTGGACTGGGTAGGAGGTAGGGTGGGGACTGGGTAGGAGGTAGGGTGGGGACTGGGTAGGAGGTAGGGTGGGGACTGGGTAGGAGGTAGGGTGGGGACTGGGTAGGAGGTGGGGTGGAGACTGGGTAGTAGGTAGGGTGGGGACTGGGTAGGAGGTAGGGTGTGGACTGGGTAGGAGGTAGGGTGGGGACTGGGTAGGAGGTAGGGTGGGGACTGGGTAGGAGGTAGGGTGGGGACTGGGTAGGAGGTAGGGTGGGGACTGGGTAGGAGGTGGGGTGGAGACTGGGTAGGAGGTAGGGTGGGGACTGGGTAGGAGGTAGGGTGGGGACTGGGTAGGAGGTAGGGTGAGGACTGGGTAGGAGGTAGGGTGGGGACTGGGTAGGAGGTAGGGTGGGGACTGGGTAGGAGGTAGGGTGGGGACTGGGTAGGAGGTAGGGTGGGGACTGGGTAGGAGATAGGGTGGGGACTGGGTAGGAGGTAGGGTGTGGACTGGGTAGGAGGTAGGGTGGGGACTGGGTAGGAGGTAGGGTGGGGACTGGGTAGGAGGTAGGGTGGGGACTGGGTAGGAGGTAGGGTGGGGACTGGGTAGGAGGTGGGGTGGAGACTGGGTAGGAGGTAGGGTGGGGACTGGGTAGGAGGTAGGGTGGGGACTGGGTAGGAGGTAGGGTGAGGACTGGGTAGGAGGTAGGGTGGGGACTGGGTAGGAGGTAGGGTGGGGACTGGGTAGGAGGTAGGGTGGGGACTGGGTAGGAGGTAGGGTGGGGACTGGGTAGGAGGTGGGGTGGAGACTGGGTAGTAGGTAGGGTGGGGACTGGGTAGGAGGTAGGGTGTGGACTGGGTAGGAGGTAGGGTGGGGACTGGGTAGGAGGTAGGGTGGGGACTGGGTAGGAGGTAGGGTGGGGACTGGGTAGGAGGTAGGGTGGGGACTGGGTAGGAGGTGGGGTGGAGACTGGGTAGGAGGTAGGGTGGGGACTGGGTAGGAGGTAGGGTGGGGACTGGGTAGGAGGTAGGGTGAGGACTGGGTAGGAGGTAGGGTGGGGACTGGGTAGGAGGTAGGGTGGGGACTGGGTAGGAGGTAGGGTGGGGACTGGGTAGGAGGTAGGGTGGGGACTGGGTAGGAGGTAGGGTGGGGACTGGGTAGGAGGTAGGGTGGGGACTGGGTAGGAGGTAGGGTGGGGACTGGGTAGGAGGTAGGGTGGGGACTGGGTAGGAGGTAGGGTGTGGACTGGGTAGGAGTTGAGATCAAAACCTTATTGATGTAAGTGTGTTTGACAATTACTTGCTCTAGGTGCACAATCCAGCGTTCTTTGTCATCTTCATCCTTAGCTGTGAAATAAAGTGAGATAAGGTGAGGTGAAATGAAGTAAAGTGAGATTAGGTGAGGTGATGTTAAATAAAGTGAGATAAGGTGATAAGGATATGTGAAGTGAGATAAGATGATGTGTGGTTAGGTGAAATGAAGTAAGTGAGATAAGTTGAGGTGAGGAGAGATGTGAGGAGAAGTGAAGTGAGATATGGTGGTGTGTAGTGAAGTGAGATAAGGTGATGTGAGGTTAGGTGAAATAATGTGAGATAAGGTGAGGTGAGGAGAGATGTGAGGAGAAGTGAAGTGTGATTAGGTGAAATGAGGTGAAGTTATATAAGGTGAGGTGAGGTGAGGTAAAATGAGGTTATATAAGGTGGTGTATAGTGAAGTGAGATAAGGTGAGATGAGGTGAGGTGAGATAAGGTGATCTGATGTGAGATAAGGTGAGGTGAAGTGAGATAAGGCAAGGTGAAGTGTGATAAGATGAGGTGGGTGAAGTGAGATAAGGTGAGGTAAGGTGAGGTGAAGTGAAGTGAGATAAGGTGAGGTGAAGTGAAGTGAGATAAGGTGAATTCAAGTAAAGTGAGATAAGGTGAGTTCAAGTAAAGTGATAAGGTGGGGTGAAGTAAAGTGAGATAAGGTGGGGTGAAGTAAAGTGAGATAAGGTGAGGTGAGGTAAAGTGAGATAAGGTGAGGTGAAGTGAGATAAGGTGAGGTGAAGTGAAGTGAGATAAGGTGAGGTGAAGTGGAGTGATATAAGGTGAGGTGAAGTGGAGTGATATAAGGTGAGGTGAAATGAAGTGAGATAAGGTGAGGTGAGGTGAAGTGAAGTGAGATAAGGTGAGGTGAGGTGAAGTAAAATGAGATAAGATGAGGTGAAGTAAAGTGAAGTGAAGTAAAGTGAGATAAGGTGAGGTGAAGTAAAGTGAGATAAGGTGAGGTGAAGTGAAGTAAGATAAGATGAGGTGAAGTGAAGTGAGATAAGGTGAGTTCAAGTAAAGTGATAAGGTGGGGTGAAGTAAAGTGATATAAGGTGATATAAGGTGAGGTGAAGTGAGATAAAGTGAGGTGAAGTAAAGTAAGGTAAAGTACAGTGAGATAAGGTGAGGTGGAATACAATGAGATACGGTGAGATGAGATAAGGTGAGGTGAAGTGAGATAAGGTGAGGTGAAGTGAGATAAGATGAAGTGAAGTGAGATAGGTGAGGTGAGATGAGGTGAAGTGAAATAATGTGAGGTGAGGTGAAGTGAGATAAGGTGAGTTCAAGTAAAGTGAAATAAGGTGAGGTGAGATGAAGTAAGATAAGGTGAGGTGGAATAAAATGAGATACGGTGAGGTGAGATAAGGTGAGGTGAAATGAGATAAGGTGAGGTGTGATGAGGTGAAGTGAAGTGAGATAATGTGAGATGAGGTGATGTGAGATAATTTGAGGTGAAGTAAATAGAGTATGCAGTCGAGTAAATAGTGTGTAAGGTGAAGGTGTAGTACTTTAAGGGAGTAGTGATGCAATATGAGGGTGAGATGAAGTAAGGTGAGGAAAGGAAAAGTGAGGAAAGATGATGTGTTGGTTAAGTGAGATTGAGATAAAAAGGAGTACATTATGAGTGTAGTGAGAAGTGAGTAAATATGAGAATCGTGGCAAGCATTAGGGTGAGATTTAGCTGATGATTAGGGTGAGAGTGAGGTGAGAGTGAGGAGTGTGAGAAAGGGTAAGAAGAAAGGAGAGGTGGGGCTCACCATTACTAGTAACTATCAATGTCTAATCGATAGCTAATCTCACCTGTAGTAAAAATGAACGATCTCGGTCTAGTAAATGACTCACCCCCTCGCCATTATATCGTACGCACACATACACACGTATACAGAGAACTAGTGTTAGTATTAGATACACGTAGCTACAGTAGGCTTTAGTCGATAATACCCATAACTTACATGCAGAAGACGTGGGGAGATGTTGGGGTAAACACTGGGGCGGGGGTGAACGTTGGGATTAATAGTGGGGTGGGGTTAATAGTGGGGTGGGGTTAATAGTGGGGTGGTGTTAATAGTGGGGTGGTGTTAATAGTGGGGTGGGGTTAATAGTGGGGTGGTGTTAATAGTGGGGTGGTGTTAATAGTGGAGTAGGGTTAATAGTGGGGTGGTGTTAATAGTGGGGTGTGGTTAATAGCGGAGTGGGGTTAATAGTGGGGTGTGGTTAATAGTGGGGTGTGGTTAATAATGGGGTGTAGTTAATTATGGGATAGATCAATGGGTGTGCGTGAATTGATATCGAAATATCAAGCGGAGGGTCTAAACATATTTGTCGAATGAACGATTTTCTATAAAACGTCTACGTAAAAGAGGGGGGGCTTCATCCTTTATGAAGAGGGGCGGGGCCTGATTTCAGATATAAAATGTGTTTATAAATACAAGGAATTAAACAATAAAATACTGGGTATATAAACATCGGCATTATTATATGCGACATTATTAGGGTAGTTATATACAAACAAGCACATACTTATTATTATACACTTGTGTTTAACATAATAATGCTGACTTCACAAATATATATATTAATGTGTGTATTAACTATAAATAGTAAATACTCGACTGTACTTTACAAGTATGTTGAAAATAAGCATAGAAATAACTAATATTGTTCACAACTTGATTTGATTGCGTAATTGACCTTGTATAATAATGCAATACCTAGATTAATGTAATGCAGGTCTCGGGTACATCTCAAGGTCACCTCATATCGGCTTTACGGCCTAGTCCACAAATACGTATATAGATAAGATCGGATAAGGATAACATATGTACTATATTATATCAAATGACTGTGGTGTTGAGGACACAGGAAAACTAAAATGATCACAAACTATAACTATAACATAAACATAAACATAAACATAAACATAAACATAAACATAATACCTAACCATTGTGTTCCATTGATTTACATATTCTTATACAAATTTAAATATTTACTATAACAAATTGTACAGATAGATAATTATTAGAGTAAATGAACTAAAAATCTGGGAATTTTTATAATTGAAATAAATATAATAGAAAATTAATAATACTTATATAAAATAAGATCCAAGTTATTTTAGTTTGTTATCTTATAAAAATAAAATATAATTTATTTGTATTAAAAATATATTCTCTTATCTTTTAAAATAATATCCTAACAATTGATATCATCTGTTTATAAATTCAACATAATATTTAAAATAAATAGGTATTATAATATTGCCTATTTCTCAAGAAACCAGATGATGTCATCATTATAAATACTTATTTCATTATTTCATTGCTAAATCTACCTTCTATGTTCACATTTATAATATACTAACAAATAAAGTCAGCTGGGTTTAATTAATATATTAATGTAGTACAGTTATAAATTATATATAATACCTTTTTATATGCAACCAACAATTTTGTTTGCAGTGTATTGATATTATATTATATGGCCATATGGTATAACAACAGAGAAAATAGAGTGAATTAATACTATTGGTAATCTAATTTACATATATACAAATATATATAATTTGTGAATACATCAAAAGATTTAACAAAACTATAGTTTTATAAATATACTTTTAATTGTAGTTATACACATATATAGTAGTAGTTTTGTATAGTAAGTATAGTAAATATATAGTTTTGTAAAAAGTACTTAAAAGAAAATATACAAAGCAAAAAAATATAATTTTGTAGATAATCTGTTAGGTTATAATTATGATTGTAATGTTAATAGGTCTTAATATAATATGATGAGGTTTATATACAACTATAAATATATATATAAATATATATAAATATATAAGCATTTAAAATGCAGTTAATACAATTTAAAGTATTATATATTTCATATATTATATTATATATAATAGATTATTATAAGAGTCTGATATATATAAACAGTAGATCTATAAAGTAAGTAATATATTACATTTACTTGAATTTAAAATTACCAACTTGTGCAATAAATAATTTATGACCTATCAAATTGACCAGATATTTGCATAATTATAATACATTTTCTATTAAATTGTTTTTTGATTAATGATACTGATAAATTGTGTACCATTTTTAAAATATTGTATATTTTGTACACTGAAAATACACTAATAAATAAAATTGTACAGATAATAACATAACGCAACTGGTAATATCTTTTAGAGTCACTAACTATATCTTTTAGAGTCTTAAATGGTATGTTGTATTGGTTATAATGCAATTCCCAAAGCAATCGATGATATAGTATGTAATATACAGTACTGACCAGGTACACAGATCATTATTGCCACTATTTATTTCTAATTGTTTATAGTTAGTGCGATCATATCAATAATCCTATCAATAATATTAATTTTAAAGCCACTGTTCATAAGAACAGAATTCTAATTTTTAGAATTATTGATGTAATTTATGAGAAAAAAATACGGATACAATGAAGAGACTGTAATAAAATAATTGGCATCGGTATTGATTTAGATACTATGTAAATATATGTATATAGTGGTAAAGAGTGGGAGAGAGATAGGAAGAGAAAGAGGGAGAGGAAGAGGAAGAGGGAGATACAACAAAGAAAGATTAGGAAGATAGAATTGATTGTTTAAAATAACAATGGAGTTCTGCCGAGGAAAAGAATGCGTTGTCGAATAAGCGGAACACTATTTCAAACTGACAGAGTCGATTACACAATAATTACATAATATCGTATTACATCATCGTCAGCATCGACATAATTAGATCTGGGTAATAATAATGCAATAGTTGGTCGGGGTAAATATTTAATATGGAAAAGAAAATAAAAGCCAATAACTGCAGATATAACTTGACGATATTAGAAAATGTTACATATAAGATATATTTACATTCGCATCTTATCTTCTATAAATATATATCTATTCGAATTGCAGTAAATACAACAGATGCCAGATTAATACCACATCACACCTTTATGCCTAGAAAAGAATTTAACCTTATTTGTAGACGATGATGACTTATTAATAGAAACCATAATACAGAGATTAAATATTTACTTGCATATGTCACTGCACTACATAAAACTCTTGATTATACTGTCAATAAATACAATAAATACAATAAATACAAGAAATATAATAAATACAATAAATACAATAGATACGTCTTGTATTTATTGTACTGTCAAAATGATAATTATAATATTATGTGATGCAAACTCTAATAAATTATAATATTTCAAGATACATCGACAAAATAACAATTAAGATTAATATGCAATATTCAAAAAACTTGTTAATTATAGCTTTAGAAATATATTTTGTAACTTCTATAGTTCTACCTTGGTATTAGAATGTTTAAATTAATAATAGCAAATCTAAACACTCATTGTAAACAATTTTAGTACCACAATAAACAATTTGAGTATCTATACCTTTTAGAAATGAAATTTAGAAGTCAATGAATAGTAAATTAATTTTATTTTAAAACCGACACATTATATAACTAGAACTAAACATTAATAAAACAAAAATACTAATCAAATTAATATGTTAATACTGCTTTTAATATCAAAATTAATGACAATTTTATCAATTATAAATGTTATAATATAAATATTAATAACAAACAAATTTAAATTTACATAATATTTTTAAAGCAATTTTGATATTATTTTTATACATTTTATTCATTGTTTACATTTTTTTTATTTCTATAAATACATTTCTTATCTTCTAGTCAAATAAATTTATATGACTTAGTAAATAATTATAAATAAATAAAAAATATACCCATCAAATTATATTATATTATTATACAATTAATTATTAAATTATTAACATTTGCTAAATATTCTAATACATAAATTATTGGAAAGATTTTATTATTTAATCTATTATTTTGAATTTATATCTATTTTATTTATTTTGATATATTAAATAAATAAATATTAATATGGATTACAAGATCTATTATTAATAAATTGATATAAAATTTTAAATGATTCAATATTGTATTTGACCAACAAGAGTAAATATATATTCAGTAAATAATGCAGCTAGATCTGGCTAACTAACCAAAAACATCCTTTATTATATTAACAAAATCAAAATTTACCTAATGCATTTTGCAGTTTAAATTAACTTAGATTAAAGATTATGTTTAAATAGAAACTATTATCTAAAGATAATTAAAAGAGGTAATATATACGTAAAGAGTATCTACAGATTTCAACGTATTGGCTTTCTAAAAATCATTATTTGCTCTCCCTAAACAGTTTACAATTAGAACTAAAATTCTATACCAATGCGTATTTATAATGACATACAATATACATAATTGTACAAGAGTATACAAGTAATATATACCGAAGAATACAAATGAGTTTACCTTGAAAATGAAAGGTCTTTTGATCAACAGTGATGGTAAACGTACTATCATCTGCATCGTCAATTCCTATAATAGCCCCTTTTAATCTTACACAACCACGTCTCACTCCTCGCATCATCTTATCCTTCGACTGTAAGAATGATTTCATATTTTATACGATGAACATTATTGTAATAACGATATATATATATGATTTACTATTCAATAAAATATAATTTAAAAATATGAATATATTTATTATAATATTTTGATATAAAAAAATGTAATATGTATATTAATATTAACACATAATTATATTCTGAATAGTTCATATTATTAAAATGTAATATATATTTTTACACTCTAGATTATTGATAAACATGAATTTACAATTATTAATAATTAAAATGTGTAACTATTCTATGAAATAGATTATAACTTAGTTTGTAATGAATAATAAATGATGTCAAATTTCTAAAGCATAACATAATATTGTCATGTTAATGATTATATTTATATTAATATTAACAACATATATTACATATATTCAATAGTTAAATAAATATAGAATTTTAAAATACATTGAAAAAGAATACAAATATATACCAGGAACAAAACAATTTATTATTATTATAAACATTATAATAATTAAATTGTTATTACAATTCATTGGATTACAATATATTCAAAAATATATTATACTTATTATAATAATACATCGATTATTTATATTGATTTATGTAATATATATTTAATAATAATAAATTATAAAATGCATTGTAAATATTAGCCAATGACACACCAAGTCATACATTAACATAGTATCAGTAAGAAAAATATACGTAAATGTAATTGTACAATTTTAACAACGTAGAATACATATTATAAAATGAAACCAATTTGAATTTCAAAATATTTGAAATTTTATTTTTAAAATTATTTTGTATATATTCTATTTTATAAAACTGCTCAAAGAAAATCTACACAACGTATATTATTATAATTAAACAATTATTTTAATAAAATAGTTATTATATTATGAACATAACAAAATTCAAAAACTGATAAATTAAAAGTCTTATAAAAATGAGTAATAAAAAGATTTTAAATATTATTTTTAAAATTATAAAAGTTCATAAAAAATTGAATTAAAATGATTTGAGTATAGTAACTTGTTTCTATACTAACAGTATAGTAGGACAAAAGTCCCATGTCTTCGTCCAGAACAAACCATCGGTATTGCCATCCTTTAACTAAATTTGTCCATTTAGTCAAGGCACCTTCCATTATATTTACAAAACCAATAAATGAATTTATTTATTGACAGATGTCATCCACGAAACATAAATAAATAACATCCGTATTAGATGGAAATCACTGAAATGGCACAGAATTGCTAGGAGTTCATTCGTAGATTTACAGGATTTTATGGGCATGAACTAGAGATAATATCAAAAGATTTTTTCGTTATATAATAAAATTTTCGATATGGCGGATATGCTCGAATTATTACTAAAAAGGTACTCACTTCTTGATACATTCTGAATTAGCTAGTAGCTTATTAGTGAATTATTAAAATTGTCAACATTTTAATTAACAAAAATGGGTAATATGTATGCCGATAAATAGAGTTCCCTGCATTCAGTTAGGTTAATTGTCAATACATTATTGGCACGACTTAAAATATAATATATATACATAAAATCTGAATGTGTTTTGATTATTACTATAACTATTAATAGGATTTATATTCTAAGTTTAGAATACCGTTTGTTCAATACATATTATCAAGGATTTTATTCACTTTCCATATAAGGGAAAGACGCCGAATAACTGCCACTTATGCTAATCACCAATAACTTTTTTTAACATATAACGAACATAATTTGTATTGTTATACAGTATGTAATAACATATAAAACTGCTATATTTGAATTTTATTTATTTGAAATGTAATGGTCAATATTAGGTGGCGGGCATAAGGCCACATTTGTCCTAATACGGCTACAGTCATATGATACCGGTCACCTTAAATGTAAAGTTGGTGATACTAGTTTATTATTAATATGCAATCAGAAATTGATAGACGTAACTTTGTTTATTTCAAATTAAACGCGCGTATTAGTAAATTAGTAAGAAACGCATATGTGTATAAAATATTCATAATGTACTCGCTGAGGTATTTACAGGTACAAGATATAGAGTGTAATGTATAGTTTACAATGTATATTGTAGAGAGCATAACAGAACTATTTCACATCATACTGACCATATATGGTCAGTAACAAATATATTTGTTTATAAACTATAGTAGTATAGCCTATTGGCTTTATTATATATACATATATAATACTTTATTATATATACACATTTGCATATATATATATATATATATATATATATATATATATTTATATATATATTTATATATATATATATATATATATATGTATGTGTGTGTGCATTGCACACTGTGCAATGTGTATATATAATAATGAATTATTATTGAATACAATATATTAAAATATATTATATGGAAACATAGGATCAAGAAAATTAAAAAGAAAATCGGCATTAATGTAATCTTAGAAAATCAATTGGTAAAATATATCTTAAATTGTGAATCGAAATTATTCAGAATAACTAATAAAGAAATAACATGCTTTGGCAAATATAAACAGCATATATTATAATTTTAATAAAAATATCAAAAAAGCATATTAATTATTACATAATAAATATATGTGTCTATAATATTATATAATAATGAATTAATATTGTTGTAAGTGTTGGTTATAATAATAACTTTCAAAGAATATTTTTAAAAAACCGATTTACTAATATACTTTACTAATATACATATTGTAATTTTGTCTATTACTATACATGAGTAAGTATATATAAAATAAGTAATAACATATGTTTATTTCAAATTTTTAATAATAATTATATACATTTAAATAATCACAATTGAAAGTTTATAAATATTACATTTATAAAACATTACATTTATAATATCATTTTAATAAATAATATGCTAGATTTTATTATAAAAACCTGACACTGCATATACAATTTAATGTATTAATTTCAACTTGACTTAGTTAACATTATTACATCATTACACTTGCATAATAATATTATTACAGAATTGACAACAATTAAAATATATATGAAATATTTATATTAATTTTTTTATAACATATTGCATATGCCTGTTTATAGATATTATAAACATAGTTATTAATCACAATTGATTGATTGAGCTTATAAAAACCATATGTATACATATTACTAATATGTATATTGCAGTACACTACATATTAAATATATATTAACATTAAATGCATATTACAGAACAAATATTGAATATTATAATCAGTTTTCCATACAAGTGCACATTGCTAATAAATATTACAACTATCGTTACTATATTCTAATATATGTTATATTGCATGCTATTAGGATAATATGAGATAGTATACAATACAAATTCCAATTATATTTGTATACCTATGTAAAGGTTAAATATGTATACTTATATATAATAAGTTAAAATATTATAAGGGATATTAATATATAGTATACACTAAATAATATACTTATATATATATATATATATACTATATACTTAGCTATAGTATATACTTATAGCATAGCTTTAGTTATTTCTTTATACTTTATTGTAAAATGAATATAGTATATTTAATATATTCATCCTACAAGAATATATTCATATCCTATAGTCTGAATCTATTTATAATAAAATAGTTTCGTATTTAAATGAACTGTAGAATATGCTATGCTATAATATACATAGTATACACCTGTATAAGGCATATTCAACTATTATCAATACAAAATCGCTCCATATAGAGAGTCTAATAAGTCAATGTATTTATCTATGTATAATACTCAATGATCCATTATTATATATTTAAATTTATCAAATTTTATGTAATAATGTATGTGATATTTTATAAGTATTTACTTTATATATTCTTCAATGAATAGTATTCGTATATAAAAAGTATTAAATATATTACATCAGATTATTAATAATTAATAATAAGTATATTTATTGAATATGTACGTGAATGTTCTGCTAAATGTCTTGCTAAACAATCTTGTTAAGCGTTTCACTCTGTATTAGAAGATAACCCAATATATTTATATATCATATTTTCACAGAAACCCTCTTATTAAAACCTCACATTAAACCTGCTATTTAAATTAGAATACCATATATTTGTAAGTACATAATGGTATTACATCTGAATATTGTAGTATGTGGAGAAACACAAGTCACTATAGTGATATGGCACCAATACTATAATTCGTATAATTCCGACAGCTTTTTATTGTAATAAAGTAATTGTATTGAGTTTATTGCAATAACTGTGTCCTCATTTTCAATTTAATTTAAGATATTGCATAAGAAAAGATAATTATATAATAAAGTTAGATTTTTTTTCGATAAAGAACATTTTATAGATATAAAATGTTTGATATTGTCCCTTCTAAAACCTTAACAATCTAGTTTGATATTGTCCCTTCTAAAACCTTAACAATCTAGTTTGATGTTGTCCCTTCTAAAACCTTAACAATCTAGTTTGATATTGTCCCTTCTAAAACCTTAACAATCTAGTTTGATATTGTCCCTTCTAAAACCTTAACAATCTAGTTTGATATTGTCCCTTCTAAAACCTTAACAATCTAGTTTGATATTGTCCCTTCTAAAATCTTAACAATTTAGTTTGATATTATCCCTTCTAAAACCTTAACAATCTAGTTTGATATTGTCCTTTCTAAAACCTTAACAATTTAGTTTGATATTGTCCCTTCTAAAACCTTAACAATCTAGTTTGATATTGTCCTTTCTAAAACCTTAACAATCTAGTTTGATATTGTCCCTTCTAAAACCTTAACAATCTAGTTTGTTATTGTCCCTTCTAAAACCTTAAGAATCTAGTTTGATATTGTCCCTTCTAAAACCTTAACAATCTAGTTTGATATTGTCCCTTCTAAAACCTTAACAATTTAGTTTGATATTGTCCCTTCTAAAACCTTAACAATCTTGTTTGTCTAGTAACATTTGTGATCTACAACTTCGAAACATTTTTGAGTCTAATATAGTTACTAGTTATTTACTACTGTTAATATTTTTAAAATTAAATTAAATAGGTTGATGTGACATTTGACTACTAATTTTATATTTTTGAATACAATTAAATAATATATTATAAATTATCTTTTCAAATATTCTTACTTATTTGTGGAAGTAAATCTATTAGACGATAGTTTCTAAACATTATATTGTTATTACTCTTAAATAATAGTTTAACGAATGTTATCTTATCAGGAAATGCATTCTTTGTAATTCTTATTAAGATAAAAAAACTACCAAAAATATTATATTTGTTATCAAATTCATATCCCAATCATTGATATCTTTTGATGTTTCATAATTCCATTTATATTTATTCAATATAATTTTATTTATTGATAAAGGTAAAACTATTGAGTAGTAAAAACTATTTTTATTTCTTATTAGATACTTAGTTGAGTCATAAATTATCCAAAGTAAAAGTAATTATGACTCATAATTACTTTTATTTTATATATGGTTCACATATTTAGAATAGACATAGAATTATTAATTTGTTTTCCTACACTTGAAAAATAATTATTATATTAATTATTAAATATTAAATATAAATTATTAATTATTATTAAATAATTCACTTTGATATTTTTCATCTTTCACTTCATCAATGCCACTAATAAATATCTTCGGATACGCATTTTCTTTTTTGTTTATCATTTTATTTATTATTTCCATTTTTCATTCTGGTTATTATTATGGAATATTTTCTTTTTAATATAAATGGAAAATTATTCTTCTTAAGAATATTATAGATTTATTTGTATTTTTTGGTTAGAATCATGGTTTAAAATATTTATATTTTTAAATCATGATTGCATGATCTGCTATATCGTAATCAATAATACATTTATTATAATAGTTGAGTTATTAGCTATGATATTATATATAGTAGATAAAGTGAAATGAGTCATTCTAGTTTATAAATTAAATTTGGTGTAATTTTCTTAATTAGGTTAAAATGTCTATAATGTCTATAATTAATGTTATGGAATATAAAAACATATACAATTAGATTATTTTTTACTGGCGAGTGACATCATTATGTCAAGGCAGATTCAATATGTATTGCTTAGATATATATATATATATATATATATATATATATATATATATTGCCCATAGGCACATTTTTAATATACGACACCATCAAAAATAAATGTTGTTTATTAATAATTAACCTACATATTTATCTTTGATTTGTTTAATCAAATTTAAACTCTAATAAATCCCAACTCAAAATGTAGTAGTAATTCATTTGTAATATTCAAAATAACATATTAGGCTGTTAATATATAAGTAGGCTCAAAGTAAGGTATAGCTGTATATCGTATACATATATAAATAGTGTACAAATATACAACCTATTCTTTTAATTAATCCCAAGATTACCAAAATGCCTGCCTCTATTTTATATAGCAAAGTTCTACAAGAATTTATGCCCGCAAGATAATTAATAAAAATATTTTTTATATTAATAATATATTAGTAATTTATAAATTAGTATCTTATTAGTAATCTGTGATTAATCTATACATTAAACTAACTAAATTATAGTTAATTAGGCTAATTGTATTTTAGAAAATAATATGGATACTGTTATTATTTTCAATTGTGCTAATTATAATTATCTATAGATATACTCACAATTACTGTTATCACAATATTAACCTACTTTACTGTTATGATGTATATATTATCTTATAAAACTATATGATGAATATACCTATAGAATATATATATAGTAAATATAACTATATATGTATATTTTTTTTAATGTTTATAATATTTCTATAAATATGTAGTATTATGTTTAAAGTATGATATTAATTAAACCAAATATGATGTATCAGGTAAGCTATTATATTACTAGTAATATGATATCATTTTAAAACTTAATACTAAATATTTATGTAGGAATATTATAAACATTAAAAAAATAAAATTATTTAAATCTGATCATTTTCGAACTATATTAAAAATAAACTTGAATTACTTTAAATAAATTAAATACAAATACAATATAAATTTAATACAATATTTAAAGGACAATATTTAATTTATTTTATTATGATCACTATTGGAATTTGTTACTGAAATATGTAATAATCATTTTTTGAATACTTCATTGTAAATTATAATCATAATTATTCCTAACGTCTAAATATAATATCAAATGAAAGTAATCGATTAAAATATAAAAATATACTATTAAACACATATGCTAATTTGGAATAATTTATTTAAATTATATCTAATTATGATATATTATATTGTAAGTATAAAATACTCGAACTAATATTTATATAATAACTAATATGTATTTGATTGAACTGCATATGCTTGCCTACGGAATGTCCATGTCGATTGTCCATAATACGACTAACTCGTGTTATTAATATGCAATCTATTGTGAATTACGGTGTAACGATACGCGATCGTTTACATTTCTAACTCGTAAATAATGTCTGTGGTGAAATAAATTACACGAGATTAATTTTCTGGCCGTACCTGGTGATTCAACCTGTTCCCGAGATTCCGAGTACAAAAGGTGAAAATGTATAACCATCGTCTACCGACGATTAATAACTTTCATATATCGATTACCCGCCGGGAATCGAGCGCGGCACGCCCATTTTTCGAAAAAGGGGCGTGTTTACAGATAGCTCTAATCCAATTAGATGATATCGATTAAGTGGCCGAACTAATTGAACCGCCGCTAGGGTCAACGTGAGTATCACGCCACCGCCGCAACAACAACATTAGCGGCTCGACAACCAATGCGTAAAACTTCGGCTTACGGCGATTCGTGTACCCGTAACGTTTCTTCATAAACAGGCGCATGTGAGAATCGAGCGGAGGTCGAGATACAATGCGATCGGAAAGATTCTCAGACGAATTTCTTCCGCAGACAGTTACAAGACACCTACCCCGTAATCAATCAACGATTTCTAATCCAGGCACTCGCGCATAAACGGAAAGAGATTAACAACGGATCATCATTCGCTAGTCACGGGATTGTTGGCGGTCGGAATTCATGAGTACGTTAATAATTAAGGAATAGTTTCGAAGTTATTCAGTTAATTCTATTATATTACTAACGCATATATCCAGAACATCTGTAAATATCGCGTATTCAACAACGGAGTACTTAATATACTTATTTCAGTGAATCGGAATACATTTCTCCAAATCCTCATATATTCATACGAAAAGAATATCCTACTCCTATCAATCGCTTGTACTACCATCATGTACCTTTCTACAGAATTGTAAATCCTCGAGCTCCCCTAATCACCGATCTACCGTTTCCTACAACTAAATTTAATATAACAAATCCCTTCCTCCTAGTACTATCTCCCTGCTGCTTTCTCCAGCACATACAATTAAAATTGATCTTTTCATTACTCTCTACTCCCATCTTATCTATAATTATCGATACTTATCAGCTCAGCACATCATAACAAATTATAGATCTACCAATTCGTTATTCACATTCACCGCTATCCCAACTGCCAAATACCGATACATCGCGGTTGAATACCTACTATCATGAACAATAAGCCGGCAATGCGACCCGGCGTACGTTTGAACTCCAGCGGCCCGTTGCCTTCGGACGCTCCGAAAAGCTTGTTCGGTCTGATGGCCAGCAAGAGATTGGCTCGTCGTATTGCCGTCAAGGCGTACGCTAAACGCGTCGTCAGAACGGAGCCCACGTATCGTATGTCGCCCGATAGAAAATTCTCCGCTAGTACGCAGGTTATCCGCGTATATTAGCAGACGATTTGCACCAAAACTACCTGTTATTTTATAGTACGATTTGTATATATATATATATATATATATATATATATATATTACATAAACATATATACGTTTCCAGTGCATAATTCACTAATATCCTAAACATATATGTTTATCGAATTAGTCCTTAATTTACCGACATTAATAAATCCCCCCGTATGAATGATACGCGGTTTGAATTAGTATAGCAATTATAATTATAAGAAATACCAACATAGCGAACCTATCATACACATTGCAATACGATGGTTAATATACCATTCATAACAATATATAAGCTTTGGTTATTTGTGTTGATTGTAGCTTTGAATGGTATTTTAAATACATAGAAATATACTCAAAGGTAATTTATTTAAAATACATGCGAGAACTTCCTGTTATTTCTTATTAAATAATACCTGAAATTAGTTATTTATATTTGTTGAAAATTCTAATAATGATCCTTTTTATTATTTTAATACTAAATTTCCAAATGTGTGAAATATTAAACATATTCCGAATGCTGAAATTTGAGAATTCAAGACTACGAATATTTTAAATAATAGAGTATATATTATATAACATATCGTATTCATCAATTAGAACATGACAAACATGCACAACACTAATAAACATGCATATAATGATAAACATGCACACCACTATACGAGAATATGTAAATACATATTTAAATGTGATTTTAATTTATTGTTACAATTGGAATGTATATATATACATTTTATAATTGAATATTGTATATGATATTTTTCGAATTTTCTTATATAATACATTATACGTCACTATCTGAATAACCTAAGGAAACACCTAAGGCATTATTAATGGTTATTTACATATATATATATATATATATATATTACTATAAACGATATACAAACTATTGAATAAGAACATAGAAAACGTTTAGGTGTATATATGTATAGTTATTGGATACATAGGTATACTGAAATAGTTATTCACAATGCGATATTAGAATTTATATTAATATAATATAATACCATTTAATAATATAATAATTTAACATAACACATAATTAATTTAAATTCATTTCAATGAAATAATTTCATATGATATTTATAAATATAAATATAATATAATTTATAACATGTCAGAATATCTATATTATCTATCCTATAGAGTATATTTAACTATATAATCAATTATATCCATAGTATAAATCCTATATGGTATATATAACTATAGAATCAATTATATATTTACTATATATTAACAAAGATTCAACTAAATAATAATTACTATCCGTAATATTGGATAATAGAATCTGTCATATTGTAACAAATATATTTATATATTGAATTTTAATTATGTGCAATTAAATTTGCTTATGATATAGCATATTTCTTCTTACAATATCAAAGTCCCATTTATTATATATATATATATATATATATATATATATATATATATATATATATACAACGATATACATAATTATTGGTATATATTAACTATTTCTTGCGTTATACTTTCATTCTCTAATTGCACTTTCAACACTCTCACTCTTTCACTCTCAAGAACCCTCGACCTAACCCCGCCACAGATAAACGGTCAATCATTCCCGTAACGAATAGTAAAGCCGGTGTATCGGCTATTGTACTCGTAGTCGACTACAATAGCAGTTGAATAGGAGCGTGGTTTCCTTTGCAGTCTATATTGGTCATTGATATAAACTTTAATTATAAGTTATATGTATTTAAGTCTGTATATACCGTAATCATCGAAAATAAGTCTATATACTCTGTATCATTAATATATATGTAAATAAATAATATATATATATATATATATATATATATATATATATATTTTAAACAAAATAAGTGTTATCATATGATAATATTATATTGTCGTGGAGTAAAAACGAAGCTTTAATATCAATTTAATAAACATTTATTTAGCAGTTATAACTAAGAAATGCGTGACATCGTTCTTTTGAATTTTTAAATAATTATAAATATATTAAAGAACACTGTATTTAATAATTATTATTTAATGTATTTATATCAAAGTTATATATTTTAATTTTATTACATATGATAAATATATATAATTAGATATTATATACATTCTTTAGAAATGGTAGTTTAAATATTAGCTTGTTTGCTGATTAATATCAAAGTCCCGTGTCTCTCTGAGAATAGGGGAATTTGATAATAAGATATGCTTGGTATTTAACATATTTAACAAAATATATTTAGAATTATATATTTATAAATGTTATGTATTTACATACACACCTAGGCATATATATACGAAGCACAATAAGCTTTAATACACGTTATATATATTCATATGTACATATTAACCTATAGATTATCGTATACGATTGAAAGTATAACCAAATAATAAACCGAATATTTAAAAATAAAAAATAATTATATTTTATATTTATCGTTTGGTTTATTGATCATTATTGTGATAATAATCAATATCATAATATGGATAATAATATGTATCCTTAGTTATTTTTATTATACATTATTTTAATCCAAACTCGTATTTTATACGAATACTATATTTTTATAATTGACATTACATATATGTAATATATTTAATATTAATTTGTATTGTGACTTGCATTTTACGATTATGATATATAAATCGTTATCTAGTATATATCCATTAGAAAATGTAAATTTACAAAATCATAGATACAAATTTACACAAATAAAAAACAAACACAAATATAAATATTTTAAAATAATTACTCAATAATTTAGAGTACAAATTATTTAAAATATTATTTTAATATGACTTGATATTCATTATAATAAATGACCATATGCTTATTTATATATAATTATATATCAAATGAGTTTATAATAAATAAAAATAATTGTAATAATTATAATTATAATTTATAAAACGTATCTCTTTCAATATATATAACCTTAGAATACACTCGTTGATAAGATTAATGTATAATTATAATATTATAATAATATATATTTCGACAGGCTTATGACATAATAAAATCTGTGGTAGATAAGTCGATGAACCATTTCGTCTACTCCCCTACGCTAGCTCCCAAAAAATGCACATCTTTGGTACAGGTTAGTGGTGTATTTGAATAGTCTGTATACGTAATATGTAAGCCATAAACAATGTATACAAATATAATAAAGAAATATGAATTAAAACTTTCAAAATAGGAATACGATTACTTTCTATAGATAGCATTTATGTACAAGTATTTTAGAAAAGCTTACATTGTTATTTATATTTTGTATTATATGTATGTGTGCATATAAGGTCATCATAACATAACACCTATATACCCACGTAAAGTGTACGTCGTACAATATAAGTTATGACTTGACTACAGGTATTATAATGCATATATGTTACCTATGTAGCATTAATAGTTATGCCTATGTTAGGTAGTTTTAATTAAAATATTGGTGATTAATCAATACGTAGAGAAGCGATATATATATATATAATATATTGATACTATATCTATATATATATATATATATATATATATATATATATATATATATATATATATATATATATATATATATATATAGTATCAATTATATAACGGTTGAAGTTGAGATATACAAATTGCTGACATAATAATATTTATAGAAGTTTTGATTTAACTTGAATTTATTGGCTTTTCTTAAAACTAGGATAAATTGATATTTGATTTGAAGATTTCTAGAAATCTATATTATGTGTTGTGTTTGTGTCTTGGAAGGTGACATTAATTAAACAAATACATACATTATGCTTTAGTACAATAGACTTTCATTATATATTATAGTATTCTATAGTATACCTTCTTTCTATTATAGTGGTTATAGTAGATACATATATAAGTTATTTCATTTTGTAGCATTTTTTATTAATTCTGGCAATATAATAATCCAAATATAAGTCTTATTAAAAATGCATGAAATTAAATATGATAAATAATAATGTATTTTATATTATGTTATATTTATAAATACATATATATTCGAATACATTATATAATATAATATATTAATATTTGAGATTCTTAAAAATGTATGAAATTAAGTAAAGTTATTTTAATAAAATGAATAAATAAATTATATTATATATACTTATATTTTATTATAATTACATATATTAGTATTATATTATAAAAAACGCTTTGTTATAATATTCCCCAATATCCTAGATACAAATATCATGACCTAAACGTTGAAGTAGGATATATTTACTATTTTAAATTAGGATATTTAAGTATTTATATATTATAGTACAACATATGAAATATAACCAGATGAGGTTCGACAAGCGTATGTTTGTTAATATTTTAAATTAGAACTAGTAATCCAACAAAATATAACTTAGATACAGTATACATGCATTGTATATTGTGTGTGTGTGTGTATGTGTGTGTGTGTGTGTGTGTGTGTGTGTGTGTGTGTGTGTGTGTGTGTGTGTGTGTGTGTGTGTGTGTGTGTGTGTGTGTGTGTGTGTGTGTGTGTGTGTGCATGTGTGTTTGTGTATGTATGTATATGTGTGTGCGTGTATATCTGCAGATATACACGCACACATGTGTGTGTGTATTTATATGTATATAAAGAGTCTATTTTCGTTATTATGATTCCAAATCTGTAAAGTTGATAACATTGATTAAACAGGAATTATTGAGAGTATGTGTTATAATATCTTATGATCCACTCGTAATGATCGATACGATTACGATAAAACTTGTAAATCAATTTGGTCTTTACATTACGTACATTTAATAAACTTAAATTGTTGAGTATTTCGACAATGCCTATTTTTAATTCATATTATATTATACTGATATCAATTATCAATTATATTACTTATATAACTAAGGTAGATTTCTGACTAAAATGTCCATTACTTTTATAATAAAACTTGTATTGGTATAATAATATAATTTATAATATATATTATTTCCGATTCAGATTTAAAGTGAATTACTGGGTTGGTATCAACTCATGCACTTCACATATAATATATAAGTATAATACACAGGTATAACATATAATACATAAGTATAATACGCATGTATAGCATATAATACACACGTATAGCATTGTTTACGGTAATAATGATTTTCTCGGATTTCCAGAGTAAAAAATTGAAATTGAAAACTAACCAGACAATCACAATTGTGTGATAATCATAGCATACCTATTTACAAACACCATATATCGGCTGTATCCTTTGTATTCTTGGAACATGCAGAGGAAACAGAAGGATTTGCTATTTATTTTAAATAATTATTTTTGTGTATTCGCGATACATCAACATTATTTAAAAAACTACAAAACAATTAAGTATGTTTTGATAGTGCCCCGCGTTAGGTTGTACTAACATATGCGTTGAAAGGAGTCATATGCGTTGAAAGGAGTCATATGCGTTGAAAGGAGTCATATGCGTTGAAAGGAGTCATATCCGTTGAAAGGAGTTATATGCCTTGAAAGGAGTCATATGCCTTGAAAGGAGTCATATACTTTGAAAGGAGTCATATGCGTTGAAAGGAGTCATATACATTGAAAGGAGTCATATGCTTTGAAAGGAGTCATATACGTTGAAAGGAGTCATATGCGTTGAAAGAAGTCATATGCGTTGAAAGGAGTCATATGCGTTGAAAGGAGTCATATGCGTTGAAAGGAGTCATATGCGTTGAAAGGAGTCATATCCGTTGAAAGGAGTTATATGCCTTGAAAGGAGTCATATGCCTTGAAAGGAGTCATATGCTTTGAAAGGAGTCATATGCGTTGAAAGGAGTCATATACGTTGAAAGGAGTCACATGCTTTGAAAGGAGTCATATACGTTGAAAGGAGTCATATGCGTTGAAAGGAGTCACATGCTTTGAAAGGAGTCATATACGTTGAAAGGAGTCATATGCGTTGAAAGAAGTCATATGCGTTGAAAGGAGTCATATGCGTTGAAAGGAGTCATATGCGTTGAAAGGAGTCATATGCGTTGAAAGGAGTCATATGCGTTGAAAGGAG
This sequence comes from Osedax frankpressi, assembly GCA_964035775.1. Taxonomy (NCBI): domain Eukaryota; kingdom Metazoa; phylum Annelida; class Polychaeta; order Sabellida; family Siboglinidae; genus Osedax; species Osedax frankpressi. Next base: position 4,306,031 of record OZ038312.1, on the reverse strand, counting down.
TCATATGCGTTGAAAGGAGTCATATGCGTTGAAAGGAGTTATATGCCTTGAAAGGAGTCATATGCGTTGAAAGGAGTCATATGCGTTGAAAGGAGTCATATGCGTTGAAAGGAGTCATATGCGTTGAAAGGAGTCATATACGTTGAAAGGAGTCATATGCGTTGAAAGAAGTCATATGCGTTGAAAGGAGTCATATGCGTTGAAAGGAGTCATATGCGTTGAAAGGAGTCATATGCGTTGAAAGGAGTCATATGCGTTGAAAGGAGTCATATGCGTTGAAAGGAGTCATATGCGTTGAAAGGAGTCATATGCGTTGAAAGGAGTCATATGCGTTGAAAGGAGTCATTTGCCTTGAAAGGAGTCATATGCGTTGAAAGGAGTCATATGCGTTGAAAGGAGTCATATGCGTTGAAAGGAGTCATATGCGTTGAAAGGAGTCATATGCGTTGAAAGGAGTCATATGCGTTGAAAGGAGTCATATGCGTTGAAAGGAGTCATATCCGTTGAAAGGAGTTATATGCCTTGAAAGGAGTCATATGCCTTGAAAGGAGTCATATACTTTGAAAGGAGTCATATGCGTTGAAAGGAGTCATATACATTGAAAGGAGTCATATGCTTTGAAAGGAGTCATATACGTTGAAAGGAGTCATATGCGTTGAAAGAAGTCATATGCGTTGAAAGGAGTCATATGCGTTGAAAGGAGTCATATGCGTTGAAAGGAGTCATATGCGTTGAAAGGAGTCATATCCGCTGAAAGGAGTTATATGCCTTGAAAGGAGTCATATGCCTTGAAAGGAGTCATATGCTTTGAAAGGAGTCATATGCGTTGAAAGGAGTCATATACGTTGAAAGGAGTCACATGCTTTGAAAGGAGTCATATACGTTGAAAGGAGTCATATGCGTTGAAAGGAGTCACATGCTTTGAAAGGAGTCATATACGTTGAAAGGAGTCATATGCGTTGAAAGAAGTCATATGCGTTGAAAGGAGTCATATGCGTTGAAAGGAGTCATATGCGTTGAAAGGAGTCATATGCGTTGAAAGGAGTCATATGCGTTGAAAGGAGTCATATGCGTTGAAAGGAGTCATATGCGTTGAAAGGAGTTATATGCCTTGAAAGGAGTCATATGCCTTGAAAGGAGTCATATGCTTTGAAAGGAGTCATATGCGTTGAAAGGAGTCATATACATTGAAAGGAGTCACATGCTTTGAAAGGAGTCATATACGTTGAAAGGAGTCATATGCGTTGAAAGAAGTCATATGCGTTGAAAGGAGTCATATGCGTTGAAAGGAGTCATATGCGTTGAAAGGAGTCATATGCGTTGAAAGGAGTCATATGCGTTGAAAGGAGTCATATGCGTTGAAAGGAGTCATATGCGTTGAAAGGAGTCATATGCGTTGAAAGGAGTCATATGCGTTGAAAGGAGTCATTTGCCTTGAAAGGAGTCATATGCGTTGAAAGGAGTCATATGCGTTGAAAGGAGTCATATGCGTTGAAAGGAGTCATATGCGTTGAAAGGAGTCATATGCGTTGAAAGGAGTCATATGCTTTGAAAGGAGTCATATGCGTTGAAAGGAGTCATTTGCGTTGAAAGGAGTCATATGCGTTGAAAGGAGTCATATGCGTTGAAAGGAGTCATATGCGTTGAAAGGAGTCATATGCGTTGAAAGGAGTCATATGCGTTGAAAGGAGTCATATGCGTTGAAAGGAGTCATATACGTTGAAAGGAGTCATATGCGTTGAAAGGAGTCATTTGCCTTGAAAGGAGTCATATGCGTTGAAAGAAGTCATATGCGTTGAAAGGAGTCATATGCGTTGAAAGGAGTCATATGCGTTGAAAGGAGTCATATGCGTTGAAAGGAGTCATATGCGTTGAAAGGAGTCATATGCGTTGAAAGGAGTCATATGCGTTGAAAGGAGTCATATGCGTTGAAAGGAGTCATATGCGTTGAAAGGAGTCATATGCGTTGAAAGGAGTCATATGCGTTGAAAGGAGTCATATGCGTTGAAAGGAGTCATATCCGTTGAAAGGAGTCATATGCGTTGAAAGGAGTCATATGCGTTGAAAGGAGTCATATACGTTGAAAGGAGTCATATGCGTTGAAAGGAGTCATTTGCCTTGAAAGGAGTCATATGCGTTGAAAGAAGTCATATGCGTTGAAAGGAGTCATATGCGTTGAAAGGAGTCATATGTGTTGAAAGGAGTCATATGCGTTGAAAGGAGTCATATGCGTTAAAAGGAGTCATATGCGTTGAAAGGAGTCATATGCGTTGAAAGGAGTCATATGCGTTGAAAGGAGTCATATGCGTTGAAAGGAGTCATATGCGTTGAAAGGAGTCATTTGCCTTGAAAGGAGTCATATGCGTTGAAAGGAGTCATATGCGTTGAAAGGAGTCATATGCGTTGAAAGGAGTCATATGCGTTGAAAGGAGTCATATGCGTTGAAAGGAGTCATATGCTTTGAAAGGAGTCATATGCGTTGAAAGAAGTCATTTGCGTTGAAAGGAGTCATATGCGTTGAAAGGAGTCATATGCGTTGAAAGGAGTCATATGCGTTGAAAGGAGTCATATGCGTTGAAAGGAGTCATATGCGTTGAAAGGAGTCATATGCGTTGAAAGGAGTCATATGCGTTGAAAGGAGTCATATGCGTTGAAAGGAGTCATATGCGTTGAAAGGAGTCATATGCGTTGAAAGGAGTCATATGCGTTGAAAGGAGTCATATGCGTTGAAAGGAGTCATATGTGTTGAAGACATTATAACTCGAATATGCATCTATATATAAATGAATACATATATTTGAAACTAATTAATTAGTTTAAAATTAAGGTTAAGATTCGCTCTAAAATTAAACTAGCTAATACTAGTTATAATAAATCTAGGATACTGATTTTATATACCGTTATAATATATTAATTATATGTATTACTTTATATTATACATACCTGATTCAGGGTCGTCTAACCTACTATATAAGTGTATAGGTATAAATGCACTTTAAATATACATTATTGAATTAAAGCAATATTTAGCGATGTGATTTTTGATTAAATCTGTTGGCTATATAATTAAATATTAAATTTGGCATTGGTTATCAGTTGTTATTGTACGTGGTCAGTTGTAATAAAATAAAAATACACCTGTATCGATGTATTTCTCATTAATAATGAAATATAATCACAAATACATTAAAAACATCACAGAGAATTTACAGAGTTTAAATATATTACAAAGCTAATTAATATTAAAATTTATAACTATTATATAAATGATATAATTTAATTTATAATATATTAATTCCTTTTACTAGTTTATATTCAAAGCCTATATGCATATCTCTTTCTATAATATAATATAGAAAATCTAGATATTTAGAAAGGCTGTATAGTATATATACGTACATACAAAGGGTATAATATGCACACTATATATACATTTTATATATATATATATATACATTTTATATGTTTTTATACAGAGTTTTAATATATATATATCACATATCAAAATCATATATTTATTTTCTGTGTGTTATAATTAATAATATTTATTATCAAGATCATTTATCTATATTATTGAGATCAATATATTTGTTATCCTACAATATATTCTACTAATATTTATTATACTGTATATTGTTGTAATGGAATTCTATACATGTTTGATATTCAACAAATATGACCTATACTTAGCATATGATTCTTTATAAACTAGATGTAACCAATATACATATTGCCTTCATTACCCTGGAAATATTAGATGTTAAATAGCATGGACTATTGTAACTAATGTGGATGTATTTATTAATTGTTAGTAATGTATTCATTACCCCTGTATAGTAATATCTAAACTAGATACTAACTAATTTAGTATATAATACTATATTTAGTATTTCTAACTGACATCAAATGATAAATGTATAAAAATCATATTATGAATATATATAATTATGATAATTATATATTAATGATTCTGTAATTGTGTAGAATTCTGTAGATATGAAGTACATCTGTAGCTAAATATTTTATTTGTATGTACAAATTACAAAGTCCTCGTATAATCTAATATAAGTACTTAATTAATATTATTTTCAATATAATAGGGTATAGTATCATCGAGGTGGAACGGTGAATACACACTCCATAATTATTTATAACATCAACAATAACATCATTAATAACAAACACGTATGAATAAAACTAGAAACTCAGTGAATGATTAATTTAGAAAATAACAAATGTAATCAATATAATGCAATATTATAGAATATTATATACAATATTATAGAATGAGTAAATCTTTTAAATAAATAGTAATTTCAAAGTAAAATAGTAACTATATAAAATAGTGATTATAATTATTGTATATACTATTTACAGTCGATACTATATTATATATGTTTCTATGAAGTGTGATATAATAAAAAGCTTGTTGATATATCCAAGAGCCCTATAGGAATAAGTGTGTATATTTACAGATATTCTTTAAAAGAGTATAATATAATCGTGGGCAGTGCAATTTTTTCCAGATAACAAATATATATTAATAGCCCATAATGATCGGTAAATTTAATTACAGTCTATTATTGTTATACTGCACACAAATAATAGCATCTCAAATTCACAACACGTGGATCATAGATTCACTACAAAAGAGACGAATGTCTGCCGTAACGTGTAACCTTATCGAATTGAGCTTATACAATGTAAGAATGAATATTCTATTGTTGGTAAGGTTAAGCTTATTGCTGGAATTACAAATGAAAGTGTAGTATGTGCAATGGATATTGTGTAGTACAGTTTGCCTATGTTAATAATTCTCAAATGTAACCTTATAAAGATATTTAATATTCGAAAAATGTAGTTTATTGAATTGAATTGAAAAGTTTATTTATACACAAAATAACAAATAGATATGTTCTCATTTGTGTTTTAAAGAGAATAAAATAATATTAAATGATAAAATAAAATCAGATAGAATCAGATAGAGGACTCTGACATTCGGGCAGATACATATGTGATCGTAGTAGTCATAGAACATCCGTACAAGATCAATCCAAGATCTCATGTTGAGCATGATTTTTAACGGCCTTCTTAAATGTTTTGATGGAATTTCATCTTCGCAAATGTAGAGGAAGGTTGTTCCATAAAACTGGCGCTGAAACACTAAATCTTCTTTTACCATAGGTATCAAGATTACATTTTTGATTTGATAGTAGCAGACTGTTACTAGATCTTAATCGGCGGGTATTTTCCTTTAGTTTAATAATATCATAAAGGTAGCGCGGCTGTTTAGCGTTTAGGGCAGTATATGTTAAACATAGTATTCTATAGGCTGAATAATTTCTCATTTCAAGCCATCCTAGTGATGTTAAACATTCGGTAATACTATTATTGTCTTTTCGCTTAAAACCATATATCATTCTTATTATAATTCTTAATATACGATCAAAATAATTTATTCTAGATTTAGTTATACCATAATATATATAATTACAATAGTTTAAATGCGATATAATATAAGACTGAAAGATCATTTTTAAATTATGAAATAACATTAATTTTCTTATTTTTTTGACCTTACTAAAATAATAAAATGCTTTTTTAGCAGTAAATCGTAAGAAATAGAATTATAATATTAGGAAATAGTAAGAAATAGAATAAGCATTATTTGAATCCAGACTTTATAGCGATATTAATAAGTGCTTACTAATTAATAACGAAGGCAAATAAAATGCTGCTACCCTCACTTTAAGTTTTATTTTAACTTCAGCGCGTAATCTTGTAAGATTTCCTTATCTTATCCAAACACACCGACTAAACAGGAAGTTCAGGCAGCGGTGAAGAGGCTTCGCTACGACCGCTACAAGTTCGTGTGCACGTGCGTACTGGGTCGCGACGAAGGTCACGACCTCCAGCAGTCGTCCAGGAGCTGTTGGAACGCCGAGACCGACTCGCATGTCACCTACACCTACGCGAAATCGAGGCTGTTCTGCACAATCACCGTGTTCGCCGTCTACCACGAATGAAGCGAGCAGAAGCGATCAGAGATAATGAGGAAGTGAAGAACAAATATTAATATCATCTTCAAAAGAAGCCCGACCTGAGTACCTCACCTCGTTTTCCTAGCATTTAAAGATTTCAATTTTCTCTACCAACTTCCATATTTATGTATATATCTATACTACGAACATATAATATAGGTGTATTTAATTTTATTATTTATAAAATAGATTTACCACTCGCGAGAGATTTCCTTGAAATGCTAGGAAGTAAATGTATTATTGCATATAAATTTCATAATTATCATAAATAATTGATCTAAATCATCATCTCAAATTAATAAAGAGATGAGATTTAAAATGTGCTCGTGTTCGACTTTCTTTCCAAGAGAAGGAGAATGATGTTGTCAATGAACATGAAATTCTAATAAGGCGAGAACAATAAATCACGTTTTTTGAACAATAAATTGCGTAACTCATTGTTCCGGAGTGTTTGGGTAATCGCGGTAATTGCGATAAAGACGTAAGCTCGAAAACAACTTAATATGTCTTATCTTGTGGTAGAGTCTTCGAATATACAATGTCAAGTCAATAGGCGGAAGACGTATGTAGGCATTCGAATCCACGCATGGAATAGACGCCGTAACAAAGTACGCCATTTAGACAAACACCCTCCTCACGGCGTAAGATTTAGACTTGCGACTACGTTTGCCTCTCATGTTCACAGCGTACGGCAGCATAGAACGTTCGCGTTTAGACACGCCCCTAGCGGCCGGCGTCGACGCCAGGAATATCACGTGAGCGCCTTCGTCTGCAGTCACCGCCGCCCATCCTGGATACCAAAGATGTTCAATTGGTTGTAAATTCAAATATATTATATTTGTCTTTTGTTAACAATGTTAATTTTGAATTAAAATTCAATAGAATATAAGTTTAATTTAAATATATACATCATTTATTATCATACTATTATGATTCTATATGAATTATATAAACTTTGAATAGAGCAACAATCTGTTGATTAGACTCAGATTTGGTATCTACAGTTAATTTCGAATGAATTTAAAAATATGCCAACCGATTGAAGAGAGGATGATATCACCTGCACTCTTCCTCCATCCCAATCCTTCGAAGCTCAACTCCCTAGATTCCAAAGGAGGCAAGGATTGCATTCTCTGCTCATCTCCCAGTGGTATCTGTAGCGTTATATCTTTATACTTTTACATAGTTTTTTATTGTTCTTACTTATTACAAGCGATGAGAACTTCTATATATCTATTTCTGTTCCTAGATGAATGTATTTATTCACTTTAAATAAATCCTCGTTCTTCTACTAATTGAGAACAATGCGTTGGGAACAATGCGTTGGGAACAATGGTATCAAACTCGTAAGGATTGAATACGACGGATACCAATTCTCCCTAGCGCCGACTTACAGCAAACATTGACGTGCCGACGTGTTTCTTCCGGAAGTCGACGACTTCGCAAGTCTTGCAGTGCAGGATAGGAAGACTGGCAGCAGCGAATATGGTCAAGTAGACGTTACGGCGACCCTGAGATGAGGTGGGAAGACTGTTATGAGGTGGGAAGACTGTTATGAGGTCACTGACCAGCTACTAGCCTAGTGATGTTAGGCTAGCATAGTGGTGTTAGGCTAGTCTGGCGGTGTTAGGCTAGCCTAGCGGTGTTAGGCTAGCCTAGCGGTGTTAGGCTAGCCTAGCGGTGTTAGGCTAGTCTGGCGGTGTTAGGCTAGTCTGGCGGTGTTAGGCTAGTCTGGCGGTGTTAGGCTAGCCTAGCGGTGTTAGGCTAGTCTGGCGGTGTTAGGCTAGTCTGGCGGTGTTAGGCTAGTCTGGCGGTGTTAGGCTAGTCTGGCGGTGTTAGGCTAGCCTAGCGGTGTTAGGCTAGTCTGGCGGTGTTAGGCTAGCCTAGCGGTGTTAGGCTAGCCTAGCGGTGTTAGGCTAGTCTGGCGGTGTTAGGCTAGTCTGGCGGTGTTAGGCTAGTCTGGCGGTGTTAGGCTAGCCTAGCGGTGTTAGGCTAGCCTAGCGGTGTTAGGCTAGCCTAGCGGTGTTAGGCTAGCCTAGCGGTGTTAGGCTAGTATGGCGGTGTTAGGCTAGCCTAGCGGTGTTAGGCTAGTCTGGCGGTGTTAGGCTAGTCTGGCGGTGTTAGGCTAGTCTGGCGGTGTTAGGCTAGTCTGGCGGTGTTAGGCTAGTCTGGCGGTGTTAGGCTAGTCTGGCGGTGTTAGGCTAGTCTGGCGGTGTTAGGCTAGTCTAGCAGTGTTAGGCTAGTCTAGCGGTGTTAGACTAGTCTAGCAGTGTTAGGCTAGTCTGGCGGTGTTAGGCTAGTCTGGCGGTGTTAGGCTAGTCTGGCGGTGTTAGGCTAGCCTAGCGGTGTTAGGCTAGCCTAGCGGTGTTAGGCTAGCCTAGCGGTGTTAGGCTAGTCTGGCGGTGTTAGGCTAGTCTGGCGGTGTTAGGCTAGTCTGGCGGTGTTAGGCTAGTCTGGCGGTGTTAGGCTAGCCTAGCGGTGTTAGGCTAGCCTAGCGGTGTTAGGCTAGCCTAGCGGTGTTAGGCTAGTCTGGCGGTGTTAGGCTAGTCTGGCGGTGTTAGGCTAGTCTGGCGGTGTTAGGCTAGCCTAGCAGTGTTAGGCTAGTCTGGCGGTGTTAGGCTAGTCTGGCGGTGTTAGGCTAGCCTAGCGGTGTTAGGCTAGCCTAGCGGTGTTAGGCTAGCCTAGCGGTGTTAGGCTAGTCTGGCGGTGTTAGGCTAGCCTAGCGGTGTTAGGCTAGTCTGGCGGTGTTAGGCTAGCCTAGCGGTGTTAGGCTAGCCTAGCGGTGTTAGGCTAGCCTAGCGGTGTTAGGCTAGTCTGGCGGTGTTAGGCTAGCCTAGCGGTGTTAGGCTAGTCTGGCGGTGTTAGGCTAGCCTAGCGGTGTTGGGCTAGTCTGGCGGTGTTAGGCTAGTCTGGCGGTGTTAGGCTAGTCTGGCGGTGTTAGGCTAGCCTAGCGGTGTTAGGCTAGCCTAGCGGTGTTAGGCTAGCCTAGCGGTGTTAGGCTAGCCTAGCGGTGTTAGGCTAGCCTAGCGGTGTTAGGCTAGTCTGGCGGTGTTAGGCTAGTCTGGCGGTGTTAGGCTAGTCTGGCGGTGTTAGGCTAGCCTGGCGGTGTTAGGCTAGCCTAGCGGTGTTAGGCTAGTCTGGCGGTGTTAGGCTAGCCTAGCAGTGTTAGGCTAGTCTGGCGGTGTTAGGCTAGTCTGGCGGTGTTAGGCTAGCCTAGCGGTGTTAGGCTAGCCTAGCGGTGTTAGGCTAGTCTGGCGGTGTTAGGCTAGTCTGGCGGTGTTAGGCTAGCCTAGCGGTGTTAGGCTAGTCTGGCGGTGTTAGGCTAGCCTAGCGGTGTTAGGCTAGCCTAGCGGTGTTAGGCTAGCCTAGCGGTGTTAGGCTAGTCTGGCGGTGTTAGGCTAGTCTGGCGGTGTTAGGCTAGCCTAGCGGTGTTAGGCTAGTATGGCGGTGTTAGGCTAGTCTGGCGGTGTTAGGCTAGCCTAGCGGTGTTAGGCTAGTCTGGCGGTGTTAGGCTAGTCTGGCGGTGTTAGGCTAGTCTGGCGGTGTTAGGCTAGCCTAGCGGTGTTAGGCTAGTCTGGGTGTGTTAGGCTAGTCTGGCGGTGTTAGGCTAGTCTGGCGGTGTTAGGCTAGTCTGGCGGTGTTAGGCTAGCCTAGCGGTGTTAGGCTAGCCTTAAGGAGGCCATGGTACGACCACAATTACTAAACTCATTATTGGCATTGGCTGACAGTATTACAACTGCCGTAACGTAACGTGACAATCGCTTGTTCTCTTGTTTTCTAGTAACACGAATAGAAGTAATACATAGTTTAGTCACCAGGGATTAACAAAACCCATACGAGTAGTTGGTAGTTTGCTCATCGGGCAATAGCGGTGAGAATATGAGTATTTTTCTGATGGTGACCAATGATAGTAGTAGAAATACGAGTAATGAGAAATTCACTCACCAGGGTATAGTAGCGCAGATATGAGTAGTTCACAACTCACTCACCAGAGAGAGTAGTAGAAATACGAGTAATGAGAAATTCACTCACCAGGGTATAGTAGCGCAGATATGAGTAGTTCACAACTCACTCACCAGAGAGAGTAGTAGAAATACGAGTAATGAGAAATTCACTCACCAGGGTATAGTAGCGCAGCTATGAGTAGTTCACAACTCACTCACCAGAGAGAGTAGTAGAAATACGAGTAATGAGAAATTCACTCACCAGGGTATAGTAGCGCAGCTATGAGTAGTTCACAACTCACTCACCAGAGAGAGTAGTAGAAATACGAGTAATGAGAAATTCACTCACCAGGGTATAGTAGCGCAGCTATGAGTAGTTCACAACTCACTCACCAGAGAGAGTAATAGAAATAAGAGTAATGAAAAATTCACTCACCAGGGTATAGTAGCGCAGCTATTAGTAGTTCACAACTCACTCACCAGAGAGAGTAGTAGAAATACGAGTAATGAGAAATTCACTCACCAGGGTATAATCGATACGAGCTAAGCCGGACACAAACAAACTATCTCCAGGCATTAAAGTCCAGGTACGCGGCCTCACCAGGCGATTGGACAACAGGATGCCAAGTTCTTGAGCGCTTAGCAGATTAATGATCTGCGAGGGATGAGGGAAGGTGTTGGAAGGTGTTGGAAGGTGTTGGAATGTGTTGGAAGGTGTTGGAAGGTGTTGGAAGGTGTTGGAAGGTGTTGGAAGGTGTTGGAAGGTGTTGGAATGTGTTGGAAGGTGTTGGAATGTGTTGGAAGGTGTTGGAAGGTGTTGGAATGTGTTGGAAGGTGTTGGAATGTGTTGGAAGGTGTTGGAAGGTGTTGGAAGGTGTTGGAAGGTGTTGGAAGGTGTTGGAAGGTGTTGGAAGGTGTTGGAAGGTGTTGGAAGGTGTTGGAAGGTGTTGGAAGGTGTTGGAAGGTGTTGGAAGGTGTTGGAAGGTGTTGGAAGGTGTTGGAAGGTGTTGGAAGGTGTTGGAAGGTGTTGGAAGGTGTTGGAAGGTGTTGGAAGGTGTTGGAAGGTGTTGGAAGGTGTTGGAAGGTGTTGGAAGGTGTTGGAAGGTGTTGGAAGGTGTTAGAAGGTGTTGGAAGGTGTTGGAAGGTGTTGGAAGGTGTTGGAAGGTGTTGGAAGGTGTTGGAAGGTGTTGGAAGGTGTTGGAAGGTGTTGGAAGGTGTTGGAAGGTGTTGGAAGGTGTTGGAATGTGTTGGAATGTGGGCGTGGGTGGGAGGACGGTGTGAGGTCCTAATTGAAGTTGTTTTCGGTGACACGGCCGTGTGGGTTTGTGGGTTTGTGATGGGTGACGCGGGGGGAGATAAGAATGAAAATCAGTGCGACAAACAATGCAGAGGGTGATGGGATGTCAGCGAGGGGAGATAAGATAGAAGGTGACCTCTGACCTGTTGGTCATTAACAACTCCAGGCGTGTCGATGCAATGGAAACTCTGCGAGTAATGTGAAACATCGAAATCATCGTTGAGTTTTTGCATTTTATTAATCTCCGAGTTGCGTTCACCGGACACGCCTCCTTCCTAAAGAGGTGTGTTTAGTGGGGTATAGGGGGTGTGGTTAGTGGGGTAGAGGGGGTGTGGTTAGTGGGGTAGAGGGGGTGTGGTTAGTGGGGTAGAGGGGTGTGTTTAGTGGGGTAGAGGGGGTGTGGTTAGTGGGGTAGAGGGGGTGTGGTTAGTGGGGCAGAGGGGGTGTGGTTAGTGGGGTAGAGGGGGTGTGGTTAGTGGGGTAGAGGGGGTATGGTTTAGAAAGGTAGACGGGATAAGTTGGATTGGCGTGATTTAAGAGGATGGAGGGGAGAAAATTGTAATATTGAACAATTTATATCAATTAATTATTTAATTAAATTAAATAATAAATTATATCAAATTACCAATCAATTTGTTAACATCATTATTTTTTACATAGCAATTCATCTATGAAATAAATGAGAACAAATTAGATAAAAAGCTTTACTTCACAAATCCGTATTAATTAATTTGATGCAAATATTTACAAAAATGTGAGAAATTTCAAAATCAATTTTATTTTGATAAAACGAATTTAAATTTTCATTAATAAGTAATTAATAATTGTAATATTATTTGACAATAAAATAAATAAGAATGCATTATTTTAATTACATTTAATATATTCATATGACATATTTTACTTTAAATGATAGAAACAATAGCGCGATCCATAAATAAAATAAGTTAATGCAGAATAAATAGAATTAAAATAATATATTAATAAAATAATTGAAACTGACTTCGATCCTGTTGGATTTTGCATTAAAGTCGTAAGTACTTTTGTTAGGTTGTTTAAATTTCCTAAGTTCTTCCAATTGTTGCTTCACCCCGACAAATGTTTGACCGATGTGTCCTGTATTGCGTAATCAATGGATTGACCTTTAGTTTTGCTGTATCGTATTTTAGGAAATATGATCTCACCTCTTCTCCTCTTCTCCTTGACCTCTCATTGTCTCACCTGGGATATCATCGTTAACCTAATCATGTGTGGCCAGATATCCTCCTTAACCTACAATTCCTAACCTACGAGTGTAGCGTCTTTGAGTCGGCCATACTTGACCAGATCCCCTTTCCTCATTTTCTCACTTTCGGCTTGAGAGAAAACATCCGAACGAAGTCTTCCCTGACGCCTTTCCAATTGCCATTCTGAAGGTTTTAATATAGGGAATCTCAGCGTGTTCAGGGTGGTGCCTGTTATAGTGATATGGGTGTGGGTGAGGTGGGGGTGTGGTGGGGGGGGGGGGGGGTGAGGTGGGGGTGTGAGGTGGTGTGTGAGAGGTGGGGTGAGGTGGGGGTGTGAGGTGGGGGTGAGGTGGGGGTGTGAGGTGGAGTGTGAGAGGTGGGGTGAGGTGGGGGTGTGAGGTGGGGATGAGGTGGGTTGAGGTGGGGTGGGGTGTGAGAGGTGGGGTGAGGTGGGGGTGTGAGGTGGGGTGTGAGAGGTGGGGGTGAGATGGGGGTGAGATGGGGGTGAGGTGGGGGGGGGGGTGAGGTGGGGATGTGAGGCGAGGGTGAGGTGGGGGTGTGAGGTGGGGGTGAGATGGGGGTGTGAGGTGGGAGTGTGAGGTGGGGTGTGAGGTGGGGTGTGAGAGGTGGTGGTGAAGTGGGGGTGTGAGGTGGGGGGGGGGTGAGATGGGGTGAGGTGGGGGTGAGGTAGGGTGTGAGGTGGGGGTGAGGTGGGGATGAGGTGGGGGTGAGGTGGGGTATGAAGTGGGTGTGAGGTGGGGTGTGATATGGGGTGTGAGGTGGGTGTGAGGTGGGGTGTGATATGGGGTGTGAGGTGGGTGTGAGGTGGGGATGTGAGGTGCATGTTTTAATTTTTTATATTAATAAGAATTGTTGATAAATAAAAATAATTAAAATAATCGAATACAAAATTATTTGAATTATATTATAAATAATAAATTAAGAGTTAAACCGAATTAAGATAAAACAGAATTAAACACTATCGCTATGACAACCATTGCTAACCGGGCCAAATAGAAGTGGTGGCTCGTCCAATGAAATCCCTGGCGGTGGATTTGCAGTAGTCAGAAGACATGAGAGAGTTAAATAGTGTTGATTTTCCAACATTAGTACAGCCCATTATATAGACATCACCTGGTGTGAGGTGTGAAGGTGTGTGTGTATGTGTGTGTGTGTGTGTGGGTGTATGGATGTGTGTGGGGGTACGTGTGGTTATGTGGGGGTGACGGTTGTATGGGTTAATGTGGGGTATCGGGTTGTAGGGGTATGTGTGGTGGTGTGGGTATTTAGGTGTGCGAAGGGTTGATATAAGAGTGGTCAGTGGGGGTGGAGAGGTGGGTCAAGGAGATGCTATCATGTTCAGGGATCTGAAGTGGTTCCGTATCTCCCTCTCTTTCTATCTCACTATATCTCACCAAACTCCCTCTACATCTCCCCGTGTCCATATTGATCTCACTCCCAATTCCTCACCCATCCTCCGTCTCCCAACATTTCTCCCCGCCAACCTTTTCTCTTCCATTTGCAGAGCAACGTAGTGATCAGAGTTTCAATTCCATATCCTGTCTTCGCGCTTACCAGCGAAATGTTGTGAATACGTTTACGTGGTGATTTAGCAGCAGATGTCAAAGTGGGCGTGGCTAATGAATTAGGGGTTAGCGAGTGCGTGGCTAGGTCTTCTGGTGGTATTGTGGGCGTGGCTAGGTCTTCAGATGGTGTCGAGGGCGTGGCTAGGTCTATAGATGGTACCGGGGTCGCATGTAAAGATTGAGTTGGTATATCAGTGAAAGGTGACGAGTAAAAGCCCAACTCTCGCAGATGTCGAACCAAAGTGGAGTGAACATGCCTCAAGTAATCCGGGTCATCTCTTGGCAGCATGTCTACCTGTAGGGGAGGAGGTCAGGGTGGGGGTAGTGGGGGAAGTGGAGGTGGGGGAGTGGAGGTGAGAGTAGGGGAGGTGAGAGTAGGGGAGGTGAGGGAAGCAGTAGTGGGGGAAGTGGAGGTGAGGTAAGTGGAGGTGAGAGTAGGGGAGGTGAGGGAAGCAGTAGTGAGGGTAGTAGTTGTAAAGTTGGTATTTGTGAGGGTGGTAGTAGTGAGGGTGGTAGTAGTGAGGGTGGTAGTAGTGAGGGTGGTAGTAGTGAGGGTGGTAGTAGTGAGGGTGGTAGTAGTGAGGGTGGTAGTAGTAAGGGTTGTAGTAGTGAGGGTGGTAGTAGTGAGGGTGGTAGTAGTGAGGGTGGTAGTAGTGAGGGTGATAGTAGTGAGGGTGGTAGTAGTGAGGGTGGTAGTAGTGAGGGTGGTAGTAGTGAGGGTGGTAGTAGTGAGGGTGGTAGTAGTGAGGGTGGTAGTAGTGAGGGTGGTAGTAGTGAGGGTGGTAGTAGTGAGTGTGGTAGTAGTGAGGGTGGTAGTAGTGAGGGTGGTAGGATTGAGGGTGGTAGTAGTGAGGGTGGTAGTAGTGAGGGTGGTAGTAGTGAGGGTGGTAGTAGTGAGGGTGGTAGTAGTGAGAGTGGTAGTAGTGAGGGTGGTAGTAGTGAGGGTGGTAGGATTGAGGGTGGTAGTAGTGAGGGTGGTAGTAGTGAGGGTGGTAGGATTGAGGGTGGTAGTAGTGAGGGTGGTAGTAGTGAGGGTGGTAGTAGTGAGGGTGGTAGTAGTGAGGGTGGTAGTAGTGAGAGTGGTAGTAGTGAGGGTGGTAGTAGTGAGGGTGGTAGGATTGAGGGTGGTAGTAGTGAGGGTGGTAGTAGTGAGGGTGGTAGTAGTGAGGGTGGTAGTAGTGAGGGTGGTAGTAGTGAGAGTGGTAGTAGTGAGGGTGGTAGTAGTGAGGGTGGTAGGATTGAGGGTGGTAGTAGTGAGGGTGGTAGTAGTGAGGGTGGTAGTAGTGAGGGTGGTAGTAGTGAGGGTGGTAGTAGTGAGGGTGGTAGTAGTGAGGGTGGTAGTAGTGAGAGTGGTAGTAGTGAGGGTGGTAGTAGTGAGGGTGGTAGTAGTGAGGGTGGTAGTAGTGAGGGTGGTAGTAGTGAGGGTGGTAGTAGTGAGGGTGGTAGTAGTGAGGGTGGTAGTAGTGAGGGTGGTAGGATTGAGGGTGGTAGTAGTGAGGGTGGTAGTAGTGAGGGTGGTAGTAGTGAGGGTGGTAGGATTGAGGGTGGTAGTAGTGAGGGTGGTAGTAGTGAGGGTGGTAGTAGTGAGGGTGGTAGGATTGAGGGTGGTAGTAGTGAGGGTGGTAGTAGTGAGGGTGGTAGTGGTGAGGGTGGTAGTAGTGAGGGTGGTAGTAGTGAGGGTGGTAGTAGTGAGGGTGGTAGTAGTGAGGGTGGTAGGATTGAGGGTGGTAGTAGTGAGGGTGGTAGTAGTGAGGGTGGTAGTAGTGAGGGTGGTAGTAGTGAGGGTGGTAGTAGTGAGTGTGGTAGTAGTGAGGGTGGTAGTAGTGAGGGTGGTAGGATTGAGGGTGGTAGTAGTGAGGGTGGTAGTAGTGAGGGTGGTAGTAGTGAGGGTGGTAGTAGTGAGAGTGGTAGTAGTGAGGGTGGTAGTAGTGAGGGTGGTAGGATTGAGGGTGGTAGTAGTGAGGGTGGTAGTAGTGAGGGTGGTAGTAGTGAGGGTGGTAGTAGTGAGGGTGGTAGTAGTGAGGGTGGTAGTAGTGAGGGTGGTAGTAGTGAGGGTGGTAGTAGTGAGGGTGGTAGTAGTGAGGGTGGTAGTAGTGAGGGTGGTAGTAGTGAGGGTGGTAGGATTGAGGGTGGTAGTAGTGAGGGTGGTAGTAGTGAGGGTGGTAGTAGTGAGGGTGGTAGTAGTGAGGGTGGTAGTAGTGAGGGTGGTAGTAGTGAGGGTGGTAGTAGTGAGGGTGGTAGTAGTGAGGGTGGTAGTAGTGAGGGTGGTAGTAGTGAGAGTGGTAGTAGTGAGGGTGGTAGTAGTGAGGGTGGTAGGATTGAGGGTGGTAGTAGTGAGGGTGGTAGTAGTGAGGGTGGTAGTAGTGAGGGTGGTAGTAGTGAGGGTGGTAGTAGTGAGAGTGGTAGTAGTGAGGGTGGTAGTAGTGAGGGTGGTAGGATTGAGGGTGGTAGTAGTGAGGGTGGTAGTAGTGAGGGTGGTAGTAGTGAGGGTGGTAGTAGTGAGGGTGGTAGTAGTGAGGGTGGTAGTAGTGAGGGTGGTAGTAGTGAGGGTGGTAGTAGTGAGGGTGGTAGTAGTGAGGGTGGTAGTAGTGAGGGTGGTAGGATTGAGGGTGGTAGTAGTGAGGGTGGTAGTAGTGAGGGTGGTAGTAGTGAGGGTGGTAGTAGTGAGGGTGGTAGTAGTGAGGGTGGTAGTAGTGAGGGTGGTAGGATTGAGGGTGGTAGTAGTGAGGGTGGTAGTAGTGAGGGTGGTAGTAGTGAGGGTGGTAGTAGTGAGGGTGGTAGTAGTGAGTGTGGTAGTAGTGAGGGTGGTAGTAGTGAGGGTGGTAGGATTGAGGGTGGTAGTAGTGAGGGTGGTAGTAGTGAGGGTGGTAGTAGTGAGGGTGGTAGTAGTGAGGGTGGTAGTAGTGAGAGTGGTAGTAGTGAGGGTGGTAGTAGTGAGGGTGGTAGGATTGAGGGTGGTAGTAGTGAGGGTGGTAGTAGTGAGGGTGGTAGTAGTGAGGGTGGTAGTAGTGAGGGTGGTAGTAGTGAGGGTGGTAGTAGTGAGGGTGGTAGTAGTGAGGGTGGTAGTAGTGAGGGTGGTAGTAGTGAGGGTGGTAGTAGTGAGGGTGGTAGTAGTGAGGGTGGTAGGATTGAGGGTGGTAGTAGTGAGGGTGGTAGTAGTGAGGGTGGTAGTAGTGAGGGTGGTAGTAGTGAGGGTGGTAGTAGTGAGGGTGGTAGTAGTGAGAGTGGTAGTAGTGAGGGTGGTAGTAGTGAGGGTGGTAGTAGTGAGGGTGGTAGTAGTGAGGGTGGTAGTAGTGAGGGTGGTAGTAGTGAGGGTGGTAGTAGTGAGGGTGGTAGTAGTGAGGGTGGTAGTAGTGAGAGTGGTAGTAGTGAGGGTGGTAGTAGTGAGGGTGGTAGGATTGAGGGTGGTAGTAGTGAGGGTGGTAGTAGTGAGGGTGGTAGTAGTGAGGGTGGTAGTAGTGAGGGTGGTAGTAGTGAGGGTGGTAGTAGTGAGGGTGGTAGTAGTGAGGGTGGTAGTAGTGAGGGTGGTAGTAGTGAGGGTGGTAGTAGTGAGGGTGGTAGTAGTGAGGGTGGTAGTAGTGAGGGTGGTAGTAGTGAGGGTGGTAGTAGTGAGGGTGGTAGTAGTGAGGGTGGTAGGATTGAGGGTGGTAGTAGTGAGGGTGGTAGTAGTGAGGGTGGTAGTAGTGAGGGTGGTAGTAGTGAGGGTGGTAGTAGTGAGGGTGGTAGTAGTGAGGGTGGTAGTAGTGAGGGTGGTAGTAGTGAGGGTGGTAGTAGTGAGGGTGGTAGTAGTGAGGGTGGTAGGATTGAGGGTGGTAGTAGTGAGGGTGGTAGTAGTGAGGGTGGTAGTAGTGAGGGTGGTAGTAGTGAGGGTGGTAGTAGTGAGGGTGGTAGTAGTGAGGGTGGTAGTAGTGAGGGTGGTAGTAGTGAGGGTGGTAGTAGTGAGGGTGGTAGTAGTGAGGGTTGTAGTAGTGAGGGTGGTAGTAGTGAGGGTGGTAGTAGTGAGGGTGGTAGTAGTGAGGGTGGTAGTAGTGAGGGTGGTAGTAGTGAGGGTGGTAGTAGTGAGGGTGGTAGTAGTGAGGGTGGTAGTAGTGAGGGTGGTAGTAGTGAGGGTGGTAGTAGTGAGGGTGGTAGTAGTGAGGGTGGTAGTAGTGAGGGTGGTAGTAGTGAGGGTTGTAGTAGTGAGGGTGGTAGGATTGAGGGTGGTAGTAGTGAGGGTGGTAGTAGTGAGGGTGGTAGTAGTGAGGGTGGTAGTAGTGAGGGTGGTAGTAGTGAGGGTGGTAGTAGTGAGGGTGGTAGTAGTGAGGGTGGTAGTAGTGAGGGTGGTAGTAGTGAGGGTGGTAGTAGTGAGGGTTGTAGTAGTGAGGGTGGTAGTAGTGAGGGTGGTAGTAGTGAGGGTGGTAGTAGTGAGGGTGGTAGTAGTGAGGGTGGTAGTAGTGAGGGTGGTAGTAGTGAGGGTGGTAGTAGTGAGGGTGGTAGTAGTGAGGGTGGTAGTAGTGAGGGTGGTAGTAGTGAGGGTGGTAGTAGTGAGGGTGGTAGTAGTGAGGGTGGTAGTAGTGAGGGTGGTAGTAGTGAGGGTGGTAGTAGTGAGGGTGGTAGTAGTGAGGGTGGTAGTAGTGAGGGTTGTAGTAGTGAGGGTGGTAGTAGTGAGGGTGGTAGTAGTGAGGGTGGTAGTAGTGAGGGTGGTAGTAGTGAGGGTGGTAGTAGTGAGGGTGGTAGTAGTGAGGGTGGTAGTAGTGAGGGTGGTAGTAGTGACAGTAGCAGCAATAAATTACCTTATTTCCTACAATATAAATAGGGCATTGTTGTGAGATCAGAGAAGGTAGAGCAGAATATATTGAGGCTGGCATATCCATTAAATCAATGACAATAACCGCTAAACCTATTGTTAGGGAAAAGGGTTATAAATTAAAATGTACATATATAATGAATAATAGTAATATGAGAATTAAATACAGGCCATAGTCCAAGATATTAATTAATTAATTAAATTTATTAATTAATTAATCCAAGATAAATTTAGTAAATAAAACTAATTTTACAGAAGCCTAGAAGTACGCGATGATTGGACGGGCAGACACCAGCGATGCCCTCTACGTTTTATTGCAGGTATTGCCGCGACGTCGGTCGAGGATAACCGTTGCCCGCGGAGACGTTCTCTACAATCTTTGAGTACTCGGCCGGATCTATAGATACGTTGAGCGCGACGCCGTGATCTTCGATGAGGACGCAGCGTTGACAACGAAGTTCGCGTAGGCGGCGTCGTGTCACCGAGAGGAAGCGTTGCCGGGGGAGATAGCCGGGGATAACTGGGTCCTGAAGGTAGGGCAGATGCGAGAGGCGAGGGTAAAGTTTAGGAAGACGGATCGAATGGGGTTAGGAGGAATGTTGCTGGAGAGTTATGAGGGTTACGATGAAGTGGAGGACATGATATTATCGGGGTCCTGGAGTGAGAGTTTACAAGAGGAGAGGAGTAGAGGGAATTAGTGAGAGGATAGGTGAGGAAATAAAGAGAATATAGAGTTATAATAGTTTTTGTATGTAAGTTAAATCAGCAATATTGAGAGTGTGTGAATAAATAACACATAACTATTTCAATATGTAGCAGAGCAATAGATTGAAGAAAGGCAGCGAAAGTAAATACATAACTATATATAGGATATCTCACTAGTTATAGACATGAGTATAAGTAATTATTTCTAAGTAAAGTAACCTGACAATGCATATGGGCACCACAACCTGGACAGGGTACATCACTCATCGGTATTGTAACATCCGGTATACCGAACATTTCAAATATTCGAGTACCTTCGAAAATGAAAAATAACAATTTTTTAAACAAACTAAAATGTTTTTTTAGAATATTGCTAGTTATTTGTATATATTCTATATATAATAGGGTACTCTGATAATTATTAGGGAAACCTTTGGGTATATCAGCGGGTATTCTATCCGAAGCTAAGATCGATTCTTCTCCTACAGGTGGGTCCAGCTCTACTAGAACTGGTAGGTTATCTATAGATCGTGTAAGTACTTCAAGTTCATCGAGTTTATCATCATGTTTAATAGCTAATCCTACTTCAGAAGTATTACTAGCTACAAGTATCTCGGCTGCCAGAGAAGAAGCACTACCAGGTAATGGCAGTGGAGCAGGTTTTTCTGGCCTTTTATAAAATCCTCTGTGTTTTTTAGATATTCTTCTTGGTGATGATGATAAACTTCGAAGTAGAGATGGATTTGGATGAAAATTAACACATTTTCTAATAGGAACATTACTTAATATAGAAAAGAACATTATTAAATTTAATTTATAAAATAAATATTCAAAGATATCAAATTTGATAGATTTTATCAAAAATAAAAAAAAAACTTTAGTTAATTATCGCCCAATATGTTATAATATGAATAATAGATCATTAATATGATAACAAATCATATATACTAATTATTGACTAGTATTTGATAAGTATATGTTAAATAAACAATAATATTTTAATTATTAAATATCAATTTTTATAAATTTGAAATTGGATATTTGAATTTGATTATTAGGGTCAAATGTCAATGTTTGATAATCGCTTTTCATAGAAGATGGGTAGTATTATAGATTTACTATTTTCGAAAATTATAAATTTAATGATAGTATCAAATCTACTATATATAGGCGCTTTAGTAGTAATGAGCATTTAATACAATTATATATATTTTTTATTTTCTATAAAACTAATTATATTATATATTTATGAGTAAAAATATTTATTTATTTAAAATATACACACACACATACACACACACACACACACACACACATATATATATATATATATATATATATATATATACATACATGTATCACTACTCATTACCCAATTGTTAAATAATAAACCTGAACTTATTAATTCAATAATAATTAATGATAATATAAACTTTATGTGTCTTACTAAAACATTGTCGTCTCACTTTTCATTGCCAAATTTAATAGCAGCTACACCAAAGACACATTATCATGCCCAATATTCCAGAATCTCTCGGCCTGACGGTATAGATGACATACTACACATTTCTAGTATCCTCCTTAACAGACCGACTTGATTATCAACTCTATTCAATACACGTCCTTACAACTCAATATCCCACAACTAGCAATCCCTTTAAAATTAATAATATTATATAGACTTCCAAGATCATCTTATTTTCATGAAACCATATTAGATATATTGAATAAATACCACATTATAGATTATTGGAGATTTCAACACTAACCCTAACTCACCTTCATTTAGCAATATTATAAATGTATTAAACATGGCACAATACATAACTGAACTAACTCATATTAAAGGCAACATACTGGACCTCATCATCTCAACTGAACTAACTACTATGATAACTGAAACTTAAGTTGGACCACTAATTTCAGACAATAACATACTTAAAATCATATTAAATATACCAACAAAACTTTCGATATAAATTAGATAATATACAGACCAACTAAAACAAACATCTCTTCGCTTATAGAAACGACCAACTTATTACAAAAATAAAATAATACTTAATTACGAAAAATTCTATGATATTACTGAAACTCTATTCAACTAACTACAAAAAATAATCGATATACATGCTTTGGCTAAAACTCTTAATATATGCACAAGAAGATAAGAAATTTGGTTGAATGCCACCTTTACCAATAAACACAGACTACTTAGGAATATAGAAATAACATAGAGAAAAAATAAAAATATCACCTACAGAAATACATTTATACAAAACAAAAATATTTACAGAAAACTCTTAATCGAAACTAAAAAAAATTACTATAATAATATATTAAAAAAAATATAAACATGGCATTAAAAACCTTTATGAAACTTTAGACTGCCTTACGTCAAAAATACAAATAATAAATACACTCTCTAACAATCCATCTCATAATGAATTTTCACAATTTTTCACACTTTGTATTAAAAATATCTTAAAATCAATTAAAAATATCTTTAAATCAATTAAAAATGACTTTATTAATAATAACCGAATAACATACCTTAATAATTTAATTTCAGTAACACTACATCAGACATCATACCCTACGTCAACCTGGCCAACATTAAAAACGTATACAATATAGAAAATGTAACATTAATATGGACAAAACAACAATCGTACTAATTAATGATAATATAAACTACTTAATTTAAATATACTGCGACTTAAATAAATGTATTGACTAAAACTACTATCCCTAACCACTAAAACATGCTACAATAATTACTAAATTTAAGAAAGGTAACCTTGCTACAGGATTACTCAATATGACTATATCTGACTTAACTTTGCTATCGAAACATATAGAAAGAGTAATCCTCTCCACATAACTGAATACCTCACTATGACCTTACATATACATTACAAAGTGTATATAAGAACTGCCATAGTACGGAAACATAATACTTGATTTCACTAACTAATTTGCTAATAGTATAAAACACTTCTCTCAAACATTCCTCTCTATTAAACTTCAATATCTGGGTTTTAATCAAAATATAATTACTCTTCTAACCTCTTACCTCAAAGGTAGAACATTTTCTATTAAAGGTAGTAAGACCATTAATCGATATCCTGACTTTGGAGCACCACATGTACCTACTAAATAAATATAATATACATTACCATATCTACGTCGATGACATAAAACTATATATTAAGACTAACTTAGTAATTATAATGAAAACACTCACTGAGATTAATAATATTACAACGAAATTCAAAAACTTTTATAGTTACAACTACTTAAAATTAAATTACTACTCTAGAACTGAATGCATAATTTTCCATAATAAAAACCAATTACCCCTAAAATAAAATACATAAAATGAACAAATACTGATGTAACAATACAAAAGACTATCACTAATCTTTGAATCAAACTTGACTCGGACCATTCATTTAATAGTCAGATATCTTCAATTGTTAAAAATGTAACTACAAACTAATACATATTACACAAATATAGTAATTATTTGACGGACAATCTCTAAAAATACTGATTACTTCAACTACCCAACATAGATTACTGCAATAGCATACAAAAATCACTACTAAAAATAACTGAAATAACTTAACCAAATAATGAATACATCATGCCGAACTATTTACATGCTTCCGAAAAAACTTCACAACATGAAATGGCTGCATTTCAAGGAAATATATAAATACAAATTATTATGCATTACTCACACTACTATCTATAAACAAACACTAAGATTGATTCCAACTCACTAATAAATATATTAATAACATAACACTGAGATCTACAAACAAACGTACACTCAATGTCCCTGACTTAGCACAAACTACCTTTCTTTATTCAACCCATATTTATGGAATTTACTACCATCCAAACTACAACAAGAACCAAGCAAAATCCTTTTAAAACGAAACTATATTATTTCCTGGCACTCAACAATAACATTTATTATTATACTAACATTACTTAAACCATCTCACTATTATTTCTCTATTATATCATATATCATACATACTTTTCACACATTCATTTAAAGGACTTCATTGTTAATAATGCATTGTTATATAAACTACACTTACTTATTCTAATGACTAACAATGACTAACCACATTACTAACATTTCATTTATGTGTCCAACTTATTAACAAACTATGGCTACACAATAACTGAATCCCGTCTACTCTTCCTACATCACACTAACTTACTTTACTATATTACACTTACTTTTCTCATTAGTATCCTTCTGTTACTGCTTGCATATTATTAAAATTTATATTATACACGTCTCATTGGGTAAAAGCCTAGACATATGTAGTTTCTAGGCTCACAATTGTAGATATCTAATAATTATTCTTGTATTTTATTATAGAACACAACATAATGACCCTATTATGATAAGTTCCTGAAAACTTAGTTAAATGGCCTAAAAGAAAATATATGCTACGTTGTTATATATATATATATATATATATATATATATATATATATATATATATAACATACTTATAAATGCCCTATAAGTTACTTTATTATAATAGTTTAGCTATATTAATGATAATTATAGAACCAATCTCATAAATCATAATCAACAATAAATGCATTAATTCCATGAACAATTATTTCTAAATATCTACTTAAATGCTCTTAATTAGTTAACAAATATTAATCTACAAGCTTTGATGATTTACGAGTGTTTGCAAATGTTGTATATGCGAAATAAAATATCGATCCAGTTAAGAAATTGACATCAAAGTATTTCTAGTCTGAAAACGCAAACATTTTAGAGTACAATCACTTCAGGTAATAAAAAATCTCTCGGATGATACATAAAGAGATCTGCTCGCCTAATCGATACATTCCAATAGGGTAACGAGGGCCACTCAAATCCTATTATTAAGAAATAAACTCGCAATCCTATCTTGATTAGGGATCTGCGATTTCTCTTTTGAAGTTAGAGCTTCGTCATTGGATCCGAACGGGGACTATATTCCACGTCGTGTATACACCGTGTACTATATACGGTACGTTGAGCACTTCACAGCGTACAGTTGTACCGTTCGTAACGTATATCGTAGAGTTTTCAAAGCATGCCGAGTGCCGTTTCACTCGACCACATCGCGAGTAATTACTGGGTGGGAAGGCGGTAAGGTTCGCTTCACCGTATTCCTGTCTTAGTTGCCGAGCCTATCGACGGGTTGTAAATCCGTAATTACCGTAGACGACTACTAGTATCGACTACTAGTATTGTTGGTTTAGCGTCGAGGTCGTAAAAAAGGCAACCTAGAAGGCAGTCGGGGGAAGGTTGGTCGGAGAAACGCGATCGTGGCGCGCGGGTCTTGCGTGGCGGGCGTCGGTGGGACCTCTGCGGTGCCGGAGTTCGTATTGTCTGCGGTCAGGGCGCCGCCCTTGACCACCGCCACGGCCGCAGCCTACTCGCCATCGGTCACTGTCCGCAACGCCGGCGAACCGCTACGTACGAATACCGACAAACGGAATAAAGTGCTACGAAGCCTCTGTCTGAAAACACTTCGAAAGGTAGGACTCTAGTTGCAGCTACGCTAACCCGTGTAACGGTTGAGGTTACAAACATATATCTTGATCTTTCAGAATCTCTCTTCGCGACGAATAACCTACCGGTGTCATTACTGTAAACGTACGTCATACGTACGTCATACAGACGTCATACATATTGTATTCATACGCCATGCACACGTCATGCATACGCCGTACATACTTCATGTATACGTCATACCTACGTCATGAATACGTCATACATACATCATGCATACGCCATACATCATATATTTACTATATACGTCATGCATAAGTTATACGTCATACATAAGTTATACGTCATACATAAGTTATACGTCATACATAAGTTATACGTCATACATAAGTTATACGTCATACATAAGCTATACGTCATACATAAGTTATACGTCATACATAAGTTATACGTCATACACGAGCTATACGTCATGCATAAGTTATACGTCATACATAAGTTATACGTCATAAATAAGCTATACGTCATACATAAGTTATACGTCATACATAAGCTATACGTCATACATAAGCTATACGTTATACATAAGCTATACGTCATACATAAGTTATACGTCATACATAAGTTATACGTCATACATAAGCTATACGTCATACATAAGCTATACGTTATACATAAGCTATACGTCATACATAAGTTATACGTCATACATAAGCTATACGTTATACATAAACTATACGTTATACATAAGCTATACGTCATACATACGTTATACGTCATACATAAGCTATACGTTATACATAAGCTATACGTTATACATAAGCTATACGTTATACATAAGCTATACGTCATACATACGTTATACGTCATACATAAGCTATACGTTATACATAAGCTATACGTTATACATAAGCTATACGTCATACATAAGCTATACGTCATACATAAGCTATACGTTATACATAAGTTATACGTCATACATAAGCTATACGTTATACATAAGCTATACGTTATACATAAGCTATACGTTATACATAAGCTATACGTCATGCCTAAGTTATACGTCATACATAAGCTATACGTCATACATAAGCTATACGTCATACATAAGCTATACGTTATACATAAGTTATACGTCATACATAAGCTATACGTTATACATAAGCTATACGTTATACATAAGCTATACGTTATACATAAGCTATACGTCATGCCTAAGTTATACGTCATGCATAAGTTATTCGTCATACATAAGCTATACATCATACATATGCTATACGTCATGCATAAGTTATACGTCATACATATGCTATACGTCATGCATAAGTTATACGTCATACATATGCTATACGTCATGCATAAGTTATACGTCATACATATGCTATACGTCATGCATAAGTTATACGTCATACATAAGCTATACGTCATACATAAGCTATACGTCATACATAAGCTATACGTCATACATACGTGTATGTAAAGTGCACGTACACTTAAAGAGGCACGATAATGATTCATAATTGAAAACAAAAAACGAGCAAGTTGATATTAAAAACAAATACAAATGAAAATGTATGCGACGTAATAATATGTCTACGAATTTGTTTCATCGATGATATGAAATAATATGATGTGAATTAATATTAGTAGTGTATGATAACTACATTTATGAATGTTTGAAATATTAATTTGCCATTGAAATTGGACATTTCTTTTAAATTATACTTTCTTCTATGAAGAAAATATTTAAGTTGGATTCGATAAATGAAAATATATTATTTATTTAAAAGTTAAGTTGAGAGGTGAACATTGATATAGTAATCACATATTTCTAAATTGGGGAAATGTCTCATTTATATACTTTTGATATTAATAGATAACGTCAAGGCTACTTAACCCAGTTAATATATTCTGTATACAGTGTTACATCACATAAAGTATACATTTATAAATATATATTTAATTTAATTAATGATTATAAATAATCTAATTAACTTAACAAAGTTAAAAACAATCATTTTATAGATGTCTTACATGTTTACATTTATAGATGTCACATCCGGCCACAATGTTGTCATCAAATGCTCTTTACTGTTCAAAGAGAAGGCAAGTAAACTTCATGATGAGACTTTCTAGACCACCAAAACCTGTTATCTCGGAGAAGGTCAGAATTATACTTGTATAAGTAGCATGATATATATATATATATATATATATATATATATATATATATAGCCAACATTTTATATTCATAGAATTAGTTTTTAATGAATAGTTTTCGTCATTTTAAAATGTATTTATACATTATAGTATATTATAATTAACTATTAACTATTAAACCAACTTTTTATAGTGAATTATAATTTACAAACAAATAATGTCACAAAAGTATACTATTGAAGATAATATTGTTTACATATAAGTAAGTTAATATTATAATACCAATATTATCTGTTAGATATCACATTGTTCGGCCTACGATTCCATCAGCAAACCTTTCTTTATTAATCCATCAACATCATACCATATGTCGTATGTCATATCATACACCATATGTCGTAGATATATTATTTACACGTACATAGAGAATGTCATACATTATGAATAGCATTAGTAATACATACATGGGAATGTTCTCACAACCTGGTCAATTGAGGATCCTGCGGAGTATTTATTCTGCTGTAATGTAGTAATTAATGCTGTAATGTCCTTTGATAACAATGTTCATAACGTTAACGTCAGGACAAAGGAACTTCGTGTCAACTATGAGTGATGGCACTTATGACAGAATTATATGCACGGTTGTCTTTAAGTGTTATTAATACATCAATTGTTATTAATAACATTATAGTAGCATGTTATATATAATATAGTACATAACAAT
>OZ038312.1:4271287-4277817 GCA_964035775.1 Osedax frankpressi | reverse complement strand
ACTATCCTCTCACTAGTTGATTAGTTTAAATGAGTGCTTAGTCGTGTTCATTATCCTCTCACTAGTAAGATCTAAATAGTGATGGTATAGTGGAGTATTCTTCATCTACTATAGACTGTAATGACATATATCTGGATCTGTATTATTGTGTAAAGAAAACAATACCTATACATTATCCTCGTTAGTATAATAAATAAATAGTATATAAATACATACACAGATAACAATTATTTTTAATCATATTAATAATTAAATTGATATAAAATATATAAAATTATTTAAATAATATCGATATACAATGAATCAGTTTCTTTAAAGATTATTTATCCTAATAGTAATTAAATATATTTAATATATTTTAATATATAATAGATTCACTTGTATTTTAGATGAGAAATGTAAACTAAAGTATCTTCTATATCAGAGTATCTACATCACTTGCACGATACTCCTTTTAAAGATAATCCATAATATAAAGGACTAACACACTTAACGAATTCCAACACCTAAACAAAATCTCCAAGAACTAAAGAAGCTCTCACAGTTAAACCACTACAAAGCTAAAGAAACCTCAGAAACTAAAACATCAATATACCTGAAGGCTAAACACAGTGAAAACAACAGAAGACAATGATCTCAGATTTCTTCAGAAATTTCTGAAATAATCGGAATGCAATTCGAAAATATTTCAACTGACCAATGTAATATGTTCGGATTACATTCCCATCTTAGGCAATAAATAAATAAAGTGATATTTTGTCTTTATTAGATTTATATAACTTATTTTTATTTACATTTATATAAAAATATTTAATTACAAACTATTACCAATATAAATTGTTATTACTATAAATTAATATTACAATTATTTGTGTAATTAAATTCGACAATAGTTGATTTGAGATGGACTTTAGTCCCAGGTTTATAATCTATAATAAATATTTAATAGATACTCCTAACTGTATATAATACAATATCTCTATAAATTAAATAATATATTAATTTATAATATTAAATCATATTCTATATTAGCTGAATATTTTACCACTACTACTACTACTACTACTACTACTACTACTACTACTACTACTACTACTACTACTACTACTACTACTACTACTACTACTACTACTACTACTACTACTACTACTACTACTACTACTACTACTACTACTACTACTACTACTACTACTACTACTACTACTACTACTACTACTACTACTACTACTACTACTACTACTACTACTACTACTACTACTACTACTACTACTACTACTACTACTACTACTACTACTACTACTACTACTACTACTACTACTACTACTACTACTACTACTACTACTACTACTACTACTACTACTACTACTACTACTACTACTACTACTACTACTACTACTACTACTACTACTATACTACTACTACTACTACTACTACTACTACTACTACTACTACTACTACTACTACTACTACTACTACTACTACTACTACTACTACTACTACTACTACTACTACTACTACTACTACTACTACTACTACTACTACTACTACTACTACTACTACTACTACTACTACTACTACTACTACTACTACTACTACTATCTACTACTACTACTACTACTACTACTACTACTACTACTACTACTACTACTACTACTACTACTACTACTACTACTACTACTACTACTACTACTACTACTACTACTACTACTACTACTACTACTACTACTACTACTACTACTACTACTACTACTACTACTACTACTACTACTACTACTACTACTACTACTACTACACTACTACTACTACTACTACTACTACTACTACTACTACTATCAATCAATCAATCAATCAAAACGATTTATTTAGACAATTGTTTATCGGCATGGTGGGTTTGCCCTGACAAATGTTATGCAGTCGGAAACTGTATAGTTTCGATAAAAATAAAAATGCAATAAAAAAGATGTCCATTTTCTTTAAACTACGCACAGTTTAATAATTCTTTCTTGAATTTCTTGTGATTTTAACTGCTCTCAGATTTCTTGATAAAGCATTCCACAACAACGGTGCAACGACGGAGAATGCCCTGCTGCTTGTACTTTGGAGTCTAGTTCGTTTACTAGTTAGCACATTACAGTCCGTTGTTGATCTCAAAATTCTTCGATATAATTTTAAATTCAGCTTTTTCAGTAGATATCGCGGTCGTTTCTTATGGAGCACTTTATGGATAATTGAGAGAATACGATATCTCGATCGTTCTTGGATATCTAATATGCCCACTTCTTGCATTCTTTTTGTAACACTACTATGATCAGTGTTTCGTTGGCGAAATATTAATCTAACACTCCTTCGTATGATTCTATGTATATTCCGGGTAGCTTTATGTGTAAGGCCATGGTATATAGAAGAACAATAGTCTAAGTGCGAGAGAGCAAGAGATTTGATGAGAATGATAGTAATGTGTTTTGTCAAATATTTACGGATCTTCCTTATTCTATAAAGTGATGAGTTTGTTTTTCTGCAAACAGAAGTTATCTGTTCGTTCATGTTTAATTCTCGATCAATAATAATTCCTAAGTATTTTACACTATTGCTCGGGTTAACAAGTGTTTTATCAATAATTATAGGACGGAAATATCTAAAATTACTCGGTATATTTAATAGCACAGTTTTAGACTTGTTAAGTAATAACTTATTGGCGATAAGCCAGCGATTAATTGCATTTGCACATGGTGACAATTCATTAAATATATTATTACTATTGTTTGATAATGCTGTATAGATAATGATGTCATCAGCATAGATGTGGTATTTAATACCACTAAATTTCTTAATTATATTAGATAGTGGCTTTATATATATAAGAAAAAGTAATGGCCCTAATACGGATCCTTGAGGAATTCCTGTATTAAGAAATCTTGGCGTAGAATAATGTTCAGATATTTTTACAGAAAAAGTTCTTTCCTTAATATAACTCATTATCCAATTAAGCGCTAATTTCTCAATACCCAAGCCAAGTAATCTTTTTTTCTAATATACTATGATCAAGAGTGTCAAAAGCAGCTGAAAGATCAAGTAGTAGTATTTGTATAGGACAATTTGAGTCTTTGAAATTCAGAAAATCATCCATTACATTTATTAAAGCAGTCTCAGTACTGTGTAGTGCGCGATAAGCACTTTGGAACTCATCCAATAAATTATTTTCTTCGATATATTTTATTATTTGTTTATACACAATTTTTTCGGTTAGCTTCGAAATTAAAGTTATTTGCGATACTGGTCTATAATTACCAAGGATATTCTTATCTATATTATGATCTTTAATGATTGGACAGATAATAGCATGTTTATTAATATATTCTCCTGATCCTTTTGTAAAAGATAGTTTGATTATAGTAAGTATATAGTTAGATAGAGGATAAGCAATAAGTTTAAATAGACTCAGAGGTATAGGATCATGCGGAGAAGATTTTCGAAAACTTAAAATTAATCTTGAAATTGTATCACGGGATGGGACATTGAATTTTGATAATGTTAAATTTGGTATAGGTTCTATTGGCAGTTCAATTTCATTATTATTCAATGTGAAAGAATTTATTGTATCAATGATTTTTTAATTTTGCAATCAAAAAAATCTGCAAATTTTTCACATAGACTTATGCCATCCTCATTTGGCAAAATTGTTTTGTTTTTTATACCAGTTAAACTATTTGTGATTTGATAAAGCTTACGCATATTTCCTGAACATTCTTGAATTTTATTAAAATAATAGTATTTCTTCGCTTTTAAAATTGACTGCTTAAAATAATATTTTGAATAATTTAAGTTATATAGGTTAGCATTAGATCTTTTTTTTCTATATAATCTCTCTTTTCTTCTCAAATCTTTTTTGGCATTAATTGTATCGTCATTAAACCAGTGAGAATGACTAATTCTCACTAGTTTTTTTTTTAATGGCGCATACTTATTTATTAGATAACATAATGTTTCAGTTAAATTTGTTACGCATACATTATTAGTGCAAATTGATGATCTGAGATCACTACAGAAATTTGGTACATTAATCGAAGAAATATTTCTATAATTAATATAACGTTTAAGCAATGGTGGCATATATACATCTATGAGTATTGGTACAGCATAGTGATCGGACAATAAATTATTAATGGGTAGTTTATTAATATTGTATTTGAAAAATCTAGAAGTAATTACTAAATCCAAAATATTTCCTAATACGTGAGTATGGGTCTGAATATGCTGTATCAAATTATTTGTCAGAAGCATTTTTTTGAATTCGGTTATAGATCTATCCGATTTATTAAAATGAAAGTTAAAATCACCCGTAATCAATGTAAAGTCCAAACATATCGAGGAAGTTAATTCATAGAATTCATTTATAAATGTTATATAATTATTAGATGGTGGACGATAGATTACGATAATATTAAAAATGTACAAGTTATTAATTACAAAATCAGCTTTAATACATTCACAATTAGTTAAATAAAGATCATGACTATTTATTAAATCAATAGTATATCTGTATATTATACCTACACCACCTCCTCTACACCCAGTCTTTCTAATAATGTGAATAAATTTATATCCTAATGGTAAAAGTTGTGTATTAATTATGTTACCATTGTCTATAGCCGGAAGCCATGTTTCGGTTAAGGCAACTAATAATGGTTTAAACTCAATGATATAATCAATTAATAATTCGATGTTACTATAAATAGATCTTATATTTATTAACGCAATCATTGATTTTAATGGTCAATTAGATTTATTTGCTTTAGTGTTTAATTTATTAAATGACTTTACATATATAGAATAATTATCTGACCATTCATTAAACTGTGTATTAGATATATCAATGGTTAGATTCCAATCAATTTTACCATTTTTTATATTACGTAATTCATATACACTACTTCTCTTATTAAAAACACACTTGCAGTTATCTACACATTTAGATTTCACAACGTGATATAAAATTTTACCATGAGTAATAACTTCTTTAGTTAAATATGGTCTAGTAAAATACTTGCGATCTACTCTTCTCAATGTTAAAAATGAATTTAATGCAAATTTAGATTTAAAATAAATGATCAGTTGACTGCGCTTAGAATAATCAACCCAGTCAATTGTATTTGTATTTAAGTCAATGTTACCAAACAAAGAACATATAAATTTATTATTTTTATCTACATTAGATACATTTTCTATGACAGCAGCATATATACTAACAGATGTATTAGTTTTATTTATAATGTCTATATTTGTTTTAATAGAATCAATTGATTTTGTTGATTTTTTCAACATATCCGAGTATGATACTATTGAATCTTTAACCAATACTGATTGCTCGAGTAACTGCTTTATATCAGAAATATCGCTACTATGCTTATTCAATAAAGTTTCAATATTACTTATATCACTATTATTAATATTAGTGCAGTTTGAATTGTCACCACGTGCATAATGTTCATCGCTAACAGTATCAGTAAGACAGTCATTACATATAAATCTAAAATTTATGCTTTCAAATATCTGATTAACAGCTTTTGAGGGGGTATTACCGTTGATCCATAGGGCAGGGATGTATTTCGCAGCATACATGCACGTATAATGTACTGAGCGATTACAGTTGAAACATGATTTCTTAATTGTATCGTCATCTTTTCTGCACTGCATACAATGTGTCATCGTTCCGCGTCAGTACAATATAATATGTATGTTAAATGTAAATTCAATATATCTATGGATAAAATTATTATTTTTTTTTTTTTTTAATAGTCTTTGTAATATTCCAAAAAAAAAAATAAAAATAAAAATTAATAAATAATAATGTAAACAAACATATCAATGAAATAAATATAATTATAATAATGATTCTACGGTTTAAATAAGTAGTAGTAGTGAGATGTTAAAATAACCATTTAATTAAAGATATAGTTAATAGATCAATTAATAAAGAATATAATATCTAAATAAATGGAATATTAAAATTTGAAAACTTATAATTATTTAAAAAAATATTTATAAATTTGAAAATCGTGATGAAATGATAAATTGATATCAATAATATATTGATAATTACAATAATAAAATATTCATGTTAATAATATAATATAAATATTATGAATTATACTAATAATGAAGGAGAAAACCACGGATAAATAAAGAATATTAAAAAAACGATTTCAATTAAAATGTAAACATGTACTACTACTACTACTACTACTACTACTACTACTACTACTACTACTACTACTACTACTACTACTACTACTACTACTACTACTACTACTACTACTACTACTACTACTACTACTACTACTACTACTACTACTACTACTACTACTACTACTACTACTACTACTACTACTACTACTACTACTACTACTACTACTACTACTACTACTACTACTACTACTACTACTACTACTACTACTACTACTACTACTACTACTACTACTACTACTACTACTACTACTACTACTACTACTACTACTACTACTACTACTACT
>OZ038312.1:4258787-4263787 GCA_964035775.1 Osedax frankpressi | reverse complement strand
TGAGAAATCGATTTATATATAGAATAGAGACGCATGATAATTATTAATTGTAAGAAACAATCTGGTGCTTTCAATGGAAGATAGGACTTGTTGTTATTGTAAAAGCATAATACACCTGTTTATATTTAATTATAGGTAAATATGAATTCCTTGACTCTTTTGAAAATCACGATTAAATGAATAAAAGAAGAAAATACTCAAAAAATGAAATTATATTATATCCTTATTTAGATATTCTAATAATAGAATGATCAAGTTACTATTTTTATTTGTGATTTATTTTAACTATTCTTATTACTATATTTTACAATCAAGTTCATTGGGGTTGTGTACATATATTTACCAAGAGTGCTCTTATGTAAGAGTCTGCAATACTTGCCTACAATTTATTTAATGCACCTATTGCCGGTTGGTAGCAAATAAATGTCTGCATTTGGAAGTTATTTGTTTATTGAATACATTAAAATTACATTTCCAAAATATAAATACATGCATTTAGAACAATCGTTATACATATTAGAACTGGTGAACTTCTGGATCATCAATAGTATAGGTAAGAATTATAGTATTGTATTAATAAGCTTATATTATACTATATTATGTTTTGCAATACTATATCTTAAATATGAAATAGAATCATTTAATAAATGTTATTGAATTTCAATTGACGATATTACAATAATATATTAATATAATTATCAAGGATATGGTGAAATGAGGTTAGTCAGATAAAGGCTATGGTGATATGAGGTAGAAAGATAAAGGATATGGGGATATGAGGTTAGTTTGATAAAGGATATGGTTATATGAGGTTAGTCAGATAAAGGATATGGTGATATGAGATTAGTCAGATAAAGGATATAATCATATGAGGTTAGAAAGATAAAGGATATGGTGAAATGAGGTTAGTCAGATAAAGGCTATGGTGAAATTAGGTAGAAAGATAAAGGATATGGTTATATGAGGTTAGTCAGATAAAGGATATGGTGATATGAGATTAGTCAGATAAAGGATATAATCATATGAGGTTAGAAAGATAAAGGATATGGTGAAATGAGGTTAGTCAGATAAAGGCTATGGTAATGTGAGTTAGAAAGATAAAGGATATGGTGATACGAGGTTAGTTTGATAAATGATATGGTTATATGAGGTTAGTCAGATAAAGGATATGGTGATATGAGATTAGAAAGATAAAGAATATGGTGATATGAGGTTAGTTTGATAAAGGATATAATCATATGAGGAGATAAAGTTAGAAAGATAAAGGCTATTGTGATAAGAGACTAGACTGATAAAAGATGATAATGACAATGATATAAGATGAGAGTTATATGACATGGAAATTATATGATATGAGAATGGTATGGGGTATAGTATATCCGGTATACCCTATATTCCTATGAGAATGATACAGGCGAGAGTAATAAATATGGTAGCATCATTAGGTAATAAACATACACTTTGGTCACGGAAATAAATCAAATTAATTAGCGAAATACATATTATTTGTTTTACATTAATCAACAGTAATTTTTACATAAAATGTAATAAATAATTAGAAAATGAGTTAGGAATAAAGATAGAAATGTATTACAAAAATAATAGGTATTCGTTTTAAGGTTATTATATTTGGTAAGTATGATATCAAAATATGAAGTTAATTATAAGAAATAGAAAATCTTGGCTCCAGAATGTCATTACTAATTAACAAGTTTCATAGATTTGGTGGTTTTAGAATTGCTCGAGATATTTAGTTGCTTTTTAACATCAATGTTAGAGAAATTATTCATTATTATCAATATTAATATGCAATCTATAAGTATCCTATGTTATTTCAAACCAGATCAAAACACTCGAAAATTAATGTTTCTTTTTATTTCGTACACCTCGAATTAAATTTCTACGATTATTAAATTAATAGAGAAGTACCGACTTTTCTCATTTTATTTTATATTACTTAAAATTTATATAATTATATATTTGTTTAAAATATCTCTCCTAGATAATTCAATCTAATATCTGAATAGAATTATATTAATTTGATATACAAATGCACATGTAAAGTATTATACAGACTACATAGTGAGGTAAAAATTAATATTTGCATATTTAAATTCTAATATATCTAACTCAGAAAGTACAAATATGTTCTATGACAAAATATGTGTGTGTGTATGTGTATGTGTGTGTATATGTGTATGTGTGTGTGCATAATTTATTATAAATAAAGAATGTGTTAACGAATACAAATAAACGAGATAGTAAAATAAAAAATAAAAGTAATATAGCGTGAAGGTAAGTGAAAGTGTTATAAAATATAGGGGAGATGATTATTCTCATCTAAGCAGGAATCTTTTCATCCTGCGCTTAAACATATTAGTGGTGACAATGGATGATAATAGTTTTTGGGAAGGTGGTTCTATTTATTTGGAGCCAGCAGGCGAATACTTTTGTAACCAACTGAATTTAATGGCATAGGAGGTAGTGAGGGGGTTATGAGGTGAGAAGATCGTAGTTTTCTGCAAATTGTCTTCATATTTAGTACTTGTCTCAAGATGTATGGTTGGTTATAAGTCAGGTTTTTTTAAATATGATAATTGTTTATAATTAAAAAGAAAACGTATTATAAATAAAAATAAATCATATAATAAATAAATTATAATTTATCTGAACAATGTACAGTGTACAATGTACAATGTACACTGTACAATGCACATTGTACATACTAATATCCAAAACCTTAAAACCGTAATCTTGGCTAATATTTTATACAAAAATAATAAATATCTTAAGAAAAGACAAGTTTCAATAAGTAAATTTAATAAGAGTAAAAATATATAAATTTACAGTAAATGCACTCTATTAAGTAATACTTGTAATAAATTACTTATAGAACTATAAGGTATTCAAAACAAATTAAATATCATGCATAAGATATTAATGATAATTCTAAATACAATTCATATTTTATATACAAGGATGTAACGTATGATGGTACTGGTACTAATTCATTACGCTGGCATCTATCATATATTATACATAGTGGACTGTACAAATAATTAGTATCGTTATATTATTAATATGTATCATATTAAGTAAAGGGTGACTATATTAATACTATCTATTTCCTGTTACGCATCCTTATAGATGTAATTCTTATATATATATATATATATATACATATACTTGTATTTTATTTTTAAATCATTTGAAACTATCTGAACTATTTGCCTTCCTAACGATTACATAATTCAACTGACGATACTCAACTTTATATCGTAAAATGAAATTTAATTTAATGAAATAAAAATTAAATTTTAAATAAAAAGTTTTATTATGTTTTTGCATTAATAATTATTATTATTTTAATTAATAATTAAATTAATTAATTCAGATTTATCGGAAATACACTGTACAAAATAAAATACAGCGAAATTGTTGATAGTTATTTATAAAAACAAAAGCTGTATACATGATATAGACTACGTTCAATGTTATGTTACATATTACCACATAGTTTATAACTACAGCTTATACTGTACAAGGAAGACTTAGAGATAGATAGACTTAGAGATAGTATCGTTTTTATTTGCATTGTTATTCATACAATTCTTTATAGAATCGACTCCCCTCCACAAACTAATAAAAATACCTAAATAAAGAAATTATTAAGTTAAAATTAAACTTCGAATAATGTACATATACTGTACACATAAATTAGATATGTAATGTATAACGTACATAACTCGCATAGCATAATCTATATCTAAACTTGGACATATTTATAAACTGTTCTACAACCCCTACAATTACGATCTACTAATAAATTCAACTTACTAATTTTAAAATAAAATTTATAGAATTCACAAATATAATTTGAGTTTTTTGATTTTCCATCATAACTGACTCCATAAGACTAACATTACTTACAACATAATATATGTGTATATATGTAATCTATACCACTTTTGCCAGCTGCTATGATATATATATATATATATATATATATATCTTTCTGAGTGTTGATATTGTAGTGATTAACTTTTTTCATTCACAATTATTTCAATTTGTTGTTTTTTTCACAAAAATTTTGATAAAAAAAAACTGGATATTTAATTTGAGATTAGTTGTAATTTTCAAAAAATAATAACCTCACTATTAGTGTTGCAAATTTACTGTTTTGATTTATAAAATAATAACAGCTGGAAATATTTTCTTAAAAATATATAGAAATGTACGACTTAATGAAAAAGATTAAAATACAGTTTGGTTCGAGTCAATTCAATTTATGCTTCAGTATTCCTTATTAATACATTATTAAATGTAGATTTTCTTTTTTTAATTCGAAACTATAAGTTATACAGATTTTCTTATAAGAATCATTTGTAGTTATTTTGTACATCAAGAGAAAATGACATTAGGGAGAATTTAATTATGAATCTGAATATTTATCTATTAATTTATATATTAATAGATCAATTTATATGTAAAAATATTTTATTCAATATAATAACAAATATAATAATAATTAGTTCTATATTGCACAATAAACTGAATTCAAGTGAAAAATACAAATGTGGTAAAAAAGTGGTTGTAATGCAGTAATAAGCATGGGTAAAAGAATAAAGAATATCGCATAGTCATCATGGAGCAATGAAGCAATCAACATATTGAAATATAAACTATATATAATACATGTTACAGATGCAGAATAATAAACATAACCGTAGCGACATCGGCACCAACAAAGATTGTAGGAATCGCTGAGGTCGGTCGCCGTTAAGTTACGCTATAAATACGTAAACAAATACTGCGGATGTGAAGTCAATGTCGCAAATAAATAAAAACAAAACATAGATTTGACGAAAACGGCGAAGCGTGTAATTTCAAATGTTACAAAGTCGAGCATTTGTCTTCAGGCCGCGGAATAAAGGGAAAACAAAAATGACGATATGAGCTAGCAGGTAATGCCATCCGATGGGAAGAACTCGAATTTGGCG
>OZ038312.1:4233787-4253787 GCA_964035775.1 Osedax frankpressi | reverse complement strand
ACATGGGATCAATCTGGGGTTTAGATCAGGGTAGGGGTCAAGGGTTATGGATTAAAAATAGGTAGGTGGGTTAGAGATTAAAACTTATGGCGAGATAGAAGGTTATCATGTGCTAGACAAGTTAACCCTTAATGAGAGGTAGCAGTTGGTGGTCAAGACAGGGTAGCGATTAGTGTTTAAATAAGAGTTAAGCTAAGGGAGGGTTTGGGGGGTTTGTATGGGGTTTGGGGTTGAGTAGTAGCACAAGCTGCAAATGAGATGTGATAAGAACAGAATCTATAAATAGAACTAAACTAACAAACTTCCAAGACAATAGAATAGCGATATCCACTGATAATAGAATTCCGAGTATTGTTGACAACTGTAGAAAACTCGAACCAGTCTGTTTATTTTTTGTAATTCAAGGTCATTGGAGGTCATTAGATTATTATTAGAGGTCAATAGGTCATTGGAGTAATAGTTGGATCCACTTAAAAAAAACCTGCACATTTAATTCAAGAGAAAAGGTTCACAATCAAATCAGAAGTATTATCCAGAAGTATTATCGAGATTGAATACGAGTACTACTCTAAAAGAGTACTCAGGAAAACTACCTAAGAGAAGTACTCAGTAGAACTGCAGTAATCATGTATAAAATCTGAACTCACCACGGTTTTAGGTTTGGGACTAAGGGACATGCGGTAGATGGTGGACACCTTCAGAAACATAGGTCCATAAGCTAATGTAAACCCTATACTCAATATCCACGCCCGGATCTGCATAGAGTTTGGGGTTATTGGTTAGCGGAGTAATGAGGGTTAGGAAGGTGTTGGGGGTACTGGGAGTGTCGGTAGGGTTAATAGTTAAGAGGTAATATGGTTTGGGGTTATTGGGGATTAGGGAGTAATTGGGTTTAGGAGGTTATAAGTACATGAGGTGTTAGGCTAGGGTGTCTTTGGGTGGTGTTGGAGTGTAATGAAGGGTGTTCGGTAGGATGTTGGATGTTAAAGAAGCGTATTGGGGATTTAGGGAGTTAGCGTGATGTTGGATTAAGTGTAAGTATGGCAAATATTAGTAGGAAGTTAAGAAAGTGTTACGGGATATGGGAGATATAATAAATGTTGAGAAGAGAGAGGAGGAGTTGTGAGAAATGTTGGGAGGTGTTGGGAGGAGTTCTGAGGTGTTGGGAGGAGTTGTGAGAAATGTTGGGAGGTGTTGGGAGGAGTTGGGAGGTATTTCTATAACTAAAGATCTGGCATATACCCACTTTCACAATTACAACTAGAATTCAAGATAAGTTTAATATATAAGTGAAGTTTTATTTTATTAATTTATTATTATATATCATTTATATTGTACTTTGTATTCTATTCTATTATTATTATTATTATTATTATTATTATTATTATTATTATTATTATTATTATTATTATTATTATTATAATAATATTTATTATTATTTATATTATTAATAAATGGCTAAATAACCGTTACATTAGATTACATAACTATAAAATGAAAAACTAAATCGTCATGTCCGGGTGTCAGAGAGAATTGCGAGTATGACGTCACATATGAGGCAAGAGCACTAAGCTAGAGCACCTAGTGAGAGAATGTAAACCTCGCAAACCGCCAGGAACCACCAACTGTTGGTGATGCGACCATCGATTGCATAAGAATAGACGGCCAAAAGACAGATGATGCAACCACAGAGAATGGAGTTATTCACAAATGGCTGTGATTGTTTTATGAACCTGGGAAGGAGGGTGTGGCTAGAGAGTGGAGTGGGTGTGGCTAGGGAGTGGAGTGGGTGTGGCTAGAGGGTGGGTCTAGGGAGTGGAGAGGGGGTTGCTAGGGAATGGAATGGGTGGTGAGGTGGTGTGGATAATAAGTGATGAGGTGGCAGAGGTGTGGCTAGTGACTAAAAATGTGTGTGGCTAGTGACTAAAAAGGGGTGTGGCT
Organism: Osedax frankpressi; assembly: GCA_964035775.1. Classification (NCBI taxonomy): domain Eukaryota; kingdom Metazoa; phylum Annelida; class Polychaeta; order Sabellida; family Siboglinidae; genus Osedax; species Osedax frankpressi. The sequence continues at coordinate 4,251,846 of OZ038312.1, read as the reverse complement.
AGGGAGTAGAGTGTGGGGCTAGGGAGTGGAGAGGGGGTTGCTAGGGAATGGAGAGGGTGTGGCTAGTGAGTGATTATAGCAGAGGCGTGGCTAGAGATTGGAAGGGGTGTGGAAGGGGTGTGGCTAATACCGTTTGCGTCTGTGCACCACATTGAAAGTGAGTAGAAAGAGAGCTGTACATATACCCAGCAGTGCTAGTAGACACATTGTAACTGACAACCACACACTAATGTATCGGAACTCATCAATAATTAGGGTATGATCCTGAGGCATTTTATTATCTGTAAGGGAGTTAGAGGAAGATTAGTCTAGGGTCTTTGGGGAATCTTGTTATCTTTGAAATAAGTCATCGAGGTTAGTCACAGTTTAGCAAACAATGAATTAGTGTAGGATATAGATATAATAGAATTTATATATAATAGATTTTATATATAATAGATTATATAGATATAATAGATTATATAGATATAATAGATTATAGATATAATAGATTATATAGATATAATAGATTATATATATATAATAGATTATATAGATATAATAGATTATATAGATATAATAGATTATAGATATAATAGATTATATAGATATAATAGATTATAGATATAATAGATTATATATATAATAGATTATATAGATATAATAGATTATATAGATATAATAGATTATAGATATAATAGATTTTATATATAATAGATTATATAGATATAATAAATTATATAGATATAATAGATTTTATATATAATAGATTTTATATATAATAGATTATATAGATATAATAGATTATATAGATATAATAGATTTTATATATAATAGATTTTATATATAATAGATTATATAGATATAATAGATTATATAGATATAATAGATTATAGATATAATAGATTATATAGATATAACAGATTATATATATATAATAGATTATATAGATATAATAGATTATATAGATATAATAGATTATAGATATAATAGATTATATAGATATAATAGATTATAGATATAATAGATTATATATATAATAGATTATATAGATATAATAGATTATATAGATATAATATATTATATAGATATAATAGATTATATAGATATAATAGATTATATAGATATAATAGATTATATAAATATAATAGATTATATAGATATAATAGATTATATAGATATAATAGATTATATAGATATAATATATTATATAGATATAATAGATTATATAAATATAATAGATTATATAGATATAATAGATTATATAAATATAATATATTATATAAATATAATAGATTATATAGATATAATAGATTATATAAATATAATATATTATATAAATATAATATATTATATACATATAATAGATTATATATATAATAGATTATATAAATATAATATATTATATAAATATAATATATTATATACATATAATAGATTATATATATAATAGATTATATAAATATAATATATTATATAAATATAATATATTATATACATATAATAGATTATATAGATATAATAGATTATATAGAGATGATGATAAAATGTATAGTTGGAAAAAAATTGATGAATGGCAATGAAATTAATGATAAAGTGATGAATTTCATTACAGTTATTGCTTTGAACTAACTAGGCCACTTCTCAGCATTATACCATGTTAGATTATCAGACATGATATCATAGTAGCCCATCTTCTTATATGCACTATCTGTAGTGAGTGAGTGAGTGTGCGAGTGTGTAATTGAGTGTGTGAGTGTGTGAGTAGGTGAGTGAGTGAGTAAGTGAGTGAGTGAGAATGAGTGATTGAGTGTGTGATTGAGTGAGTTAGTGTGTGAATGAGTGAGTGAGTGCGTGAGTGTGTGAGTGAGTGAGTGAGTTAGAGAGTGAGTGAGTGAGTGAGTGAGTTAGTTAGTGTGTGAGTGAGTGCGTGAGAGAGTGGGTGAGTGAGTGTGTATGTGAATGTGCGAGTGAGTGAGTGTGTGAGCGAGTTAGTTAGTGCGTGAGAGAGTGGGTGAGTGAGTGTGTATGTGAATGTGCGAGTGAGTGAGTGTGTGAGCGAGTTAGTGAGTGAGTAAGTGAGTGAGTGAGTGAGTGAGAGAGTGAGAGTGTGTGAGTGAGTGTGTATGTGAGTGTGTGGGTGAGTGAGTGTGTGAGTGTGAGTGTGAGTAAGTGAGTTAGTGTGTGAGTGAGTGAGTGAGTGAGTGAGTGTGAGTAAGTGAGTTAGTGTGTGAGTGAGTAAGTGAGTGTGTGAGTTAGTGAGTGAGTGAGTGAGTGAGTGAGTGAGTAAGTGAGTGAGTACGTGAGTGAGAGATCGAGTGAATGAGTGACAAAAATTAAGAAAGGAATAATGAAATAAATGTAAAGGGTAAAAAAGATAAATATACAAACTTTGCATTTGTTCTATTTGAGTCCAAGCAATTCTGTCTCCTTCGGAGTTGAAAGCAACTTGACCCTTTTGAGGTTACATTAGATGAGGGGTAGTGTCAGAGGTTACATTAGATGAGGGGTAGTGTCAGAGGTTACATTAGATGAGGGATAGTGTGTGAGGTTACATTAGACTAGTAGTAGTGTGTGAGGTTATCAGATGGTGGAGTATGGGGGGAAGTGGATATAATGTATAAAGAATGGAAAGTAGGAATTATAGAAGGTGTAGCGAAACTGAAGAAAAAAGGAAACGACTTTAAGAATGAAATAAATGGTGCTAAAAAGTAACAGGGTTTGGCACGAGTTGATGTGAGGGTATCGAGCCCTATTAATGGGGCTGTGCGGGTAGTAGTTAGAGGGTGGAAACCACAAACCGACACGCCCAGGAAGTTAGTGTGATTCATTGCTGAGTAGATTTCGTGCATGATATCCGAGTTTTGATAAGAAAAGTCACTCAGTGATTGATTACGTTTCTGGAGCCTGAAAAGTGGGGTTTATTAGTGGGGTTTTTAGTATGGGTGTTAATGGGGGTGTTAAATGTTAGTGGGGGCGAGTATATGGATAAGTGAACATTATTTTTTCATAACATATTCAATTAAAACTAAATATATCTTGTATTCTTAATATATTCTACCACTCAGTAAATCCCACCAGTAATTAAACCCAAACCTTAACTAAGCCTCGATTATCAGTAAGCCCCACCCTCACTAAAACACGCCCTAAGTGAGCCCTACCCTTCACTAAACCCAACTACTCAGTAAGCAACACTTCTCAATATGCTCTACCCCACCTCTAAGCCCATCCCCACCTCTAAGCCCATCCCCACCTCTAAGCCCCGCCCCTTAGTAAGCCCATCCCCACCTCTAAGCCCCGCCCCTTAGTAAGCCCCGCCCCTTAGCAAACCCCGCCCCTTAGTAAGCCCCGCCCCGCCACTAAGCCCCGCCCCTTAGTAAGCCCCGCCCCTTAGTAAACCCCGCCCCTTAGTAAACTCCGCCCCCTACCAACACATTCTGAGTACGATTAAGAGCATATGCAAGCGACCATACTGCATCATAGGCTAAAGGTGCCTCCACATATCCGGTTACAGACAAAGGATCAACACCTCCTATCCTCTTTTCTATCTTGTCCATGAACTGCCTTGATGTCTGTTTTGTAGGGGGTGCGAATAGGGGCGTGGTTATAGTTGCAATTATAGGGCAATATCAATTGAAATATAAGAAAACTAGAGGACTCTGATAGAGGTGTGTAAAGGTGTATATAGGTGTGTAAAGGTGTGTATAGGTGTGTAAAGTTGTGTATAGGTGTGTAAAGGTGTGTAAAGTTGTGTAAATGTGTTTAAAGTTGTGTAAAGGTGTGTAAAGTTGTGTAAAGGTGTGTAAAGTTGTGTATAGGTGTTTAAAGTTGTGTAAAGGTGTGTAAAGGTATGTAGAGGTGTGTAAAGGTGTGTAAAGGTGTGTAAAGTTGTGTAGAGGTGTGTAAAGGTGTGTAAAGGTGTGTAACGTTGTGTAGAGGTGTGTAGAGGTGTGTAAAGGTGTGTAGAGGTGTGTAAAGGTGTGTAGAGGTGTGTAGAGGTGTGTAGAAGTGTATAAATGTGTGTAAAGGTGTGTAAAGGTGTGTAAAGGTGTGTAGAGGTGTGTAAAGGTGTGTAAAGGTGTGTAAAGGTGTGTAAAGGTGTGTAGAGGTGTGTAAAGGTGTGTAGAGGTGTGTAAAGGTGTGTAAAGGTGTGTAAAGGTGTGTAAAGGTGTGTAAAGGTGTGTAAAGGTGTGTAGAGGTGTGTAAAGGTGTGTAGAGGTGTGTAAAGGTGTGTAGAGGTGTGTAAAGGTGTGTAGAGGTGTGTAAAGGTGTGTAAAGGTGTGTAAAGGTGTGTAAAGGTGTGTACAGGTGTGTAGAGGTGTGTAAAGGTGTGTAAAGGTGTGTAAATGTGTGTAGAGGTGTGTAAAGTTGTGTAGAGGTGTGTAGAAGATGACCACTGACCATTCCAGAGACAGTAGTGGTATCATCTTGATTCAACATCAGTCCTTCAGTTGTGAAATGACCTTCAAGAGCTTCTGATAATTGTTCCACAGTGCAGTTTATTGAAGGATCAACTGTCTTGTACCTGATGAAGGGTCATCGAGGTCATCGAGGTCATCGGGGTCAGTAGTTATTAGGAGATTATTAATAGAGTTCAGTTATTTGAGTAAGGATAAGTCTAGTAGATAAGTCTAATAATGGTTGGTAGTTGTTAGCAATCGAATACACAAGTAGTAGGATAAAGTACAGTACATATATAAATTAGGACAATAGAACTATATAAAGTGCTACTGATAAAAATCAATATTTATTATTATTTATAAATGAAAATAAATATTGGTAGTTTAATAATGGGTGTTTAATTATAGGGTTACTGGAGGTGTAAGGAAGGAATTAACGGGTAAATAACAAATGAAATGAAATTAAAGAGGTTAAAAGAGGTTAAAAGAGGTTAAAAGAGGTTAAAAGAGGTTAATCAAGAGGTTGATCAAGAGTGTAAAGATAACCGAGAATGAAATAAAGTAAACATTACGGATTAATTAACATTACTTACCAGTTGTCTGGATACCAGCCAATGATGAACCAAACATGTTTATGTCCGAATAGACCTTGCTTGTATACCTTGAGAGGGTAGGGTTTGTACGGGGAGTGCAAGTGGAGGTGGAAGTAAGGAGTGCAAGTGGAGGTGGAAGTAAGGAGATGAGGGAGTGCAAGTGTAGGTGGAAGTAAGGAGTGCAAATGGAGGTGGAAGTAAGGAGTGTAAATGGAGATGGAAGTAAGGAGATGAAGGAGTGCAAGTGGAGGTGGAAGTAAGGAGATGAGGGAGTGCAAGTGGAGGTGGAAGTAAGGAGATGAGGGAGTGCAAATGAAGGTGGAAGTAAGGACATGAGGGAATGCAAATGGAGGTGGAAGTAAGGACATGAGGGAGGTGGAAGTAAGGACATGAGGGAAGTGGAAGTAAGGACATGAGGGAGGTGGAAGTAAGGACATGAGGGAGGTGGAAGTAAGGACATGAGGGAAGTGGAAGTAAGGACATGAGGGAGGTGGAAGTAAGGACATGAGGGAGGTGGAAGTAAGGACATGAGGGAGGTGGAAGTAAGGACATGAGGGAGTGTCCACGACGTTTGCTCAAGCTATTCATTGAAGTAGAAATACCTCGCAAAACACTCTCCTCGCCATGTCTTCGTAGAACAGACCGACGATGATGCGGGCATCTTGGCGCTGTAAAGGTCATTAAATGTCACTTATGGGGATCGGGGTTATCAGCGGGGATTGTTCTAGAATACGGAGGTGACTCCGAGCTATTTGGCAGCCTAACATAACCTAACAGTAAGTCTAATCCGGTGTACAATGATTTATGAGGACGTCGGCTATTTTCAATTCGATTCGATACGACAAAATCAATTATGAGAATGTATTTCACGAAAAACTGACGACTCGACGAAAAACTAAATTCAATTACCTAATACACCGGTTATAAATACCGACGTGCAGAGCGGCTCTAATGTATGTGGGGAATTTAGCAACCTATGCTACAGTACACCCCAGTGAGCACATTCGCAAATAGATTGAAAGTGTTTTTACGAGGAGAGTCGCGCGGAGGGGGCCTCGAGAAGAAAAGAAATACTTATAGTTTAGGGCCTCGTTGAATACGCCACGAGACCAAACCTGTCAATCAATAAGTATATAATCCCTGTCATAGGGTAAAGTAGTCAAATAAGTAACTTGAATTGCTTACAGTCAGTCAGTCAGACAGACAGTCAGTCAGTTAGTCAGTCAGTCAGTCAGACAGTCAGTAAGTCAGAAGGACAGTCAGTTAGTTAGTCAGACAGTCTGTCAGTCAGTCAGTCAGTCAGTAAGTCAGTCAGTCAGTCAGTCAGTCAGTCAGTCAGTCAGTCAGTCAGTCAGTCAGTCAGTCAGTCAGTCAGTCAGTCAGTCAGTCAGTCAGTCAGTCAGTCAGTCAGTCAGTCAGTCAGTCAGTCAGTCAGTCAGTTAGACAGTAAGTCAGTCAGTCAGACAGTCAGTCAATTAGTCAGTCAGTCAGACAGTCAGTCAGTCAGTTAGTCAGTCAGTCAGTCAGACAGTCAGTAAGTCAGACGGTCAGTCAGTTAGTTAGTCAGACAGTCAGTCAGTAAGTAAAATAGATAAAAAGTCAGTCAGTTAGTCAGTCAGTCAGATAGTTAGTCAGACAGTCAATCAGATAGACAGAGAGTCAGTCAATCAGATAGACAGAGAGTCAGTCAGTCAGTCAGTTAGTTAGTCAGACAGTCAATCAGATAGACAGTCAGTCAGTCAGTCAGTCAGATAGATAGAGAGTCAGTCAGTCAGATAGATAGAGAGTCAGTCAGTCAGATAGATAGAAAGTCAGTCAGTCAGTCAGATAGATAGACAGTCAGTCAGTCAGATAGATAGAGAGTCAGTCAGTCAGATAGATAGAGAGTCAGTCAGTCAGTCAGATAGATAGACAGTCAGTCAGTCAGATAGATAGACAGTCAGTCAGTCAGATAGATAGACAGTCAGTCAGACAGATAGATAGTCAGTCAGTGAGTCAGATAGATAGTCAGTCAGTGAGTCAGCATTTAACTGACCTTAAGATTATGAACAGCATTTACAGGATCTGTAAGGAATGAAGTACGAATTGCCAACTGCATTCCATTTATGTGTACTCGCTTCTCAAGGTCTTCTATAGTCTATGTGAGTTAGTTCAAAGGTCATCGGGTGCAGAGTAGTCGTTAAAAGCAAATCGGAGTGGAAAAGGGTGATCCGGTGAGGGAATAGAAGGGACTAGTTGGTCCTATTTATAAACATGTACTAGAGAAATAAGTCGGTGCAGATTATTTTGAATTACGTGTGATTAAAGTTACAATCATTGACATTTCACGAATAATAATTAATGGAATTACATAATTGGATATTCAGAACCTAAGAACATAAAAGCTATCAATAGACACTTAACATAGTCGATTATGATATCAATCCTTTCATTAATAATCTTTTTGCAGCTTAATTAACCAACGTCATACTGGAATTTAATTACAGTGCCAGTCTCGACGCAATTAATAATGAATAATTAAGAAAGCTGGTACAATATTAACTCTATAATAAAGGCTAATGAGTCAGCATAGATTTCACAAATAAATACTGTGAAATTAACATCAGATAGCTAACAGCTAACCTAACCAACAAGTCTAAACTAACCAGCTAGTCTAAACTAACCAACATGTCTAAACTAACCAACACATCTAAACTAACCAACAAGTCTAAACTAACTAACATATCTAAACTAACCAACATATCTAAACTAACCAACAAGTCTAAACTAACTAACAAGTCTAAACTAACCAACAAGTCTAACCTAACCAACAAGTCTAAACTAACCAACAAATCTAAACTAACTAACAAGTCTAAACTAACCAACAAGTCTAAACTAACCAACAAGTCTAAACTAACCAACAAATCTAAACTAACTAACAAGTCTAACCTAACCAACAAGTCTAAACTAACCAACATATCTAAACTAACCAACATATCTAAACTAACCAACAAGTCTAAACTAACCAACAAGTCTAACCTAACCAACAAGTCTAAACTAACTAACATATCTAAACTAACCAACAAGTCTAAACTAACTAACATATCTAAACTAACCAACATATCTAAACTAACCAACAAGTCTAAACTAACCAACAAGTCTAACCTAACCAACAAGTCTAAACTAACCAACAAATCTAAACTAACCAACATATCTAAACTAACCAACAAGTCTAAACTAACCAACAAGTCTAAACTAACCAACAAATCTAAACTAACTAACATATCTAAACTAACCAACAAGTCTAAACTAACCAACAAGTCTAAACTAACTAACATATCTAAACTAACCAACAAGTCTAACCTAACCAACAAGTCTAAACTAACCAACAAGTCTAAACTAACCAACAAATCTAAACTAACCAACAAGTCTAAACTAACCAACAAGTCTAAACTAACCAACAAATCTAAACTAACTAACATATCTAAACTAACCAACATATCTAAACTAACCAACAAGTCTAAACTAACTAACATATCTAAACTAACCAACAAGTCTAAACTAACCAACAAGTCTAAACTAACCAACAAATCTAAACTAACTAACATATCTAAACTAACCAACATATCTAAACTAACCAACAAGTCTAAACTAACTAACAAGTCTAAACTAACCAACAAGTCTAACCTAACCAACAAGTCTAAACTAACCAACATATCTAAACTAACCAACAAGTCTAAACTAACTAACATATCTAAACTAACCAACAAGTCTAAACTAACCAACAAGTCTAAACTAACCAACAAGTCTAAACTAACTAACATATCTAAACTAACCAACAAGTCTAAACTAACCAACAAGTCTAAACTAACCAACAAATCTAAACTAACTAACATATCTAAACTAACCAACATATCTAAACTAACCAACAAGTCTAAACTAACTAACATATCTAAACTAACCAACAAGTCTAAACTAACCAACAAGTCTAAACTAACCAACAAGTCTAACCTAACCAACAAGTCTAAACTAACCAACAAGTCTAAACTAACCAACAAGTCTAACCTAACCAACAAGTCTAAACTAACTAACATATCTAAACTAACCAACAAGTCTAAACTAACCAACAAGTCTAAACTAACCAACAAATCTAAACTAACCAACAAGTCTAAACTAACCAACAAGTCTAAACTAACCAACAAGTCTAAACTAACCAACAAGTCTAAACTAACTAACATATCTAAACTAACCAACATATCTAACCTAACCAACAAGTCTAAACTAACCAACAAATCTAAACTAACCAACAAGTCTAAACTAACTAACATATCTAAACTAACCAACATATCTAAACTAACCAACAAGTCTAAACTAACTAACATATCTAAACTAACCAACATATCTAAACTAACCAACAAGTCTAAACTAACTAACATATCTAAACTAACCAACAAGTCTAAACTAACCAACAAGTCTAAACTAACCAACAAATCTAAACTAACCAACACATTTAAACTAACCAACATGTCTAAACTAACCAACAAGTCTAACCTAACTAACAAGTCTAAACTAACCAACATGTCTAAACTAACCAACATGTCTAAACTAACCAACAAGACTAAACTAACCAATAAGGCCAAACTAACCAATAAGGCTAAACTAACCAACACATCTTAACTAACCAGCTAGTCTAAACTAAACAACACATCTAAACTAACCAACACATCTAAACTAACTAACAAGTCTAACCTAACCAACATGTCTAAACTAACCAACAAGGCTAAACTAACCAATAAGGCTAAACTAACCAACAAGTATAAACTAACCAATAAAGTTTAGCTAACCAATAAGACTATTCTTAAATAAGGCTAATCTTAAGTAAGATTAATTAAAGATATTTATAGTTGGTGCTTTAGAACTTTAGAATTATTTCTTGGAAACCGCATATGTATTTATGTTAGCCCTGTTATATCACATGAAGACACTTTCTTTAATCCTGCCCATTAACCACTCACGCTAACTCAACCTGTTAACTCCATGCAGTAATCCTGCCCACTAATCCCAAACATTAACCCTGCCCACTAACCCCGCCCACTAACCCCGCCCACTAACCCCGCCCACTAACCCGCCCACTAACCCCGCCCATTGACCCCGCCCACTAACCCCGCCCACTAACCCCGCCCACTAACCGAAGTGAAAACCTCCTGAGTCTGGTGGATTGTAGCGATGCGTCTCCAATTCATCTTTTGAAAGAGTTTCACTCGAGTGGGGTTGTGAAGAGTGGCGGACGGATGTGTGCGAAAGAAGGTCGGGAACCGCGTGGTGTCGGATAGAGCGGGGCTACTGGAGCCGTAGGAGAGCTGTGCGAGAAGTGGGAGGGGCTACTGGAGACGTAGGAGCAGTAGGAGAGCTGTGCGAGAAGAGGGAGGAGCTACTGGAGCCGTAGGAGAGCTGTGCGAGAAGAGGGAGGGGCTACTGGAGCCGTAGGAGAGCTGTGCGAGAAGTGGGAGGGGCTACTGGAGTGGTAGGAGAGCTGTGCGAGAAGTGGGAGGAGCTACTGGAGCTACTGGAGCCGTAGGAGAGCTGTGCGAGAGTAGGGAGGGGCTACTGGAGCTGTAGGAGAGCTGTGCGAGAAGAGGGAGGGGCTACTGGAGCCGTAGGAGCCGTAGGAGAGCTGTGCGAGAAGTGGGAGGAGCTACTGGAGCAGTAGGAGAGCTGTGCGAGAAGTGGGAGGGGCTAATGGAGCCGTAGGAGAGCTGTGCGAGAAGTGGGAGGGGCTACTGGAGACGTAGGAGCCGTAGGAGAGCTGTGCGAGAAGTGGGAGGAGCTACTGGAGCAGTAGGAGAAGAGGGAGGGGCTACTGGAGCCGTAGGAGAGCTGTGCGAGAAGTGGGAGGAGCTAATGGAGCTGTAGGAGAAGAGGGAGGGGCTACTGGAGCCGTAGGAGAGCTGTGCGAGAAGAGGGAGGAGCTAATGGAGCTGTAGGAGCAGTAGGAGAGCTGTGCGAGAAGTGGGAGGAGCTACTGGAGACGTAGGAGAAGAGGGAGGGGCTACTGGAGCCGTAGGAGAGCTGTGCGAGAAGAGGGAGGAGCTAATGGAGCTGTAGGAGCAGTAGGAGAGCTGTGCGAGAAGTGGGAGGGGCTAATGGAGCTGTAGGAGAAGAGGGAGGGGCTACTGGAGCCGTAGGAGAGCTGTGCGAGAAGTGGGAGGAGCTACTGGAGCCGTAGGAGAGCTATGCGAGAAGGAGGGGCTACTGGAGCCGTAGGAGAGCTGTGCGAGAAGGAGGGGCTAATGGAGCCGTAGGAGAGCTGTGCGAGAAGTGGGAGGGGCTACTGGAGACGTAGGAGAGCTGTGCGAGAAGTGGGAGGGGCTACTGGAGACGTAGGAGCAGTAGGAGAGCTGTGCGAGAAGTGGGAGGGGCTACTGGAGCAGTAGGAGAGCTGTGCGAGAAGTGGGAGGGGCTAATGGAGCTGTAGGAGAAGAGGGAGGGGCTACTGGAGCAGTAGGAGAGCTGTGCGAGAAGAGGGAGGAGCTACTGGAGCTGTAGGAGCCGTAGGAGAGCTGTGTGAGAAGTGGGAGGGGCTAATGGAGCTGTAGGAGAAGAGGGAGGGGCTACTGGAGCCGTAGGAGAGCTGTGCGAGAAGAGGGAGGAGCTACTGGAGCTGTAGGAGAGCTGTGCGAGAAGAGGGAGGGGCTACTGGAGCTGTAGGAGAAGAGGGAGGGGCTACTGGAGCCGTAGGAGAGCTGTGCGAGAAGAGGGAGGAGCTACTGGAGCTGTAGGAGCCGTAGGAGAGCTGTGTGAGAAGTGGGAGGGGCTAATGGAGCTGTAGGAGAAGAGGGAGGGGCTACTGGAGCCGTAGGAGAGCTGTGCGAGAAGAGGGAGGAGCTACTGGAGCTGTAGGAGCCGTAGGAGAGCTGTGCGAGAAGTGGGAGGGGCTACTGGAGTCGTAGGAGAGCTGTGCGAGAAGAGGGAGGAGCTACTGGAGCTGTAGGAGAAGAGGGAGGGGCTACTGGAGCCGTAGGAGAGCTGTGCGAGAAGAGGGAGGAGCTACTGGAGCTGTAGGAGCCGTAGGAGAGCTGTGTGAGAAGTGGGAGGGGCTAATGGAGCTGTAGGAGAAGAGGGAGGGGCTACTGGAGCCGTAGGAGAGCTGTGCGAGAAGAGGGAGGAGCTACTGGAGCTGTAGGAGCCGTAGGAGAGCTGTGCGAGAAGTGGGAGGGGCTACTGGAGTCGTAGGAGAGCTGTGCGAGTAGTGGGAGGAGCTACTGGAGCCGTAGGAGAGCTGTGCGAGAAGTGGGAGGGGCTACTGGAGCTGTAGGAGCCGTAGGAGAGCTGTGCGAGAAGTGGGAGGGGCTACTGGAGCCGTAGGAGAGCTGTGCGAGAAGAGGGAGGGGCTACTGGAGCTGTAGGAGCCGTAGGAGAGCTGTGCGAGAAGTGGGAGGGGCTACTGGAGCCGTAGGAGAGCTGTGCGAGAAGAGGGAGGGGCTACTGGAGCTGTAGGAGCCGTAGGAGAGCTGTGCGAGAAGTGGGAGGGGCTACTGGAGCCGTAGGAGAGCTGTGCGAGAAGAGGGAGGGGCTACTGGAGCTGTAGGAGCCGTAGGAGAGCTGTGCGAGAAGTGGGAGGGGCTACTGGAGCCGTAGGAGAGCTATGCGAGAAGAGGGAGGGGCTACTGGAGCCGTAGGAGAGCTGTGCGAGAAGAGGGAGGGGCTACTGGAGCTGTAGGAGCCGTAGGAGAGCTGTGCGAGAAGTGGGAGGGGCTACTGGAGCCGTAGGAGAGCTGTGCGAGAAGTGAGAGGGGCTACTGGAGCCGTAGGAGAGCTATGCGAGAAGAGGGAGGGGCTACTGGAGCCGTAGGAGAGCTGTGCGAGAAGAGGGAGGGGCTACTGGAGCTGTAGGAGCCGTAGGAGAGCTGTGCGAGAAGTGGGAGGGGCTACTGGAGCCGTAGGAGAGCTGTGCGAGAAGGAGGGGCTAATGGAGCCGTAGGAGAGCTGTGCGAGAAGAGGGAGGATCTACTGGAGCCGTAGGAGAGCTGTGCGAGAAGAGGGAGGGGCTACTGGAGCCGTAGGAGAGCTGTGCGAGAAGTGGGAGGGGCTACTGGAGCCGTAGGAGAGCTGTGCGAGAAGAGGGAGGAGCTACTGGAGACATAGGAGAGCTGTACGAGAAGAGGGAGGGGCTACTGGAGCTGTAGGAGAGCTGTGCGAGAAGAGGGAGGGGCTACTGGAGCTGTAGGAGAGCTGTGCGAGAAGTGGGAGGGGCTACTGGAGCCGTAGGAGAGCTGTGCGAGAAGTGGGAGGGGCTACTGGAGCTGTAGGAGAGCTGTGCGAGAAGAGGGAGGGGCTACTGGAGACGTAGGAGAGCTGTGCCAGAAGGGGGAGGGGCTACTGGAGCAGTAGGAGCTGTAGGAGAGCTGTGCGAGAAGAGGGAGGGGCTACTGGAGCCGTAGGAGCTGTAGGAGAGCTGTCCGAGAAGAGGGAGTGGCTACTGGAGCAGTAGGAGAGCTGTGCGAGAAGAGGGAGGGGCTACTGGAGCTGTAGGAGAGCTGTGCGAGAAGAGGGAGGGGCTACTGGAGACGTAGGAGAGCTGTGCCAGAAGGGGGAGGGGCTACTGGAGCTGTAGGAGAGGTGTGCGAGAAGAGGGAGGGGCTACTGGAGCTGTAGGAGAGTTGTGCGAGAAGAGGGAGGGGATGGAAAAAAATTTCACTTATCATTTAATTGAGAATGTTATCAGAAAAAATCAAAAATGAATTTAACCTTGCATAGTGTGAAAGTATCATTTACACCATTTTCTATAATAGGGAAGTCAATGAATGTTTAACCAGACCAAAGTACTACACATATTTCTAAATCAATAAACACAAAACTGCGACTAAAAGAAAAAGAAATAATATATCAATAAATAAAGTTGTGTTTCGGTGTAAATGGATTTGGTGTTGTGAATAATTTATGATTACTTCTCTATTAGTGTTTTAAAGCTCGTGAAGATTACAACACCTTATCAAGTTGATATTAAACGTTATTTATTTACAAAGAAAATTATCCTTGATAGATAAAAGAACATATTCTGTCTACCAATAATATTATATTTAAATAATAATAATCTTATCACTCTCTTTTGACTATTGATTATTTTTATATAATATTTCAAAATGTCTAGAAATAGAATTCCAAAAAAACTATTCAAAATGGAATATGATATAGAATATAAGATAGTGATAAGATCAAAAGATAACCAGGAGATCAAAGATAGTGATAAGATCAAAATATAGTGATAAGATCAAAAGATAATGATAAGATCAAAAGATAACCAGGAGATCAAAATATAGTGATAAGATCAAAATTAATTGAATACACTATTATTGTTAGACAGAATAAGTTCTTTTAAATTATATAATATAGATGATATATAATTAATGACTAATTCGATCATGAATTTAAGTTGTTTAGTTCTACAAATACCAACCACAACCAAATTCCACATCTTGGCAGCTTGTCCGACAAATGTGGATACAACGCTACAACCAGGACCAAGGAGCATTAGTTTTGTAGGCTTGTTGTAAAGTAAGTCATATAGCACATTCATACCAAGGCCTGGCATGCACTGTAAAGGGGTGGGGCGTGTAGTGTAAAGGGGTGGGGCGTTCACTGTAAAGGGGCGGGGCGTGTAGTGTAAAGGAGGCGTGGCATGCACTGTAAAGGGGTGGGGCGTGTAGTGTAAAGGGGTGGGGCGTCCACTGTAAAGGGGCGGGGCGTGTAGTGTAAAGGAGGCCTGGCATGCACTGTAAAGGGGCGGGGCGTGTAGTGTAAAGGGGTGGGGCGTTCACTGTAAAGGGGCGGGGCGTATAATGTAAAGGGGTGGGGCGTCCACTGTAAAGGGGTGGGGCGTATAATGTAAAGGGGTGGGGCGTCCACTGTAAAGGGGTGGGGTGTGTAGTGTAAAGGGGTGGGGCGTTCACTGTATAGGGGTGGGGCATATATTGTAAAGGAGAAGTGGTATGCACTTTAAAGTAGGCGGGCGTATAGTGTAAAGGGGCGTATATTGTATAGGAGGCGTGGCGTTCACTGTAAAGGGGCGGGGCATGCACTGTAAAGGAGGCGGTCGTGTAGTGTAAAGGGGCGGGGCGTATAGTATAAAGGGGTGGGGCGTTCACTGTAAAGGGGCTGGGCGTATATTGTAAAGGAGGCGTGGCGTTCACTGTAGAGGGGCGGGGCATGCACTGTAAAGGAGGCGTGGCGTATAGTGTAAAATTATGTAACGTACAGTGTACAATGTACAGTGTACATTATACACTGTACACTATACACTGTATATTGTACACTGTACACTGTACAGTGTATACTGTATACTGTACAGTGTATACTGTATACTGTGCAATGTACACTATACACTATACACTATACACTGTACACTATACACTGTACAATGTACACTATACACTGTACACTGTACAATGTACAGTGTACACTGTACACTATACACTGTACACTGTACAGCCACTTCATAATAGCTAGAACTATAACTAGCTAGACACGAGTGTCACAAATGCATTGTAACCCGGATATTCCCTGGGGGTGTGGACCCCATAGCATGGAGCCGGAGTATGAGGTTACGTTGGTCTAATCACTTAATCGATAGTGTCTAGATTTGCAGTAGTTCCAGAGCAGGGGGGGGGGGCTAGGAAGGGAACGCCATCGCGCGGCAAAACCCTATTACATTATTGCGTTAAACCTATTACATTATTACCGCACAGTATCCGAGTATACAATAACGTGAAGGGGGAATGGGGCTTATCCCCACTGTAGTGGGGCTTATCCCCACTGGAGTGTGGCTTATCCCCACTGGAGTGTGGCTTATCCCCACTGGAGTGTGGCTTATCCCCACTGGAGTGGGGTTTATCCCCACTGTAGTGGGGCTTATCCCCACTGTAGTGGGGCTTATCCCCACTGGAGTGTGGCTTATCCCCACTGTAGTGGGGCTTATCCCCACTGGAGTGTGGCTAATCCCCACTGGTCGCCGTAAAATTCACTTTTTATATTATATAATAAAATTCAGATATATTTCACTTCTATCCAATAGTAATTTGAATATTTAATATCGACGGTAATTTAACTAGTATTACTTATATTCCGGTGAGTAGCATTCATTTGTAACATTAGTACGATATGGTAGTAGTCGGATCATATGGGACGTTGAAGAACACCTCGTACGCTATTACACGAAAACACGAGAAGTTAGTTGTTGGTTGCATAACGTACGCGTATAATTCATACTAGAAGTCAACGGATGGAATGAATTATATAATAGTTACGTAATACGATTACTCGACGAGGGACATGGATGTTAAATCGTATATACACATATATACACACATATATATATATATATATATATATATATATATATGTGTGTATATATACACATATATATATATAAACTTATATATATATATATATAATACCATACACCTACACCTTTATATACACCTAAACTGCCTACATATATCAATCCTACATATATCATATTTGCTATACAGAGACTGTTTCGCTATCTATATTATCTGACCATTGTCTACACTCGCGAGGATATGCACCATGGTCCATATTAGCTGGATAAGGTCCGCGACACACATTAACTAGTTACTGTGGCTACATGTAAATATTTTCTAAGTGTGTACCACGACCTACATTATCTAGCCGATGTACCATAGCCTTCATTCTTTAGCTAATGTACCAATGTATACATTCTCTAGCTAATGCATCACGGTCTACATTCTCAAGCTAATGTACCATAGCCTACATTCTTTAGCTAATGTACCAATGTCTACATTCCCTAGCTAATGCATCACGGTCTACATTCTCTGGCTAATGTACCATAGCCTACATGCTCTAGCTAATGTACCAATGTCTCTATTCTCTAGCTAATGTTCCACGGCCTATATTATCTAGCTAATGTACTACGGTCTATATTCTCTAAGCGATGCATTGGAATTAGCTAGCCGATGTACCACGGGCTAGATTCGAGTACTTCCGGTAGCCGTGTTGCCACAATGCGCCAATTGATTAACAATGGCGATATATATGGTGACGTAATCGGGCCTAAAGAGTAATTAGAGATATATGGTAAACACAACTCCATGGCGGGGCCGAATGGGAAAAGGTTGGTGCTCGGGATAAATAATGGAGCGAGGGGTGGATATTTCGTTAGAGTGATTGTATATGCGGGGTCGAAAGGAAGGTCAGAGGTTAATATATTAGATCGGAAGTAGGTATTAAACGTATGTGATTAGAATGGAATGCCATTGGTCGGTATTCAAAATAGAGGTCAAACTAGTGATTTTGGGGTCAAACTAGTGATGTGGGGGTCAGGAAAACACAAACCGAAAAATCAATTATTCAAAACATTAACAATGAAACTAGACTAATGATGTCGAATATGAATTGTTATTGAATAACAATACTATTGTTAGAAAACAATCTATGCTGGTGGTGTACACAGTAGATACTTCGATAGCATTCAAATTAAGTATAACAATGACCCACCCACACGTACACACACACACACACACACATACATACATACACACACACACACATGGGACCATCCCCCAACGTAACCCGGTATTCTGTAAAGTGCCCGTTAACTACGCTAAGTGTCTATATCAAATAACAATGCAACGATTGTCTGTCGGTCTCCTTTGTCTTACAGAAACTTATAGTTCGAATTAGAAGGCAAGTATTCAAATGTATAGCTAAAAGATTACAAACAATTTATTTCGTGCTTGACTACATATAACTTCCTTGACAATATATACAACAGTTACTGACACGGACATATTACAGAAACGACTCTACTTTCACTTTTTGACGACATATACACTTCACAGGACAATAACAAACATCAACAACTAATACTACTTGACTTATCCTCTGCGTTCGATACACTTGACTTTAACACTATAATAGATAGATAACAAAATATAGGAATAAAAGATATTCCTCTGTTATGGTTTAAGAACTTTTTATTAAGACATTTTTCAATCAAAATTAATAATTCAATATCATTGGTCCAATATCCAATAAAGTACGGAATTCCGTAAGGATCCGTGCTTTCCAA
>OZ038312.1:4171287-4226287 GCA_964035775.1 Osedax frankpressi | reverse complement strand
GAGTCATGGGCATAGGGTGAGTCATCGACATAGGGTGAGTCATCGGCATAGGGTGAGTCATCGGTATAGGGTGAGTCATCGGTATAGGGTGAGTCATCGGCATAGGGTGGGGAATAGCTACAGGGGTGAGTCATGGGCATAGGGTGAGTCATGGGCATAGGGTGAGTCATCGACATAGGGTGAGTCATCGGCATAGGGTGAGTCATCGGTATAGGGTGAGTCATCGGTATAGGGTGAGTCATCGGTATAGGGTGGGGAATAGCTACAGGGGTGAGTCATGGGCATAGGGTGAGTCATCGGCATAGGGTGAGTCATAGGCATAGGGTGGGTCATCGGCATAGGGTGAGTCATCGGTATATGGTGAGTCATCGGTATAGGGTGAGTCATGGGCATAGGGTGAGTCATAGGCATAGGGTGGGGAATAGCTACAGGGGTGAGTCATGGGCATAGGGTGAGTCATCGGCATAGGGTGAGTCATCGGTATAGGGTGAGTCATCGGTATAGGGTGAGTCATAGGCATAGGGTGGGGAATAGCTACAGGGGTGAGTCATGGGCATAGGGTGAGTCATGGGCATAGGGTGAGTCATCGACATAGGGTGAGTCATCGGCATAGGGTGGGTCATCGGCATAGGGTGAGTCATCGGCATAGGGTGAGTCATCGGCATAGGGTGGGGAATAGCTACAGGGGTGAGTCATGGGCATAGGGTGAGTCATCGACATAGGGTGAGTCATCGGCATAGGGTGAGTCATCGGTATAGGGTGAGTCATCGGTATAGAGTGAGTCATCGGCATAGGGTGGGGAATAGCTACAGGGGTGAGTCATGGGCATAGGGTGAGTCATCGGCATAGGGTGAGTCATAGGCATAGGGTGGGTCATCGGCATAGGGTGAGTCATCGGTATAGGGTGAGTCATCGGTATAGGGTGAGTCATGGGCATAGGGTGAGTCATAGGCATAGGGTGGGGAATAGCTACAGGGGTGAGTCATGGGCATAGGGTGAGTCATCGGCATAGGGTGAGTCATCGGTATAGGGTGAGTCATCGGTATAGGGTGAGTCATAGGCATAGGGTGGGGAATAGCTACAGGGGTGAGTCATGGGCATAGGGTGAGTCATGGGCATAGGGTGAGTCATCGACATAGGGTGAGTCATCGGCATAGGGTGGGTCATCGGCATAGGGTGAGTCATCGGCATAGGGTGAGTCATCGGCATAGGGTGGGGAATAGCTACAGGGGTGAGTCATGGGCATAGGGTGAGTCATGGGCATAGGGTGAGTCATCGACATAGGGTGAGTCATCGGCATAGGGTGAGTCATCGGTATAGGGTGAGTCATCGGTATAGGGTGAGTCATCGGCATAGGGTGGGGAATAGCTACAGGGGTGAGTCATGGGCATAGGGTGAGTCATCGGCATAGGGTGAGTCATAGGCATAGGGTGGGTCATCGGCATAGGGTGAGTCATCGGTATAGGGTGAGTCATCGGTATAGGGTGAGTCATGGGCATAGGGTGAGTCATAGGCATAGGGTGGGGAATAGCTACAGGGGTGAGTCATGGGCATATGGTGAGTCATCGGCATAGGGTGAGTCATCGGTATAGGGTGAGTCATCGGTATAGGGTGAGTCATAGGCATAGGGTGGGGAATAGCTACAGGGGTGAGTCATGGGCATAGGGTGAGTCATGGGCATAGGGTGAGTCATCGACATAGGGTGAGTCATCGGCATAGGGTGGGTCATCGGCATAGGGTGAGTCATCGGCATAGGGTGGGGAATAGCTACAGGGGTGAGTCATGGGCATAGGGTGAGTCATGGGCATAGGGTGAGTCATCGACATAGGGTGGATAGTAATTCATAGTGATGGGGGGGGGGCGAGGGTAGATGGAGTGGAAGGTTACATTAGACTAACATATCATAATCGTAAGCTGAACACTGGGCTACTTTAACGTACGCACCCGAACTGGTCGAATACTGTATATATGATGTATGCGCACTAGTTTGAAAGTTAAACGCTATATTGAAAGTATTACGACTAGAGAACAATGGTTGGAGAGTGACAATCTACTTTTATCGTAGACTAAATCAGCGATGGAATACTTGACCGGTGTGGCGTTGGTAAACTTCGGTACGAGGGGTATTCAATAATATATTCTGACACGCTTAAATAAAGATCTATATTGTATTATTGTACAACAATAGAGAAACTACATAAATATAACAGAAGTGTTGAAATTGCTAATCTAAGAATGAATATATTAACATAATGTATTAATTGATTGTATTAATAATGAATAATAATTATTACTTAATTTATTAATCAACAATAGTCTAGAAGATTACTGATTGTTTATCTATTGATATCATAATTATTAGTGTAAATATCATAATTAGTAGTGTAAATATCATAATTATTAGTGTAAATATCATAATTAGTAGTGTAAATATCATAATTAGTAGTGTAAATATCATAATTATTAGTGTAAATATCATAATTATTAGTGTAAATATCATAATTAGTAGTGTAAATATCATAATTATTGGTGTAAATATCATAATTATTAGTGTAAATATCATAATTATTAGTGTAAATATCATAATTATTAGTGTAAATATCATAATTATTAGTGTAAATATCATAATTATTAGTGTAAATATCATAATTATTAGTGTAAATATCATAATTATTAGTGTAAATATCATAATTATTAGTGTAAATATCATAATTATTGGAGCAAATAATTCAAAATATAATATATTAACTTTGTTTACACCTAATACTGAATTAATATGCATTGTAGTTATGCAATATCATGTAAATATTATTTAGATTTTATTTTATGTATTATTAGATTATATCATAATAAATATAAATTAAATATATTTTAACGTTAAATAAGCTGATATACTATTCAGCTATTGAAAAAGTAAATATATTGAATAAATAAAGGGTATTCATTATTCAATTGATAGTTGTATCAATTGAATATATGTGTATCAACACATATATATATATATATAATATAACATACGTATATAACAATTATATATAATATGTGTTATATAATCCATATAGCTTATCAAATAATGAACAAGACTAATTTATAGGAAATGACATGAATGCAAAATTATGAATAATTATATGAAATATGAAACATATCAATAATGATAGATTCATTCATTATTATATTTAATAAATAATATAATATTATATATAAATCATATTTAGTAAATTTGATCATAAATTATATTCAAATATTGGAAATTTTAAGAAGATTTTATAAAATAATCAGTTTATCATAAGTTTGATATTATAGCATAAAACATCTCGCTATTAATCAGCAGATTTAGAACAATACATAGACAATACATCTACCCAAGAGAATATATGTGGCCGTCTATACGAATTAAACACCCTACACACCTCTACACACCTCTACACACCTCTACACACCTCGACACACCTCGACACACCTCGACACACCTCGACACACCTCTACACACCTCCACAGACGACAGGGGTGAGCGGGTAGAGCTTGTAACGGGAAAATCTAGGGGATACGTAACTAAGGTAACTAAGGTAACTAAAGTAGTGGTCGTATTCTCTAATCTCCTTTATCCCTCTAGACATGGTCGGGGGGGGGGGGGGGGCCTGTATTAATAGTACGCCGATAAAGATGGTTAAGCGTATGTACTAGACATTGTCGTATATATGAAGAGGACATTGACCAACACCAGTATAATTGCATACATGTTTAAAGCAACGTTGGTGTAAACAGAGAAATAGATTCGTATAAAACTCGGATACCAACGATTTAGGGTAAAATGGTTCAATTTTATTATATATATATATATATATATATATATATATATATATATATATATATAGGAATCGTAGATTTGTTAATAATTCTTTATTGCTAGTGGTGTGTAAGCGAGCTGGTCTCTGTAATACACTCGTGGCATTACGTACATAGCAATCCTAATACAATCCTAATACAATCCTAATACAATCCTAATACAATCTTAAAGTAACGTATGCAACACGCGTCTCAATGGTGTAATGCCCGCAGCTATGTACGAGATATGCACTTGTAGTGAGTAGTGGGTAGTGTGTAGTGAGTAGTGAGTAGTGTGTAGTGAGTAGTGTGTAGTGTGTAGTGTGTAGTGTGTAGTGTGTAGTGGATAGTGAGTAGTAGGTAGTGAGTAGTGGGTAGTGAGTAGTGGGTAGTGTGTAGTGTGTAGTGAGTAGTGTGTAGTGCAGTAAGTAGTGAGTAGTGTGTAGTGTGTAGTGGGTAGTGTGTAGTGGGTAGTGTGTAGTGGGTAGTGTGTAGTGTGTAGTGTGTAGTGTGTAATGGGTAGTGTGTAGTGGGTAGTGTGTAGTGTGTAGTGAGTAGTGTGTAGTGCAGTAAGTAGTGAGTAGTGTGTAGTGTGTAGTGGGTAGTGTGTAGTGTGTAGTGTGTAGTGAGTAGTGTGTAGTGTGTAGTGCAGTAAGTAGTGTGTATTGTATAGTGTGTAGTGTGTAGTGTGTAGTGGGTAGTGGGTAGTGTGTAGTGTGTAGTGAGTAGTGTGTAGTGCAGTAAGTAGTGAGTAGTGTGTAGTGAGTAGTGTGTAGTGTGTAGTGTGTAGTGTGTAGTGGGTAGTGGGTAGTGTGTAGTGTGTAGTGAGTAGTGAGTAGTGTGTAGTGTGTAGTGTGTAGTGAGTAGTGTGTAGTGTGTAGTGGGTAGTGTGTAGTGAGTAGTGTGTAGTATGTAGTGTGTAGTGGGTAGTGTGTAGTGTGTAGTGAGTAGTGTGTAGTGCAGTAAGTAGTGAGTAGTGTGTAGTGTGTAGTGGGTAGTGTGTAGTGTGTAGTGTGTAGTGTGTAGTGGGTAGTGAGTAGTGTGTAGTGTGTAGTGTGTAGTGAGTAGTGTGTAGTGTGTAGTGGGTAGTGGGTAGTGTGTAGTGTGTAGTGAGTAGTGTGTAGTGCAGTAAGTAGTGAGTAGTGTGTAGTGTGTAGTGGGTAGTGTGTAGTGTGTAGTGTGTAGTGTGTAGTGGGTAGTGGGTAGTGTGTAGTGTGTAGTGAGTAGTGAGTAGTGTGTAGTGGGTAGTGTGTAGTGAGTAGTGTGTAGTGTGTAGTGTGTAGTGGGTAGTGGGTAGTGGGTAGTGTGTAGTGAGTAGTGTGTAGTGCAGTAAGTAGTGAGTAGTGTGTAGTGTGTAGTGGGTAGTGTGTAGTGTGTAGTGTGTAGTGTGTAGTGGGTAGTGGGTAGTGTGTAGTGTGTAGTGAGTAGTGTAGTAAGTAGTGAGTAGTGTGTAGTGTGTAGTGGGTAGTGTGTAGTGTGTAGTGTGTAGTGAGTAGTGTGTAGTGTGTAGTGTGTAGTGCAGTAAGTAGTGTGTATTGTATAGTGTGTAGTGGGTAGTGTGTAGTGGGTAGTGTGTAGTGAGTAGTGTGTAGTGGGTAGTGTGTAGTGAGTAGTGTGTAGTGTGTAGTGTGTAGTGAGTAGTGTGTAGTGTGTAGTGGGTAGTGGGTAGTGTGTAGTGTGTAGTGAGTAGTGTGTAGTGCAGTAAATAGTGAGTAGTGTGTAGTGTGTAGTGGGTAGTGTGTAGTGTGTAGTGTGTAGTGTGTAGTGGGTAGTGGGTAGTGTGTAGTGTGTAGTGTGTAGTGGGTAGTGTGTAGTGTGTAGTGTGTAGTGAGTAGTGGGTAGTGTGTAGTGAGTAGTGAGTAGTGTGTAGTGCAGTAAGTAGTGAGTAGTGTGTAGTGTGTAGTGTGTAGTGTGTAGTGAGTAGTGTGTAGTGCAGTAAGTAGTGAGTAGTGTGTAGTGTGTAGTGTGTAGTGGGTAGTGGGTAGTGTGTAGTGTGTAGTGAGTAGTGTGTAGTGCAGTAAGTAGTGAGTAGTGTGTAGTGTGTAGTGGGTAGTTTGTAGTGAGTAGTGTGTAGTGGGTAGTGTGTAGTGAGTAGTGTGTAGTGTGTAGTGGGTAGTGGGTAGTGTGTAGTGTGTAGTGAGTAGTGTGTAGTGCAGTAAGTAGTGAGTAGTGTGTAGTGTGTAGTGGGTAGTGTGTAGTGTGTAGTGTGTAGTGTGTAGTGGGTAGTGGGTAGTGTGTAGTGTGTAGTGAGTAGTGTGTAGTGCAGTAAGTAGTGAGTAGTGTGTAGTGTGTAGTGGGTAGTGTGTAGTGTGTAGTGTGTAGTGAATAGTGTGTAGTGAGTAGTGTGTAGTGTGTAGTGTGTAGTGTGTAGTGGGTAGTGGGTAGTGTGTAGTGTGTAGTGAGTAGTGTGTAGTGCAGTAAGTAGTGAGTAGTGTGTAGTGAGTAGTGTGTAGTGTGTAGTGTGTAGTGTGTAGTGTGTAGTGGGTAGTGGGTAGTGTGTAGTGTGTAGTGAGTAGTGTGTAGTGCAGTAAGTAGTGAGTAGTGTGTAGTGTGTAGTGGGTAGTGTGTAGTGTGTAGTGTGTAGTGAGTAGTGTGTAGTGTGTAGTGTGTAGTGCAGTAAGTAGTGTGTATTGTATAGTGTGTAGTGGGTAGTGAATAGTGTGTAGTGAGTAGTGTGTAGTGTGTAATGTGTAGTGTGTAGTGTGTAGTGTGTAGTGTGTAGTGGGTAGTGAATAGTGTGTAGTGAGTAGTGAGTAGTGTGTAATGTGTAGTGTGTAGTGTGTAGTGTGTAGTGTGTAGTGAGTAGTGAGTAGTGGGTAGTGTGTAGTGAGTAGTGTGTAGTGTGTAGTGAGTAGTGTGTAGTGCAGTAAGTAGTGTGTATTGTATAGTGTGTAGTGGGTAGTGAATAGTGTGTAGTGAGTAGTGTGTAGTGTGTAGTGTGTAGTGAGTAGTGTGTAGTGTGTAGTGTGTATTGTATAGTGTATAGTGTGTAGTGGGTAGTGAATAGTGTGTAGTGAGTAGTGAGTAGTGTGTAGTGAGTAGTGTGTTGTGAGTAGTGTGTAGTGTGTAGTGTGTAGTGGGTAGTGTGTAGTGTGTAGTGTGTAGTGTGTAGTGTGTAGTGTGTAGTGTGTAGTGAGTAGTGTGTAGTGAGTAGTGTATACTGCAGTAAGTAGTGAGTAGTGGGTAGTGTGTAGTGAGTAGTGTGTAGTATGTATTGTATAGTTTGTAGTGAGTAGTGTGTATTGTATAGTGTGTAGTGTGTAGTGAGTAGTGTGTAGTGAGTAGTGTGTAGTGAGTAGTGTGTAGTGTGTAGTGAGTAGTGTGTTGTGAGTAGTGTGTAGTGTGTAGTGTGTAGTGGGTAGTGTGTAGTGTGTAGTGTGTAGTGTGTAGTGTGTAGTGTGTAGTGTGTAGTGAGTAGTGTGTAGTGAGTAGTGTATACTGCAGTAAGTAGTGAGTAGTGGGTAGTGTGTAGTGAGTAGTGTGTAGTATGTATTGTATAGTTTGTAGTGAGTAGTGTGTATTGTATAGTGTATAGTGTGTAGTGTGCAGTGTGTAGTGAGTAGTGGGTAGTGAGTAGTGAGTAGTGTGTAGTGAGTAGTGTGTAGTGTGCAGTGTGTAGTGAATAGTGTGTAATGGGTGGTGTGTAGTGAGTAGTGAGTAGTGGGTGGTGTGTAGTGAGTAGTGGGTAGTGTGTAGTGTGTAGTGAGTAGTGTGTAGTATGTATTGTATAGTGTGTAGTGAGTAGTGTGTATTGTATAGTGTGTAGTGTGCAGTGTGTAGTGAGTAGTGTGTACTATAGTGAGTAGTGTGTAGTGTAGTGAGTAGTATGTATTGTATAGTATGTAGTGTGTAGTGAGTAGTGCATAGTGTGTAGTGAGTAGTGTAGGCGTATAGTGTAGGCGTATAGTGTAGGCGTGTAGTGTAGTATAGGTGTGTAGTGTGTAGTGCAGGCTTGTAGTGTGTATTGAGTAGTGTAGGCGTGTAGTGTAGGGGCTACAATGTAGGTGTGTATTATAGTGTAGGTGTCTAGTGAGTAGTGTAGGCTTGTAGAGTGTAGTGTGTATTGAGTAGTGTAGGCGTGTAGTGTAGGGGCTACAGTGTAGGTGTGTAGTATGTAGTATAGGCGTGTAGTGTGCAGTGAGTAGTGTAGGCGTGTAGTGTGTATTGAGTAGTGTAGGCGTCTAGTGTGTAGTGAGTAGTGTAGGCTTGTAGTGTGCAGTGTGTAGTGTGTAGTATAGGAGTGTAATGTGTAGTGAGTAGTATAGGCGTGTAGTGTGTAGTGAGTAGTGTAGGCGTGTAGTGTGTAGTGTGTATTGTGTAGTATAAGCGTGTAGTGTGTAGTGAGTAGTGTAGGCGTCTAGTGTGTAGTGAGTAGTGTAGGCTTGTAGTGTGCAGTGTGTAGTGTGTAGTATAATGTGTAGTGAGTAGTGTAGGCGTGTAGTGTGTAGTGAGTAGTATAGGAGTGTAGTGTGTATTGAGTAGTGTAGGCGTGTAGTGTAGGGGCTACAATGTAGGTGTGTAGTATGTAGTATAGGCGTGTAGTGTGCAGTGAGTAGTGTAGGCGTGTAGTGTGTAGTATAGGAGTGTAGTGTAGTTGTGTAGTGTGTAGTGAGTAATGTGTGGTGAGTAGTGTAGTGTAGGTGTGTAGTGTGTAGTGAGTAGTATGTAGTGTAGGGGCTACAATGTAGGTGTGTAGTATAGTGTAGGCGTCTAGTGTGCAGTGAGTAGTGTAGGCTTGTAGTGTGCAGTGTGTAGTATAGGAGTGTAATGTGTAGTGAGTAGTGTAGGCGTGTAGTGTGTAGTGAGTAGTGTAGGCTTGTAGTGTGCAGTGTGTAGTGTGTAGTATAGGCGTGTAGTGTGTAGTGAGTAGTATAGGGGCGTAGTGTGTAGTGAGTAGTATAGGGGCGTAGTGTGTAGTGAGTAGTGTAGGCGTGTAGGCGTGTAGGCGTGTAGGCGTGTAGGCGTGTAGTGTGTAGTGTAGCGTGTAGTGTGGTGTAGTATAGTGTAGTGTAGTATAGTGTAGAGTAGTGTAGTGTAGTGTAGTGTAGCGTGTAGTGTTTAGTGTAGCGTGTAGTGTTTAGTGTAATGTATTGTGTAGTATAGTGTAGTGTGTAGTGTAGTGTAGTGTAGAGTAGTGCGTAGTGTAGTGTAGTGTAGTGTAGTGTAGTATAGTGTAGTTTAGAGTAGTGTAGTGTAGTGTAGAGTGTAGTGTAGTGTAGTATAGTGTAGTGTAGAGTAGTGTAGTGTAGCGTGTAGTGTTTAGTGTAGCGTGTAGTGTAATGTATTGGGTAGTATAGTGTAGTGTGTAGTGTAGTGTAGTGTAGTGTAGAGTAGTGTGTAGTGTAGTGTAGTGTAGTGTAGTATAGTGTAGTGTATTGTGCACTGTATGGTATACGTGGCATACACACCACACTTCTGTTTCTGCATGTAAAATTACTCATATTACTAGGAAATATGTATTATATATCCTACACAGTGAGAATGTGTTTGAGCTCTTTAATGTAATATATTTGATATTATATATATATATATATAAATATACCAGTATAGTATATATATAAACTATGATGATAGGCTGGTAAAGTATTTTATCTATAAATTCATCCTATCTTTCTTTCATATCAATTGACTATTCTTCCTTGAAATAAATGTATTGAGGAATTTCAAAGAAAACATTCCAAAAAGTTATATGTAACTCTAAATTTGCAACTAATACACTTCATAACTTTTAACGAGGTATTATATATTTATATACACGTATGAATATGTATATGATAAAATAATAATAAATGCTGACCATAGTATTAATTAAAAGTATAAGTCAAATAGTATAAGTTGTTATTAGTGGGGGGAACATGTTCACCTTTAATTACAATGCCATCATCACCATTTAAGTATGACTCTACTCCACATTAATCAATAAATATATATATGGTACTTAGTACTAAGTTACATAGTACTAATAATTATATTATATAGCGCATTAATATATAATATAAATATATATGAATTAATTTGCAGAAGATAAATAACAGAAGATAAAATAATACAATATTTATAAAACATAGTAACAGAAGATAAAATAATACAATATTTATAAAACATAACAGAAGATAAAATAATACAATATTTATAAAACATAACAGAAGATAAAATAATACACTATTTATAAAACATAATAACAGAAGATAAAATAATACACTATTTATAAAAGATAATAATAATACTTAAAGGAATATGAACATATCCTAAAGAAATTTCACAACTACGGTAGAATTATCGTTGGACCTTGCAATGTCATTTTGGTGAAAATTGGTAATAGTAGAATATTAAACCAAATAATGCATATATAGCAGATTGATTAACTAAGAAACTTAGTTTTTGTAAACAATTGTTATGAATTATATCTTTAAAAATTAAACTTCTCAGGAAGTAATAATTTGAAATAATAGAGAATGTAATCATGTTGCTGGTTTATGTAGATGTCAATGTTAATAAGAAATAAGTATGAAGATGTCTATGATAATAAGAAATAAGTATGAAGATGTCAATGATAATAAGAAATAAGTATGAATATTTCAATGTTAATAAGAAATAAGTATGTAGATGTCAATGTTAATAAGAAATAAGTATGAAGATGTCTATGATAATAAGAAGGAAGGTATAAATGCAAACAAAAAGCACATGGTAATCTGCATCATTCTTATTCATTAATTTTAAGGACATTTTTCAAATATTTTTTATTTATTCATATTTAGTTTGTAAAAATGCATTTTTTATATTAACCAGAGTGCAAATATCTTTCATCGTATTTAATAAGTTTTTATTGGTTATCAATCTCAACAATTATTATTAAAGTGAGTTTAAATATATATTTGTAATGGTTATGTCATTTCTATTAATCAGTGGACAATAATTTTAAATAATGGCTAATTCTTTATAAAATACATATCAACTTAATTATATGATTATCAATATAGGCTAAAATTAGAACATATCATATATTATTATCCAGTATAGAAATATATAACTAAATTAAACATATATGATATACAATTGCAGATAAATAATATATTTATAATTTATTATTATTTTATAAATAAGAAATTATTATTTTCCGATGATAATATCTGGATTTTAGTAAAAAGTGATATTTATATGATACTAACTCTGCTATCATTAGCTACAATTTCTAAATGAAATTGTGGTAGCAAATCCTTTCGAGCATTTACATCTTCGAGTGCCATATTAACTGCAGGTCTACACCCTTTACCCCCAGCCCATCCACCAGTCATTGGAAATATACCTCCTATATAAAGTTTTTCCTTTCCGGAAACTTTCAGAATACATTGTAGTAACGAAAATAATATTATGATAAGGTCTACATTCATATTTTTTTAAAATAAATAATTTAGGAAAACATGTATATCATATATATATATTATAAAAATTGACAGACAATATTATTATTCGTTGTTATTTACATATGTAATGCGATCAATAATCGCTAGGTTACTTTAATATTAATTAATATTAATTAACGTATAAACGTATAATGATGATATTAATTATAATTTAACTTTTTGTGTAGTAAATTAATTATTTTATAATTTTATTTATTTTATTTGAAATAAAAAATTATAAGGATTATTTTGTAATGCGCATTGATTTCCGGGACTATTTTAACCTTCTTTTCCCATCAAAACATTATTTGATACACGTGCAAAAATGGTTTAATTTAAATATGGATTTAAACCACTTAAAACTATTTATTTTTAATTATATATATTTAGATATATATTATAAATATATAATACATTATATGTTATAAAATTTCCTCAGTATATTTTATTGTATGTATAGATATTTATAGAATTATTAAAATTAAACACAATTTCTTCAGATTATATATTTTCGCCGACAAACTATTATCAATTCAATACTAACTAAATATATACCTATAATTTATATTAATTAAATTTACATTATAATTATTTAAGAAATTCAATATACTTTGAACCAAAACAAATAACAATTTAATAATTTTAGGCTGCTCGTCCATTAATCACAATATACAATGAAGAGGGTATTGCTACCACCAGCAACATCAAATTGCCAGCCGTTTTTACAGCTCCAATTCGTCCCGATATCGTCAACTTTGTTCATTTTGAAATGAAAAAGAATGCCCAACAACCTTATGCCGTATCACTGGAAGCTGGTCATCAAACATCAGCTGAATCTTGGGGAACAGGTCGTGCTGTTGCTCGTATTCCCCGTGTACGTGGTGGTGGTACCCATAGATCTGGCCAGGGAGCATTCGGAAATATGTGCAGGGGTGGACGTATGTTTTCCCCAACCAAAACCTGGCGTAGATGGCACAGGAATATTAACATTGCTCAAAAGCGGTATGCAATTTGCTCCGCAATTGCTGCTACTGGAATTCCCTCATTAGTAATGTCAAAAGGTATGCCTTCATTTTATATAAATCCTGTTTTTAACTGATATTTAATATAATAAGCTATACTATATTTTGTAAATTTCATAGAAAATTTTAAAATAATTAATTACTATATTTAGGTCACCGAATCGAGAACATTAAGGAAGTGCCACTTGTACTTTCTGATAAAATTCAAGATTTAAAAAAGACCAAACAAGCCACTAAAGTTCTACGAAAGTGCCATGCATATGCTGATATCGAGAAGGTAAAAAATTCTCGACGATTCCGTGCTGGTAAAGGAAAGATGAGGAACAGGAGCCGAATTCAGAAGCGTGGTCCCCTTATTATTTATGAAAAGGATAATGGTATTACCAGAGCTTTCCGTAATATTCCTGGAATTACCTTAATAAATGTTGCTCAGTTGAATCTCTTACAGGTTATTTTTATATTGATACAATATGATATATTTAATTTTTGTATTTATGTTTTGTAATAAACAATATATTTACTTGTAGATTGCTCCTGGTGGTCATGTAGGTAGATTCTGCATATGGACTGAATCAGCCTTCAATAGATTGGATAGCATCTATGGATCTTACAAACAAAAATCTGCTGAGAAAGTTTCATTCAGGTTATTTTATTTTGTAAGTTTCGTATATTTGATATTTTGATACTGTTATTTACTTAATTAATTTTTTTTTTCTTTTATTCACCTTCTAATGGTCGTAATTATATATTTTTATTTATTGACTTTCGCTTTGGTGATATATTACATTCATAACTGTTTGAATTTTTTTTATATAAAATAATTCTCACACCAAGAAAATATTATTTTTTCCACTTAAAAATTCCTAATTTTTTTACAGTCTTCACCTTCTAATGGTCGTAATTATATATTTTTATTTATTGACTTTCGCTTTGGTGATATATTACATTCATAACTGTTTGAATTTTTTTATATAAAATAATTCTCACACCAAGAAAATATTATTTGTTTCCACTTAAAAATTCCTGATTTTTTTACAGTCTTCACCTTCTAATGGTCGTAATTATATATTTTTATTTATTGACTTTCGCTTTGGTGATATATTACATTCATAACTGTTTGAATTTTTTTATATAAAATAATTCTCACACCAAGAAAATATTATTTGTTTCCACTTAAAAATTACTAATTTTTTTTAGTCTTTACCTTCTAAATTTATATTAATATAATATTATTATAAACAGAATATATTTATAAAAATTTAAATTTTCTAGTCTGCCAATGTCCAAGATGACTAACACTGATCTGACCGGCTTGTTGAGAAGTGATGAAATCCGCAAAGTAATCCGTCCTCAAAAGTTTGTAATGATTAAATTGTATTGAATGATTTTTTAAAAATTATAATAACCTCATTAACTCTAAATTTTAACTCTTCAAAGGACTTCAAAAGCTCGATTGTCTATTAAGCGTAATCCACTCAAGAACTTGCGTGTTATGTTGAAGATGAATCCCTATGCCGGAGTACTTAACCGTGCTGCCAAACGTATTGAAGCTGTCAATGTTGCTAAGAAGGCAATTAAAAAGGCAAACAAGAAGGCACCGAAGTAATCTGAATTTTCATTAATAAATTTTCAGATCATTTTTTAGTATTAACTATCAAATTTTCTTGTTATATTAACAAGCAAAATATTGAATGGTGTAATAATTAGTATAATAAATATTGATTAGTGTGAACTTTGTATGAGGTTAATGACCTAGATGATATTCTTTGTAATTATTTGCTAAAAAAATATAATTTATACCATAAGATTTCTTAAATTTAAATATATTTTATTTTTAGAGCATTTCAAAAATATTTATATTTTAAACTTTCTTTTCATGCTCAAAATTATATATTCGTATTGTATTTTCCTAGTAGTATAATCTATATGTGGATTATTTATTTATGCTAAATTTAGATTAGATAAATAATCTAATCCAAATTATAATATATTGTCGATGTCATTAAAGTGCTTATACAGATATACAATTATTACATTTATAAGAGGATATTTAAGAATTGTTAAAATTATATCGGTGAGATACTACAGTTAATATGTATATATATATATTCATATTTTCTCGTATATATATTCGAGATAGATGACCCAATCAATATATACAATTGTTGTACTTTTGTAATACTTTTTCATTACATTTGTAATATAGTTTCAAATCTAAATATATTATTTTGTAATTTTTGATGGAAACGTCATTTAAAAGTGTAAGTGAGAGCTAGATATACCTCCAATTAGGAATTTTTTATTTGGCATAATTGATAACATTTAAGTGTTATAATTTTATTAAATACATTAATATGTAAACAGCGCTTCAAAATATACAAACACCCGAGAACCCATCAAATTGTGCACGACATTTTTACATCATTCAACGTCAAAAATTAATAGTAAATTTAGTTATACTATAATCATATTGCGTGTAATGTTATTATATGCATAATTCACTAAACATAATACAAATATTTAATGTTATAGTATAGTACACATAGTTTACATATTTACGATTAGTCAAATTTTAATATCAGCAGCATCAAATGTAGTGTAGAAAGTTTGAATATGTGATGGTTATGAATTATCTTTATTATACATTTAATGAACTACCAAAATAAATACTTTCAAGATTTAAAAAATTAATTATTCTTTTAAAAGTACAAATAAATAGTGAATTTTGAAAACAAATATAATATTAGAAATACAATGCAAAAAATTAAATGACCTGGATAGTTGCTAAAATATAAATATAATTTAATTCAATATGTATTTTAGATAAGAATCATATATAATTTAAATATTACTATCTAAATAAAATAAATTATAAATTGGTATAAAAACTATTTATTTACTATTCGGGGCCCCTAGTAAGTAAATAATAACAAAAAATAAATACACTTGATAACAAGTATAAGAAATAGATATATACACATAATATTTAGTTGTGTAATGTATAAATTGGTTTAAAAACATTTATAAAGATCCTATGAATACATTGCATTAATTTTTATCTTCTTTCTTTGGTTCCGACTGAGTACTTGTAGAATCTTGAGTCTGGGTTTGATTGCCACTTTCTCTATCAGCAGCCATCTGAAAATCATAAATATAAATTAAAATTATATAATAAAGAATATGTAAATAATAATTGATATAAATCATATCATATTTTATACCTTTTTATATGCCATTTCAAATAATTTCAATGATCCTTGCTGTAATTCATTTGTAACTTTCTTAATTTGTTCTGGTGATTCGCTATCTTTATTTGCTAATATATGTTTAACATTAGCAATACTTTCTTTTAATTTTGTACATTCATCAGCTGGAAGTTGATCTTTAAATTCTTCCATCTTGGCTTCGGTATCATGAATTATGTTTTCAGCTTGATTCAATGCTTCGACGGATTCCTAGTAAGAAAAACGATTATGTTATATAAGAATGATGTTTAAGTATCTGTTTTAATGTATAAAACCTTCTTAGCAATATCATCAGCAGCATGTTTCTCCGCATTCAGGATCATATTCTCAATATCGTCTTTACTCAAACCACCCGACGACTGAATCACAACTAGAAATCGCAAAACAATGAATTCATATTTCAAATGTAATTGACATGAAATATTTAAAAAAATATTCACTAACTTTGTTGTTCTTTTCCAGTTCCTTTGTCTTTAGCGGACACGTTGACGATACCATTAGCATCGATGTCGAATGTAACTTCAATTTGTGGAACACCCCTGGGGGCTGGAGGTACTCCAACCAATTGAAATTGTCCCAAGAGTTTGTTATCACTTGCCATTTCACGTTCACCTTGGTGAACTTTAATTTCTACTTGAGTTTGACCATCTGCAGCTGTAGAGAAGACTTGGGATTTCTTTGTTGGAATTGTGGTGTTCCTGTTAATCATCTTGGAAAATACTCCACCTATAAGATTAGATTATATAAGATTAGATTATAGATTATCACTACAATTACAAATTAAATCTCAAATATAAAATAACAATTTTAGTTAAAAAATTACAATTTAATAGAAATTCGTAATATAAATAAACCAAGTGTTTCAATTCCGAGAGATAATGGTGTTACATCAAGGAGAAGTACATCTGTCACATTTCCAGCCAAAACTCCTCCTTGAATTGCTGCTCCCATGGCAACAGCTTCATCTGGATTCACTGATTTACTTGGTTGACGTCCAAATAGCTCATGCACAATTGTCTGAACCTAAAAGAGAATTTGTTAATTATAAAAAATAATTTCTGTAGTTAAGAATAAATATAATCATAAAAATAAATACTTTATTTACAAATTTAACATAAATTGGAATTTTAAAGAATTATATATTATTGCATTAACAAATATACAAATAAATAAATATATGCAATGAATGTTAATAACAATTTCCCTGTGCCAATGATTTGGCCCAAAATATCATTACAAAATATTTTGGAATTTGATATACATTGGTAATTTATAAGCATATATAAAAAATAATTTGTATAGTTAAGAATAAATATAATTATAAAAATAAATACTTTATTTATAAATCATCATTTATAAAAATGTATAACCAATGTTGTGTATACCAACTATTTGTCCCAAACAATGGTACCACAAGAGTTTGGAATTTGACAACATTGGTTACTGTATCATTTATAATAGTAGTAATTAATAAATCAAATTTATCATAAATTTGATAAAATAAAAATAAATTATTAGGAATTTGATATAAATTGGAATTTTAAAGAATTATATATTATTGCATTAACAAATATACAAATAAATAAATATATGCAATGAATGTTAATAACAATTTCCCTGTGCCAATGATTTGGCCCAAAATATCATTACAAAATATTTTGGAATTTGATATACATTGGTAATTTATAAGCATAGTAATTCATTAATTATAATTGTATTATCAGATATAACATGAATATGGCATCAAATAACTAATGACAATATTTCATATACCAACAATTTGGCCAAAAAATGATTAAAAAACATTTTGGAATTTGACAATTTGACACAATTTATAAAGATGCATTAAAACGAACCTTTGGCATTCTAGACATTCCACCGACTAGAATAACTTCTTTAATATCAGACTTCTGTACTTCTGCATCTTGCATAGCCTTCTGACATGGTTTAATTGTTCTTTTTATTAAATCGTCAACTAATTGCTCGAATTTAGACCGAGTTAGCTTAACATTGAGATGTTTAGGGCCTGAGGCATCCATTGTCAGATAAGGAAGATTAATATCCGTCTGAAGTGTGGATGACAATTCAATCTTTGCCTTCTCAGCTGCTTCCTTTAAACGCTGTACTGCCATCGGATCCTTTCTGAGATCTATACCTTGGTCTTTCTTGAACTCGTCAATCAAATATTTCAATAACAGATTATCGAAATCTTCTCCTCCGAGGAAAGTATCTCCATTGGTGGACTTCACTTCGAAGACTCCCTTTTGAATCTCAAGAATGGAAACATCAAAGGTACCACCACCGAGATCATATACAGCAATCCTATAAATAATATAAAATTTCAAAACGAACACAAATAAATAAAATTGTAAATGCGTTTTACTGTTTCTAATTGTATATTAAATAAGATATTATTATACCAACAATTTATCATCGGATTTATCCATTCCATAGGCCAACGCGGCAGCAGTTGGTTCATTGATTACACGGAGAACATTCAAACCAGAGATCTGACCGGCATCTTTAGTTGCTTGTCTTTGAGAATCATTGAAGTATGCGGGGACAGTTACTACGGCATTCTTTACGCTGGTGCCCAAGTAATTTTCTATGGAATAAATATTACAAACATTATCTATAAATATATAAATGCATCATTAATTAATTGAAATAATATTTATTTTATAGTCTACATGAAGAAATAAGAAACATAATTCAACCTGCAGTCTCCTTCATCTTCATGAGGACAAAGGCCCCAACTTGACTCGGAGAGTAAACTTTTCCTTGTGCTTCTACCCAGGCGTCGCCATTCTGCGATTTCACAATCTTATAGGCAACATTCTGTAAATCCTTCTGCACCTCGGGATCTTCGAAGCGCCTTCCAATCAATCGTTTGGTCGCGTACAGAGTGTTTTGTGAGTTTGTGACTGCTTGACGCTTTGCCGGCATTCCAGTTATTCTTTCGTTATCAGCTAGCGAAATGTTTTACGAAATTGTAATCAATATTATTATTAGAAATAATTATTTTGAGAAAGAAAGACTGATTTAGATACAAACCAGTGAAAGCAATAACAGAAGGAGTAGTCCTAGCACCCTCGGAATTCTCTAGTACTTTTGCGACTTTCCCTTCCATTACGGCTACACATGAATTGGTGGTACCCAAATCAATTCCAACAACTGCGCCACGAACTTTATCGGACCTGTATATAGAATTATTTGAAAACATATTTTCAAATTTAGAAAAGTAATGTTTATATAGGATAATGAAAATTAAATATCCCAAATATATATCTAACATGTATCTGCTTGTAGAAATGCCATTGTTAAACCTCATGAGAGATGCCTGGAAATTGTAATGTTGAAAATAATTTCAAGGGCAATTCTAGATTAATAATTCATAAATTAAAATAATAATTTTTACATTCAAAAAAATATATATTAAATAACTATAATTATATAATATTATTAATGAGGTATGGAAAACAACTGTAGAAAATTAGGTTGTAAAGTATTAAAATTTTAAAAAATTTAAAATATCACGTTTATACATAAAATAATCAAATACATATTGTATATATAACTACAGACATGCTACAATAGTATAACCATAAACAAATACATTTAACTTTTAATATATAAATAGCTATCTTAACAATATTATAGAAAATATACTGCAGAAAGATTCAAATTTAATTATAAGAACCGGTAAGTACAATATATAAGTGGATTAGTGAATTAAATATAATAATACCTTGCTGGCAATAGAAGAAATTAATCGTTGGTGAACCATTGTGATACTGTTGAATGTTTAAAGAGAACTAATATAATTAAATTTTATATTAAAGAATAATGAACAAAGTTATGATTGAAATCTATTGTGGTGAAGGAGATCACGTTTTTACATTGGAGTAAATCTATTATTTCCGTTCAACCCATTGACCTTGCTAACAATAATAATATAGGATATATAGATATTTTTTTATTATACTTAAATTTATAATTTTCCAATATAATTTAGAATTATTAATCTATGATAATTAAATGAGTATATACAATCGGTAGATCAGTGACCAAATTAACACTTTGCATATAAACAATTGCTATATTCTAATAAACATTTTTTATATTATCTTATTAATATTATATTCTATATAATATACAAACTTTATACATCTTTAATAATAAATCTTGTAAATAAGTATATTTTTCTTAATCATGATAACTTTACAGTTTATAATGTTCCTTTAAGTATATAGTCTCTTTCATTGATCTGATCATATCCAAAATTAGGAAATTCATGATTCGATGAAGCAATATAAGTATTACCTTCTTATTTATAAAAATGTAACGAGAAATTAAAAATATTGTAGTGTTACTTATTACTTAATATATAAGATGAATTAATAATATATTGATTACCATTAATAAAGACTATCCTCTTACTAATGAAAAATAGTGCCACAAAATTAAATATGAAAAACCCGGTGAAAAACTAAAATAATTGTCTTTATAATAATACACTGTGTGATACATATTAAGATTAATATAATATCACGTGAAATACTAGTTACGTATTGTGAATATTAGTTCTTCTTTATTCTCATAATGATTTTCCATACTATATCATTGGTTAATAATGATTTCTATACACA
Organism: Osedax frankpressi; assembly: GCA_964035775.1. Taxonomy (NCBI): domain Eukaryota; kingdom Metazoa; phylum Annelida; class Polychaeta; order Sabellida; family Siboglinidae; genus Osedax; species Osedax frankpressi. The sequence goes on along the minus strand of OZ038312.1, from coordinate 4,206,143 downwards.
AACATAGATAATTAGTTAATTATGGTATATGGTATACGGTATACAGTATATGAATATAGAATATTGATTTTTTTCAAATACAATAATAATTTTAAAAATCTGAATAGCATTTTAATAATGTATGTAAATATTTTGTATTTATTTTAAATTGAAATAAAATAGATAATCAAATTATATTTTTTTTTATTATTATGATAATATATTTTCTTCTGAATTTATATAACATAATCTAATAAATAGAAGTTTTAAAGTATTACTCAATATTAATCTTGGGTATTATTATATAGAAAAAACTATGTATATATTAAATTTGTAATTTTTTTAAAAACAAATATAATTACAGATTTACAATTTTCCAAACACTATAAATATATGATTGTAATAGTACCAATTCATTCTAAACATATAGTTTTACAATTAATAAATTGATTAGTAGTAATATACTGGATTTATTGAGTATTAACATATATGTAAATACATTTTAATTAAATTGTATCTAATTATTAAAATAGCTTGTATGTCAACATTGCATTATTTAGTAATATTACTAAATGTTACTATATGTGACTAAATGATCTGCGAGTCTATATGTTACTATATAAATTATTATATGCCACCATTGTAGAGCTACTAATTTCAGGTCAAATGTGTCATTGTAAATCAAATATTGCAAAGTAATCAACTTTATAAGTAAATACATATAAGTTGTAGGGTAGATATTGTAAAAATCTACCTATAGTATAATGTTATGGTTGAGTGGACACTAGGGTGGATCACTTTGATACTTTTTTCAATATTATTTATTGGCTCATCTATTATATATAGCAAATATATGACTTATAATGAATATATATAAATTTTAATTTTTTTTTTAAATTATGACTGAGCGCCACCCCATTCAAATTTAACATGGGAGAGATACAATATTTAACATGCAAAGCATAGGAGCAATATTAAAATTATAAAATTGAATGGTAATAATGATTTTTTAATAATGAAAAATGACTATGAGCTTTATATGATATATTATTAAATAAAAACATATTTAAATAATTTTTTAAAAAATTGTTACCAAGAAATTCCAGGAAAATAAAAATTTTATAATTTTTTGTATATTTTTGGCATTTTTTTTTCTTAAAATATTGTTAAATTTATAAGCAATTCAACATTAGTTATATTTGATCCCTATGAAATGGGTAATGATAAAAAAATATTAAAAATTTAAATTTAATTTGGATTTATAAGTGTTTTTCAGGAAAAAAATTGAAATTTCAAATAATCCAAATATTTTATTTAGAAATAATTTTTTTTTAAATACATACTTACTATGCGATAAAATAAACTATATGTAATGCTATATTCATCGGTGAAATAAAAAAAAGCAAAACTTATTAAATTATATGCAGAAATGTACGACAATGTAAATTTTTACGAAATATGATTTATTGTTTAATAGTTATAACTATGTAATGAAAAATGACTATGAGCTTTATATGATATATTACTAAATAAAAACATATTTAAATAATTTTTTAAAAAATTGTTACCAAGAAATTCCAGGAAAAAAAAATTTTATAATTTGTTGTATATTTTTTCTTAAAATATTGTTAAATTTATAAGCAATTCAACATTAGTTATATTTGATCCCTATGAAATGGGTAATGATAAAAAAATATTAAAAATTTAAATTTAATTTGGATTTATAAGTGTTTTTCAGGAAAAAAATTGAAATTTCAAATAATCCAAATATTTTATTTAGAAATAATTTTTTTTTAAATATATACTTACTATGCGATAAAATAAACTATATGTAATGCTATATTCATCGGTGAAATAAAAAAAAGCAAAACTTATTAAATTATATGCAGAAATGTACGACAATGTAAATTTTTACGAAATATGATTTATTGTTTAATAGTTATAAATATAAGTTAATTTTAATATCTTATAGTAGTATTATTGATAATTTATTAATATTAGAATATTAAAAATATTCCAAGAAATTCTAGAATTTAAAAAATTATAAACGTTAATAATAAATATTAAACCTAGAAATAATAGTAAATCAGTAGTTATTATTAATGAGTAATTATTAAGTAAGATGTATACATAAACATATATTACACTTTTTACAATAAAAATTGCAAAATTATAAATTGTATTTGTAGCTATGAAATAACTTAACTATAAGGCAATCTAATTGACAATTACATACAATTTAATTGAGATAGAGAATATATAAAAAGAATATTACTGCATAGTTAAAATGTAAGAGGATTTTGAATCTTTAAATAATTTTATTATAATTACATTGTAAAATCTTGTTTAGAATTAAAATGTGGCATACATTTTCTGAAATGTATTGTCATTCGTATTCTCTGGTCACGTTCTTTGGGGTCAGCTAATTTGGTAGCTGTTTCAGAAACCAGTCTTATCGTTCTTTCGACATGCTGGGAATGACACGGTATATCTGGAAAATCAAATATATCAATATTTTCAACTGTGTATGTTCTCAGGTCTTCTGTTGAATAGCTACGAGTTAGAATTGGTTCGAGCCAATCATCAACATATAAAACGAGATTATAATAATGTGTCGCATTAAAATCAATTTTTGGTAAATGGAAATATCGTATTCCATCTTTTTCACCATTTACTCTAGCTTGTAAAATACGTTTTACAGCTTCAATCATTACACTTGGATTTGTATCAGAAAGCATTCCAATTAAAATCAATTCTGTATGTAATAAAAATGAATTGCGAGATATCGTCCGAAAACATTCATCTCTAATTAATTCGCAATCTAACTCGTGTATATTTTCTATAAAATTAAATATATGCTTTGGCGGATTGGTAAATCTTGGTTGATATTTAATCGCGAACCAATTTCGAGCATAAACTTTTATAACAAATCTTACTAAATAAACAAGATTAAGTGTAGGATTATTTTGACTCGTATAATACCGAAGAATCCTATTTGCTGTCGTTAACCAGCATGTATTCCCGAGTTTTCCTGGTGAACGTCTTTTAAGAGAATTATTAACTCCATAATTGATTGATAAGACTATATCTCGAAGATATTGCTGATCAGATCCTAAATCTTGACAATTCTCTAGATATCTTTTGAATATTTGATCAATTTCAATTGGAATAAATCCAGCAACATCTGCTTCTTCACATTTAGAAAGATTTAAACCAATCGGACCATTATGTAAATCAGGGCCTTTTGTTTCTCCATCCAGCATTGCGAATATCTTTCTAAGATGCAGCTCATTCATATGAAGTAAACAAATCAACCAAATATAATATTGTATATTAAAAAATATGTTAATACATCTGTCTATTATTTCTCTTATCTATTAAAAAAATTCTTTCACATCGAAGTACCTGTCGTTCTCAAGAACAAAGGCAATCATGTTTGCATTTACATGTACATATTTCAAATAATATTTTATACTTTTTTAATATGTTCATTTACAGATTTGGAAAAATACAATTTGTGCTCTGACTTCTTTAATTTTGAAATTATCATAATGTATTTATCTAGTTTGTTAGATATTGATTTCAATGATATCACTGGGATCGATGCTGAAATCCAGATTTCTATTATTTTTTCAATCGTCTGCATTTTTGCGTCTCTTTGTTGTACTAAATTGTCAGATATATATGTATAATGTCTAAATATGTTGGAAGCTGACGATTACTCATCATTCTTGGTGTAAATAAAGTATAAAATGGAGATTTATTGCGTAAATTCATTGTGAAAAATAAAAATATTTTAAATATATAGCATAAACAAAGAATAATAAAATGGTGGAAATAATAGGGAAAACAAGTATTTATTTATTTTGAATGGGAAATTTTTCTTAAAAATACTTATAATTTTGAAAAAGTCGATAAATTCAGACTTCTGGCGATAACTTAATATTGCAAATAATTTTTTTTTAATTATATGATTAATTTTTATATGCCTTAAAGTTTATATGCTGAGTGAGCCAGTTAATTCTGAAAAAAGTGATCCACCCTAGTGGACACTATTTATCGTGAAGGTAAATACAATGTTAATAATGAAAATTACTACCAAAGAACATTCGTAATACCTAAAATCAATTCAGTAATTCAATTCAATAATATCTTATTCTAATAAATAATATATATCCTCTGATTTATCAAACAATTCGTAAATATGTGTGAATTTATTAGTTAAATTTTATAAAAAAAAATATGAAATTAATTTTATAAATGAATTGGATATTTATTCCAAAAAAACATTCTAATAAACATATTGAATACAAAATATCAATTTATAGTAAACAATACCATTATAATATAAGCTAGTAATAAAATAGAATGTCGTCTTTTAAGAATGCTTCAAGTTTAACAGTAATCAAAGGTTAAATAAAGGTCATGTTGGGAGGGATTGGCGTCGAAGGAGAACTGCGGGGTTTAGGAAATAATTTGTGATTATTTGAAATGATAACAAATGTTAATAAAAGAAATTTAATAATAATATCAATTAATATTAATCACACTTTTAACCCAAATATATACTTTAACATAACACTACACCATATCATTTTAACAATTTAACACTACACTAATCTACACCGAACCACTACCAAAACACCATTCACTAACAACATACCCCAAAACTACATACAAACACCAAACCCCATTCTAATAAGCATACATTACACAAACATCAATATATACCAACATAACACTACACTATATTTAACTTTCCAACTCTGCACTACACTATATCTAATAGCCTAGATCTACACTATATCCAACACCCCAGCTCTACACTATATCTAATAGCCCAGCTCTACGCTATATCCAACACCCAGCACTACACTATATCCAACACCCCAGCTCTACACTATATCTAATAGCCCAGCTCTACACTATATCCAATAACCCAGCTCTACACTATATCTAATAGCCCAGCTCTACACTATATCCAATAACCCAGCACTACACCATATTGCATAATGCCTAACCCGAGAAGACTCTCCCTCTCCTCGACTATCTGGGATAGGTTCGTTGCTGCGGCTGAAGTCTCCGAGAAGGGCGGAGCGTTGCCACGGATACGAGAATAGGCTTCGGAGAGTTCGCTGGCTGAGTCTTTGGCTAGGCTCCGAGGGTCGTTGATCGTATTCGCGCGTTTTATGCGAATCTAAGAGAGAAGAAAGTACTTGCGACAATTTGCAGCAAATTAACTGAAGATAGATTTGCTTTTGTAAACGAAAGCATTAGAAATACGCCGTAGAATGTACGTGCCGATATACAGGAATCACTATAGTAAGTTAGTTTGTACTTTGTGGTACGCTATATGGTACATCGGAGTACTTATGTAATTATAATGAAAAAGTACTTCATAACCGTAATAATGAATATTTTATTAGAATATAATGACTAACTTTAGTAATCTAATATACATTTATACATTTATAAACATATATATATATTTATATAGATTTATATATATATACATTTATATACTCACATATATATATATAGATTTATATATTTACATACATTTGTAAATATCTGAAATCCCTGAAATTGTGATATGTAATGTATTAAACATAAGAGTAATTATTATTTTAAATAAATAATTATCACTAACAATAGAATCCTGCAATTCTTTAAATGCAGATTTTTCATTATCAGTGGGTTTTGTGATGGACTGTTTAAATAAATTGTTTGTTAGAAATTATTAGTTACACACATTTATTAACAATTATACACACTTACATACACTTATACACACTTACACACACTTACACACATTTATCTCAATCCCATTCTTCAGACTTATTCCTTATAAACTCTTCCAATTAACTACATTCTCTACCCATGAAACCATCCAAGAACTTTTAGTTTTTTGTTATATAATAAAAGAGAAAATTAATTTTATTTAAATTATATAATAATTTTATGTGTTTAAAATAATTATATAACATTTTATAATAGTTACATCATTTGGTTTCTTGTGTATCAATATAGTGTAAAGTAAATGCGCTAATAACATAACAATTACATGAATTAGGTTAAAGAGATTTTGGATATATATTGCATAACATCGTAAACAATCAATGACATTCACTTATTCTATTCTTATGTAATTTATTAAATGTTAAACATAAACATATTTGGCAGTATAAACTATTATAACTTAAAATTAGAAAAACTAGTTATTAAAATTTGTAGATGATCATTAAACAAATTATATTTATAGGCATCTAAAGACAACAATATATAAAATTAAATACATTTAAAATAATTTAGAAATATAAATTTGTTTAAATTCATTGTTTTCACGAAGATATTATTTAGATGGGTGACCTTATCTTATCTTATCATTTTGTTTACATGCGCAATCTTAATACATCTTTAATCTTCATACGTATTCACATTAATATCCCATTGATCATGTCACGTCTTATCTTATCAATCTATCTGACACGGACATGCACTCTCCCCATCCTCAACCGATTGTTGACTTCGACCTCTGTAGTCATTTATCTCCGTTAACCGATTCTGGAGTTTGTGATGTTCGAGCGATGTCGCGGATTTGGTGACCTTCGCGACCTAACCTTGGAATCTGTAATGTCGGATTTGCTGCGTGCGATGGAGCGTAAAGTCTTGCCGGCCTTGATACGAGTCATCATCTCCTCGATAGCCGAAGTGAACAGTTCGTCCTTCAGGGTGCGAGTTTTATTTTTCGTCGACGTATTGTTGTTGTTGTTGGTCTTGGTGCCTGGACGTCGGAGAATCTCGCGCAGCTCCCTGTAGGGGGACGTGCGCTTATGACGGGGACGGCGGGACCGAAGTTAAACCCAAACCCGCTCTACTAGCGCAGGCGCTAATCGCGTCACAACGCCCGGGGACCCCACTAGACCCAGTTCCCGTCGCCTACCCGAATATTCCCGTAGGGGGCAGAGGTGGCGCCGGCGGCGGCGGCGGCGGTTTCAATAGTTCTTCGGCGTCGGCGAGACTGTTCGTCAAGTGTCGACACCTGCGCTCGAGGTCGAGGCGAGAGGTTTCATCGGCAATGCGTTGCCGTCTGAGGTCGTCGATGACGCTGAGGGAAGTTTCGTGGTCGTTACGACTGCGCTCCAGTTCGTCTTCCAGGGAACACGTGCCCGCCAACTGCGTTCTGAGACCGGATATCTGCGGAGAGGGAGAGGGAGAAGGGTCGGAGGGGTGCGAAAGGGGCGCGAGGGAAGCAGAGGAATGTCAGATTTATATTGTAGGTCCAATAGTAATATAGATCACTTTTTACGGAATTTTCTCCTTCTCTCAGAATATATATTTGAAATAAATTCGTAGTGATAAAATAATGTTTCCGATATAATGAAAAATAAATTCTTATTTCTCCGAGATTATTTTTGTTAACTTGTGTAAATTTACATGATAAATTAGTAAATTATACAAATTGACACTGAAAAATAATACATAATTATAATTAGCTTTATAATATATTAATTAGATGCAATATTATTGTCATACATACTGACACCAGTATCACAAGAAAACATATAAAATTAATTTAAAAAATATTCAAACTTCCATAATGAAGTTATATTTATACCAAACAAATTCTTATTTAATTGTGATTAATTATATTTATATGCAAATGTTTATGTTATAAATCTACTCTATTATAAAATCAAAATAATAGTTTTTATTTAAAACTTGGACTACTTAGATAATGTTAAAATGATCGTAATAATTCTACTAGATGCTTAGAAAAAGTTCCGAATACAATATAATTGTTTACCCTGGATGTATTATCTATAAAGAGAATTTCACCAATATTATTAGTTAGAGAATTTTACTACAACGGAACCTCGTTCTGAAAGCGGGACTCCTGGTGATTAAGATCCGATGTCAACTCATCAATTTGCAGCATGGCTTTCATAAAGCGTTCGTCGGCGGCGGCCGTAGAGATCAGCATGGAGCTCTGACGTTTCATGGCGTCCCTTTCTGACATCATCTGAAATGGAGAGAAGGGTTAGAGGTTATAGGTCGGCGTAGAGCTCCGATAGCCAACTGCATTGCATAGGGTATTAAAGGTGTACTGTCGTTAAGGTTGTGAAGGTGTACTGATGTTAGGGTTGTGAAGGTGTACTGCTGTTAGGGTTGTGAAGGTGTACTGCTATTAGGGTTGTGAAAGTGCACTGCTATTAGGGTTGTGAAGGTGTACTGCTATTAGGGGTGTGAAGGTGCACTGCTATTAGGGTTGTGAAGGTGTACTGCTATTAGGGGTGTGAAGGTGCACTGCTATTAGGGTTGTGAAGGTGTACTGCTAGTAGGGTTGTGAAGGTGTACTGCTGTTAGGGTTGTGAAGATGTACTGCTATTAGGGTTGTGAAGGTGTACTGCTATTAGGGTTGTGAAAGTGCACTGCTAGTAGGGTTGTGAAGGTGCACTGGTGTTAGGGGTGTGAAGGTGTACTGCTATTAGGGTTGTGAAGGTGTACTGATATTAGGGTTGTGAAAGTGCACTGCTAGTAGGGTTGTGAAGGTGTACTGCTGTTAGGGTTGTGAAGATGTACTGCTATTAGGGTTGTGAAGGTGTACTGCTATTAGGGTTGTGAAAGTGCACTGCTATTAGGGTTGTGAAGGTGTACTGCTATTAGGGGTGTGAAGGTGCACTGCTATTAGGGTTGTGAAGGTGTACTGCTAGTAGGGTTGTGAAGGTGTACTGCTGTTAGGGTTGTGAAGATGTACTGCTATTAGGGTTGTGAAGGTGTACTGCTATTAGGGTTGTGAAAGTGCACTGCTAGTAGGGTTGTGAAGGTGCACTGGTGTTAGGGGTGTGAAGGTGTACTGCTATTAGGGTTGTGAAGGTGTACTGATATTAGGGTTGTGATGATGTACTGTCGTTAAGGTTGTGAAGGTGTACTGCTATTAGGGTTGTGAAGGTGTACTGCTATTAGGGTTGTGAAGGTGCACTGGTGTTAGGGGTGTGAAGGTGTACTGCTATTAAGGTTGTGAAGGTGCACTGCTATTAGGGTTGTGAAGGTGTACTGCTGTTAGGGTTGTGAAGATGTACTGCTATTAGGGTTGTGAAGGTGTACTGATATTAGGGTTGTGATGATGTACTGTCGTTAAGGTTGTGAAGGTGTACTGCTATTAGGGTTGTGAAGGTGTACTGCTATTAGGGTTGTGAAGGTGTACTGCTATTAGGGTTGTGAAGGTGTACTGCTATTAGGGTTGTGAAGGTGTACTGTCGTTAAGGTTGTGAAGGTGTACTGCTAGTAGGGTTGTGAAGGTGTACTGCTATTAGGGTTGTGAAGGTGTACTGCTGTTAGGGTTGTGAAGGTGCACTGGTGTTAGGGGTGTGAAGGTGTACTGTCGTTAAGGTTGTGAAGGTGTACTGCTATTAGGGTTGTGAAGGTGTACTGTCGTTAAGGTTGTGAAGGTGTACTGCTATTAGGGTTGTGAAGGTGTACTGCTATTAGGGTTGTGAAGGTGTACTGCTATTAGGGTTATGAAGGTGCACTGCTATTAGGGGTGTGAAGGTGTACTGCTATTAGGGGTGTGAAGGTGCACTGCTATTAGGGTTGTGAAGGTGCACTGCTATTAGGGTTGTGAAGGTGTACTGCTATTAGGGTTGTGAAGGTGTACTGCTATTAGGGTTGTGAAGGTGTACTGCTATTAGGGTTGTGAAGGTGTACTGCTATTAGGGTTGTGAAGGTGTACTGCTATTAGGGTTGTGAAGGTGTACTGCTATTAGGGTTGTGAAGGTGTACTGCTATTAGGGTTGTGAAGGTGTACTGCTATTAGGGTTATGAAGGTGTACTGCTATTAGGGTTGTGAAGGTGCACTGCTATTAGGGTTGTGAAGGTGTACTGTCGTTAAGGTTGTGAAGGTGTACTACTATTAGGGTTGTGAAGGTGCGCTGCTATTAGGGTTGTGAATGTGCACTGCTAGTAGGGTTGTGAAGGTGCTCTGCTATTAGGGTTATGAAGGTGCACTGCTATTAGGGGTGTGAAGATGCACCGCTATTAGGGTTGTGAAGGTGCTCTGCTATTAGGGTTGTGAAGGTGCACCGCTATTAGGGTTGTGAAGGTGCTCTGCTATTAGGGTTGTGAAGGTGTATTAGCTTTAGGGCTTCTGAGAGTTATTTTCTAAATATTCTTATACTTAATTATTAAAATTACAGAAATAAAAGCAATCGAATTGATTAATTAGTGAAACTTTTGTAGTGTCTACATTTAAAATATAGGGAATACAAATATCTACTAAAGAGACTATATCCTATTTTAGTTGATTAAAAAATAAATGATTTGTTTACGATTTAAAATATATACATATTTATATCTAGTTTATATAGAACAACACATAGCAACTTAGTTATATGGTAATAATGAGTTTAAAAATAATAAAATATATTTATTTTACTAGTTTTTTATCATATCTTTACTATATATTTAACTTACAAAATGTATTTATATATTATTAACAATCAATTGTAATATTTGAATTAAAAAAAATGAAATGAAAGCTTTTTAATTGAAAATGAATTTGTTAAGGTTTAAATAGATTAGAGATAATATTATTCAGTAAATATTAAACATAGATTTATTTACAAGTACAGAATTCGGATTCAAAGTTTGGAGTAAAACCTTGCTAGCGAAATTCGAAGCTTCTTGTTTCAGCAATGCTTCAGTTTCACATTCGGCCTTGAGGTTTTCATACTCGACCAACACCTTCTTTGAAACTAACCGCAATGAGGAATGGAGGAGGTGTGGAGGAGGTGTGGAAGAGGTGTTGAGGAGGTGTGGAGAGTGTGAAGGAAGTGTGGAGGAGGTGTTGGGCAGTAGGTTAAGGAGAAGGATAGTGAGGGAATAAAAGAGGATAATTGTGAAAAGACGAGGGAGGAGATAAGGTAGGAGAAAAGTTAAGAATTGGCAGATGTGAGGACTAAATGAAAGTGTTCATTTATGAAAGAAAATAATGAAATGAATTTTCTTTGAAGATGCAAATAATATTAAAGACAATCTAAATTGTAATTTATAAGTAAAAACTTTAAAATAAACTTTGTTGACGATAGTCATATTATTTCTTGTTATTATTATCGTAAGTATTTCAGGCATTATCGTAAGTATTTCAGGTATTATCGTAAGTATTTCAGGTATTATCTTAAGTATTTCAGGTATTATCGTAAGTATTTCAGGTATTATCTTAAGTATTTCAGGTATTATCGTAAGTATTTCAGGTATTATCTTAAGTATTTCAAGTATTATCTTAAGTATTTCAGGTATTATCTTAAGTATTTCAAGTATTATCTTAAGTATTTCAGGTATTATCGTAAGTATTTCAGGTATTATCGTAAGTATTTCAAGTATTATCGTAAGTATTTCAGGTATTATCGTAAGTATTTCAGGTATTATCGTAAGTATTTCAAGTATTATCGTAAGTATTTCAGGTATTATCGTAAGTATTTCAGGTATTATCGTAAGTATTTCAGGTATTATCGTAAGTATTTCAAGTATTATCGTAAGTATTTCAGGTATTATTGTAAGTATTTCAGGTATTATCGTAAGTATTTCAAGTATTATCGTAAGTATTCTAGGTTTGCCATATAAACCATTAGTGATATCTTCAATGGAAGTTTCGTAATACCTCAGCGTTGCTTTAGTTTTTGTATGCGAATCAACTTCTTCGTTGTACTGCGTTGAAAAGGTTGTAGAGATTTCATTAGGAATGTAATTAGCACCAAATTAACACCAAATTAACACCAAATTAACACCAAATTAGCACCAAATTAACACCGAATTAACACCGAATTAACACCAAATTAACACCGAATTAACACCAAATTAACACCAAATTAACACCAAATTAACACCAAATTAACACCGAATTAACACCAAATTAACACCGAATTAACACCAAATTAACACCGCAGTCGGAGCAGCGTTGAACTGTTGCCGTCTGGAGGTCGCAACGTTTATGTCTACCAGACAAAGTGGGTTGGATAAAAACTAGTTGAAGTAATAGAAACTGTACCAAGCGTATACACGTCCAGGCAATCAGCAGTGAGTTCGCAGCGCTTATATAATATCATCCGGGGTCATATTTACACGGAATCGGAAGGATCAAATTACGTTTATAAACATCTAGTAAACGGTTCATATGCTCTGCGTATAGTAAATGCTCTGCGTATAGTAAATGCTCTGCATATAGTAAATGCTCTGCGTATAGTAAATGCTCTGCGTATTGTAAATGCTCTGCGTATAGTAAATGTTCTGCGTATAGTAAATGTTCTGCGTATAGTAAATGCTCTGCGTATAGTAAATGCTCTGCGTATAGTAAATGCTCTGCGTATAGTAAATGCTCTGCGTATAGTAAATGCTCTACGTATAGTAAATGCTCTGCGTATAGTAAATGCTCTGCGTATAGTAAATGCTCTGCGTATTGTAAATGCTCTGCGTATAGTAAATGTTCTGCGTATAGTAAATGTTCTGCGTATAGTAAATGCTCTGCGTATAGTAAATGCTCTGCGTATAGTAAATGCTCTGCGTATAGTAAATGCTCTGCGTATAGTAAATGCTATGCGTATAGTAAATGCTCTGCGTATAGTAAATGCTCAGCGTATAGTAAATGCTCTGCGTATAGTAAATGCTCATCGTATAGTAAATGCTCTGCGTATAGTAAATGCTCTACGTATAGTAAATGCTCTGCGTATTGTAAATGCTCTGCGTATAGTAAATGCTCTGCGTATAGTAAATGCTCTGCGTATAGTAAATGCTCTACGTATAGTAAATGCTCTGCGTATAGTAAATGCTCTGCGTATAGTAAATGCTCTGCGTATAGTAAATGCTCTGCGTATAGTAAATGCTCTGCGTATAGTAAATGCTCTGCGTATAGTAAATGCTCTGCGTATAGTAAATGCTCTGCGTATAGTAAATGCTCTGCGTATAGTAAATGCTCTGCGTATAGTAAATGCTCTGCATATAGTAAATGCTCTGCATATAGTAAATGCTCTACTCTTAATAGATTGTATAGAGATAGATGTGTATTGTTAATATTCATCAAATTTCACTGTAATTTTTTTAATTGAATTTCCAAGTTCTAAAAATAACATTATCACTCTGCGAATAATGCAAATACATAATCTATTTACAAATACATTATGCAATCAAAGTCTAATTTAAAATCAATTGTTTATAACTTTATTGCCTAAATAATTCAATATATTCATTTATATATCTTTTTTTCAAATCGTGAAACTATGCATAACATAAATTATAAATTACAAACCTTTATTAAATATTAATAATAGTATAATCAGCATAATCATAATCTCTTAATTCAAGTTATATAATTTCTTTTGAAATAGAAATTCATATTTGAAATTTTTCATTTTTTTACAATTAATGATAAATTAAAACTTTAATTGATGTTTACAAATTTTCCCATTTTTATATAATTATAACTATTCATCTATATTCATAATTTATAGTTAATTAGGATTTTAGTTTTATATTCTATGTAGATTTTTAGTGTTGGCTTTAGATTATTAATTTATACATTACAGTTTACTAAATAACTTACGTCCAAATGATTTGGTATGCAAAAAATATTAATAAAGCTGTTGATCATAGAATATTTGGTTATATTTAAAAAAATCTTTTAAAATAATTTGATATATGAATTTCAATAATGTAGTCATATATTTTTTAAATGCAAAAATAACATAATAATAAAAAGAAAAATAGAAAATATGAATCCTTCTGTTCACATAAATATATTTTCAGTTTTAGTAAGTGTATAAAATAAAGTTATTTTATATATTTCTAATTACTATCTAGAAATTAAATTTGAATAATTGTAATATTTTCTTTTAATATTTTGTAATATTTTCTTTTTTACATAATATACAAACTTATCGATGGCTAAGAGATAAATAATGAAACGGTACAAAAATTACTGTTAAATAATTAGTAATTAATGAAGGGTAAATATGTATAAATAGATAATAATTAATGAGTAAAATGATTAACAGGTAAATAATGAGTAATTAATGATAGGTAAATATGAATAAAGTAAAAGATAAAAGTTAATTTGTGATTATTTTTAAAATTCTACAATGTATAATTGGTAATAATTACATTAAAATAACAAAACAATATATTAGAATGTAAATACATCTTTTAAATATGCCTTTAAAATGTAACTTGTGAATGTATTAAAGATCGGGTAAACAATAATGGAAACAATAATGGACATCTCTTGCAAACAAAACCTTCTGCGATGTCTCAGTACTGCATTTCAAACACAAAGTATAGTCATGCGTAATCTTCTCGAATTTCAACGTCACAGAAGAGAGTTTTTCTTGTAGATCTGTTTTGAAGGTAGACGGCGATGAAATTCAGTAAATGTATTCTCCTGCAGTCTCCGGCATAGTTACAATTGCGTCTATTACGAGTAGCCAGAGGCGGGCCAAAGTTCTAAATGTAACCGATCATGCGTAACGTTTAGATCTACTACATACAATACCACAATTAACCCTTTCACTCATGACATGAATATTTATTATCTACAACAATTAAATTCCTTAACAACTCCATTACCTCTGTAAAAACACCCATTATCCCCGTAACAACCCCATTGATCCCATGACATAGTAAAACTTATATGACCCCCAAAATAACCCAATAAACCCAGCGATTACCAGTGTTTTTCAAATTACTAAACTGTAGCACATATTTAGCTCTCCCATTTAACCCCATTTACATAACCTCAGTAGATATAAGCCTCAAACCCAAACCCCACTTCCCTTAACAGTAATAACCTACCTCTAATCCTCGTACTTAGGCCTACTTACCTTTAAGTTGTTTTTCACTTGCATCCACTTCAGCATCGGTTTCATTTTCAATTGCGTCAATTTCATCCAAAGGAATATCCATGAGGGCAAGTTTAGTGAGAAGGTGCTGACTCTGCCTTTTTAACTTGTTATTCTGCCTTTGAGCCTGTGAAGGAGGTGTATGGGCGTGTTTAGTGAAGAGAGGGGCGTGTTTAGTGATGAGAGGGCGTGTTTAGTGATGAGAGGGCATGTTTAGTGATGAGATAGGCCTGTTTAATGACGAGAGGGGCGTGTTTAGTGATGAGTGGGCGTGTTTAGTGATGAGAGGGCATGTTTAGTGATGAGAGGGCGTGTTTAGTGATGAGATAGGCCTGTTTAATGACGAGAGGGACGTGTTTAGTGATGAAAGGGGCGTGTTTAGTGATGAGAGGGCGTGTTTAGTGATGAGAGGGCATGTTTAGTGATGAGATAGGCGTGTTTAGTGATGATATAGGCCTGTTTAATGACGAGAGGGGCGTGTTTAGTGATGAGAGGGCGTGTTTAGTGATGAGAGGGCGTGTTTAGAGATGAGATAGGCCTATTTAATGACGAGAGAGGCGTGTTTAGTGATGAGAGGGGCGTGTTTAGTGATGAGATGGCCGTGTTTAGTGATGAGAGGGCTTGTTTAGTGATGAGAGGGGCGTGATTAGTGATAAGTAGGGTGTGTTTACTGATGTGATATTGCATATAGATAGTCAAAGATGCTTACTTGATTATATATATATTAGTTACAGCAATAGCAGAGTAGGAAAAGAAAATAAATTTGAAGTATCAGAACTCATCTGGTAAAGTTATTAAATTGATGTAAGTTTGTATATGTGGCTGAACTGTTCTATTGCCTAGAATTCCTCCCCTCCCCTCCCCTCCCCTCCCCTCCCCTCCCCTCCCCTCCTCTCCTCTCCTCTCCTCTCCTCTCCTCTCCTCTCCTCTCCTCTCCTCTCCTCTCCTCTCCTCTCCTCTCCTCTCCTCTCCTCTCCTCTCCTCTCCTCTCCTCTCCTCTCCTCTCCTCTCCTCTCCTCTCATCTCCTCTCCTCTACTCACCTTAGCTGCAAATTCCTCAGCTCTACTACGACATTCCTTCTCCAGTTCACAATCTGTCTTGATCTTCTCATACTCTTCTACCACTGGTTCATATACTACAAATGAAATATCAAGGCGTGGGTCAGAGGTCACGATTGGAGATAATGTTCAAGGTCGAATTTAGTCGGAATATAAGCCATTGACAAGAATAAAGGTAAGTACGTAGTTAGAGGTATTAAGGATTTTACTAAAGATAGGGATGTATGTATTTAGATAGGGGTTAAAGGTTACACTTCAATATAGCGATTATGGCTTAATGCATATCAACCTCTATACAGATAATAGATAATAAAGCAGCAGATAATAGATAATAAAGCAGCAGATAATAGATAATAAAGCAGCAGATAATAGATAATAAAGCAGCAGATAATAGATAATAAAGCAGCAGATAATAGATAATAAAGCAGCAGATAATAGATAATAAAGCAGCAGATATGATATTCACTTGCGATGTATAGAAAGTAAAGCAGGTAATCGGGTATTTTATAGTAGACTTGAATTGCTTATATAAATAATGGATACAGTTACAATTGATAACATAGGAGTTGGGAATGTAAGAATGACATTCAAACATTTTTATTAATACAGTAATGCAAACTAATTATAGCTAATATTGTAATATCCATTACTGTAATCTGTACAGTGTACAGTGTACACTGTAAAGTGTACAGTGTACAGTGTACAGTGTAAGGTGTACACTGTACAGCGTAAGGTATACACTGTACACTGTACAGTGTAAGGTGTACACTGTACACTGTACAGTGTAAGGTGTACAGTGTACACTGTATACTGTACAGTGTACAGTGTACACTGTATACTGTATACTGTACAATGTACACTGTACAGTGTAAGGTGTACACTTTACACTGTACACTGTACAGTGTACAGTGTACAGTGTAAGGTGTACACTGTACACTGTATAAAAACATAATATTGACTAACGTTTTTCAAAGTTCTGTACACATTTCTCAGACTTGTCGTAGAGTTTCTGAAGCTCCGAATACTAGAAGTGGTGGTGGGGTGCTGGGGTTATGGGGTGCTGGGGTTATGGGGTGCTGGGGTTATGCAACACTAGTGGCATAGCCACTTTAATAGGGAGGCGTATTTATTAAGGAAAGTGAACCGTGGTACATTGGAAAATGCGCAGTTATATTCTAAAGATTAAGTAAAACGTTGTACTGTTTAAAGTAGACCAAAGTACACACTCTGCAAATTCCTTTGATATGATGTCATGTGAGAAATTAAATCTATTGCCCAGGCATTCAATACCTAGATATTTTACCTTTCTATACCTTGTTATAGAATATGCCTAGATATCTTACCTTTCTATACCCGTCTATAGATTATGGAATTACATTTTCCTAAAGTTTAACATACTATAGGTTATGCATTTAAATCATATAGATAAAAATAGATTTAGTAATGATAAAGATCACTGTATAGTGTACATTGTACATTGTACACTGTATAGTGTACCATGTACACTATACACTGTACATACTTCCATGTAAGTGATTAAATGAGTACAATATTCAGTGCTAGGAGTATGGGGCAGGGCGGTATGGGGTTTGGAGTAGAGGGTACTAGAACCTAGAGTACTAACGGCTTTATGGTTCTTATCATATTTCTTCTGTAGGTCCTCATAGTCCAACACAGCTTAAATTTCAAGAATTTGTTTTATTAAAACTATAGCAAAGATATCTCATTTTTACTTGAAAACTATCTAGAAAAAGCATTATCAGCGTAATTATATTTACAATATAATGTACAGTATAATATACACCATATTACATGTCATATACTGTATCTCCTACATGTCATATACTGTATCTCCTACATGTCATATACTGTATATCCTACATGTCATATACTGTATCTCCTACATGTCATATACTGTATCTCCTAAATGTCATATACTGTATATCCTACATGTCATATACTGTATCTCCTACATGTCATATACTGTATCTCCTACATGTCATATACTGTATATCCTACATGTCATATACTGTATCTCCTACATGTCATATACTGTATCTCCTACATGTCATATACTGTATATCCTACATGTCATATACTGTATCTCCTAAATGTCATATACTGTATCTCCTACATGTCATATACTGTATATCCTACATGTCATATACTGTATCTCCTACATGTCATATACTGTATCTCCTACATGTCATATACTGTATCTCCTAAATGTCATATACTGTATCTCCTACATGTCATACAGTGTATCTCCTACATGTCATACAGTGTATCTCCTACATGTCATATACTGTTTCTCCTACATGTCATATACTGTTTCTCCTACATGTCATATACTGTATATCCTACATGTCATATACTGTATCTCCTAAATGTCATATACTGTATCTCCTACATGTCATATACTGTATATCCTACATGTCATATACTGTATCTCCTAAATGTCATATACTGTATCTCCTACATGTCATATACTGTATCTCTTACATATCATACAGTATATATCCTACATGTCATACAATGTATATCCTACATGACATACAGTGTATCTCCTACATGTCATACAGTATATATCCTACATGTCATACAGTGTATATCCTACATGTCATACAGTGTATATCTTAATGTCATACACTGTATGACTACTGTATGACTACTACACGTCATACACTGTATGTATACTATATGACTACTACACGTCATATACCGTATGTCTAATGTATGACTACTACACGTCATACACTGTATGTCTACTACACGTCATATACCGTATGTCTACTTTATGACTACTACATGCCATACACTTTATGTCTACTATATGTCTATTACACGTCATATACTGTATGACTACTACACGTCATATACTGTATAACTACTACACATCATATACTGTATAACTACTACACGTCATACACTGTATGTCTATTGTATAACTACTACACGTCATACACTGTATGACTACTACACGCCATACAATGTATGTCTACTACACGTCATATACTGTATGACTACTACACGTCATACACTGTATAACTACTACACGTCATATACGGTATGACTACTACACGTCATACACTGTATGTCTACTGTATAACTACTACACGTCATACATTGTATGACTACTACATGTCATACACTGTATGTCTACTACACGTCATATACCGTATGTCTACTGTATGACTACTACATGCCATACACTGTATATCTACTGTATGACTATTACATGCCATATACTGTATGTCTACTGTATATCATACATTGTATTATCAAATATCAGAACAAGAAAGTAAATACGATTTTCCATTGTACTCACTTATATTAAATATATGTGTCCCTTAATGTAATGTTGCAGAAGGCATGACTCATCTGGTATTAATCACCAGCTATACATAGGTTATAATATAGGTATATGGTATTGAATAGACAGATCATATCAGCTAGGAGTGAGTCACTCCGAATGACTCATTAGCTGGATTAATAGAAGTTAAATTATTTTACAAAAACATCGATAATGAGGTACAAAGATAATTAAATACAATGAGTAAAATAATACAATAAGTATATCTACCTAAAAGAAGGTACGAATAATTGTGCAAGTTTTCATAAAAGAAATAAGTGGATTTTAAGTAAGATATAAATAGATTTTAAGTAAAGAAATAAGTAGATTTTATGTAAAGATATAAGTAGATTTTAAGTAAAGATATAAATAGATTTTAAGTAAAGAAATAAGTAGATTTTATGTAAAGATATAAGTAGATTTTAAGTAAAGATATAAGTAGATTTTAAGTAAAGATATAAGTATATTTCAAGTAATCAGTATCAGTGTATTTCAAGTAAACAGTATTAGTGTATTTCAAGTAAAAATTGTTATTTAACGTATCTTATATATCATATGTATAGATTATAGTAACATTACCGTAATATGTTTACATTATAATGATCATCTTTTCTGTTACAGTTACAAAGTATTCTTTGGTCCAAGTTATTAATAGACAGATAGGGAAATACACATCATTTACAGATAACTTGAATATTTATGTAAACTATTAATTTCCTCTGTAAGAATGATTTTCTTAATACTTATTATTAAATATCACAGCATAAAGTATTTATATATATAATATATATTAATAAAGTATTGCGGATTTCATATTTAAATTGGATACTTTATAAAGACTCCCTTTATCTACAAGGTTCTTTAGCTTGCACATGCAATTAGAACAAGGTGTTTTGCTTATCCACGATATCCATTAGAAAGTTTCGGGAGGGATTGCAATTGGCATGTTGGGACATGTAGTTAAGGGAATCTGTAAAGGGTTTAATTTGCGTAATCAAGTTACTTTTAAGGTAGAATAACAGTAATGCCCTTCGATGACAAACAATGAAACTCATGTGAATAATAACAAGACAATAGATACAGGAGTACAATACTAATTTAGAACCAATGTCTAATGTCTATTGGGATTACTATCTTTGGTGGTAGGGTATTACTTTTATTTAAAAAGAATATTATATATATAATATATACACATATATATATATAAACATATACATATATACACACATATATATATACACACATATATGTAATATATATATATACACACATATATAAGTAATATATATAATACCCTTTCTCAAATAAACATGAGTATTTATGATGAGTCATATCAATTCACTGTCATTTACTATAATGAAATCAAATATATAACTTAATACTCAAAAGTTTTACAAAGATCATTTCAAATTAAAACAATCATTAGATTTCAATAATAACAATGTATCCATTACAGCGAGAATGAATTATTACTCAATAGAAATAATTTAGTGTAAATTAATATTAATTAAGTTATTTTATTAATTAATAACTTTTAAGGGAGCATTAAAAATTGTAAGTTAAAAATCCATAGATTTAAATCAATTACAAAAATCATAATTTAATAATTTTCAGGATATTATCAAAAATATAAAAAACCTACGTGGGTTTTTCAATAAATGAAGTTTTTAATAAATGTAGTTTTCAACACATGAAGTTAAATGCTGACAAGGACCCACTATCTATTTAGATATGTTCATTTGTCATACGATCATCACAATTCATAATAAATATAAAGCTTACAATCGTAAAATAATAAAAACACTGCAATCGTGTCCGATAAGAGATACATGACATAACCACTATAAACTCTATATAACTGTTATTCACATGTAGATAGTGGATGTTACATCACTAATGTATTGTTATTTATATATACATATCATATTTACAATCAACTCAGTATAAGATGTGTTTGAAATGTCAGTTATTTCTCTAACTCGTGGACTAGTGCAGTTCTTGTAACTTTTCCGATTGAGAGGAGAATTGAGAGGAGAATTGAGAGGAGTTTTGAGAGGAGTTTTGAGAGGAGAATTGAGAGGAGAATTGAGAGAAGAATTGAGAGAAGAATTGAGAGGAGAATTGAGAGGAGAATTGAGAGGAGCATTGAGAGGAGTTTTGAGAGGAGAATTGAGAGAAGAATTGAGAGGAGAATTGAGAGGAGAATTGAGAGGAGAATTGAGAGGAGAATTGAGAGGAGAATTGAGAGGAGAATTGAGAGGAGAATTGAGAGGAGAATTGAGAGGAGAATTGAGAGGAGAATTGAGAGGAGAATTGAGAGGAGAATTGAGAGGAGAATTGAGAGGAGAATTGAGAGGAGAATTGAGAGGAGAATTGAGAGGAGAATTGAGAGGAGAATTGAGAGGAGAATTGAGAGGAGAATTGAGAGGAGAATTGAGAGGAGAATTGAGAGGAGAATTGAGAGGAGAATTGAGAGGAGAATTGAGAGGAGAATTGAGAAGAACAGTCCGAGAAACTGAATAGCTGATGTTATTCAGTGTTGATATATAGTCACTATATTCGCACCAAATGTAAATTAAATAAAAATGATATTTTGCATTCGACTCTAATCCTGACACTACTATACTTTATAATAAATTTAATAATATGACCTTAAGTTACGCATAGCTTTGCTAATAAGTGATCTCAGAATTTAAATTTTTAGACAATATTTAGATAATTTAAGTTTATAACAATATTTAGATTTTAGAAATGTTGGCTAACTACTGGAAGATGAATAATGAAAAAATTATTTCAAGGAATACAAAACTAACTATTGATTAACATGTAGTTTAGTATTAATGTAGAACAATTCCTCTACAATCTAGAATGTGGATCTTCAGATTTATATTATATTATACCAGTATTATACTGGTGTTATATAATATACATATTACTAATATTTTTTATTATTTATTAGACTAATAATTTATAACTTATTTATATATTATTAGTACCAGTTGCTAAGCAGGTTAATTAATATAGTTTTACTGTATTTAGAATGTTTCTTTGTGGCCGCATTATATTGTAATCTTAAATTATTATATATTATTTTTGTAATTTACAATGTATAGGTTAGTTTTGTATTCATAATTTTAATGATTTTTAAATATATTATTTAAAATTTATAATAAAGTTTATATACTTTCATATAAGGCTATGTACTTAAATATGGTATTTTGTATACCTTTGAATGATAATCCTTTTAAAGTATTCAGCTGTTCTTCTGCAGATTTTAGTTTATCATTATCAGTGAGCGTTATTCTTTTATCAACCTCAGTCATATTAGATAGAATAGATATGAAAAATATCAAAATTGAAATTTTATTTATAAATTATTATGGGCGTGGTTTAAAATAAAATGTTAATCACTGCAATGATTATAAATAAATCAATTCAATTTAAAATCTAGATATATTTTAATTAAAAAAATAGTGTTTTATTTTATTATACAATTATATATTTAGATCTATATTTATTATTATGATTTAGATATAATCCATATATCCATGTATACCTGATCAGTTTTATTTTAGTTATTTTAATAATAATATGTTGATTACATTTCGGTCAGTGAACTTTTTGAAATAAATTAAATGTAATACTGCTATGTGATGTGTCCAATTCATAGCATTATTTATTTTATTTCGATGAATATCATATCATTATTAATATTGTTAATACCGAATACAAATAATAATATTACATACTGTATCATTATTAAATTATTCATTGATTAAAATTGATATTTATTAAATAATTTGTATTTATTATAATTTGTATTTAAATAATTATATAAAATTTATAATAAATTTTATATAAATATAATAATAATAATATAATGATTAAATATATATTATTCATTATGTATATAAATCACTAACTCAGTTGTCAAAAATAACAATTTTTAATAATTTTCATAAAAAGATTTTAAGTATAATCATTAAATTAGTATTTTACTTTAAGTTAAATTTTAACTATCAGTTGTCATAACATATGCTGGTCTATATATAGAGTGACATACATCGAACGCAATTAATTGCGAGTATTCATAATTAACAGTAAAGCTTTATATAATTTATAATTATAAAGAGGTTTTGTTATATTGCATATAATCATTAAATTAATCAATTATTAAATAAATTTAAATGAAAAATATATTTAATATTATTTTTCGAGAATATTTTTTTAATGATTAAATATATTGATAATTCAGAGGTGATATTAATTTCAATATTATATTTGTATTGTTGTATTATCTGAGAAAGTGCTTACTTTTTTAAAATACATTTTTGTCATTAGATTTCAATTATTTAATTAAAAACACCATGATTTAATTTACTAACATATTATATATTTCAAAAATTTGAATTCAATAACAACTCATTCTGATGAACATACAGATGTACTAAGTTTACTGGACTAAAGCTACAATTGTCTTCGCTGTTCAGTTTGAAGTATCGACTGTTGATTGTGTTCTTTCTAATAAGTTTCATATCTACTTTTCTTATTTATTCGAAGGTATATTAGTTTCCAGAGGAGTTTCCAGTTATTAAAAATATTAATATATTTATATAGAGCTCTTAAATAGACAATAAATCATAGATATATAATTACTAAATCAATACCTAGTTAATATTTGTATTCTATTTGAGAAAATGTAATGATTCAATACGTTAATACATTATTTGAAATCATTTATATCAGATTCTCAATAAATTAAGTATTGCTCAAAGTTCCACAAAGAATTACTATGCGGTGGTTATAGATTTAGGAAGCAGTGGTAGTCGCGTGTTCATCTATTTCTGGCCGATTCCATTGATAGGGTTCGTGTATGAAATTTATGCACTGTATACATAATGGCATGTATATTACATTAATCTACTGTATACATAATTACATATGTTACATGTTACATAATTACATGTATATTACACCAATCTACTGTATACATAATTACATGTATTTTACATTAATCTACTGTATATAAAATTACATGTATATTACATTAATCTACTGTATACATAATTACATGTATATTACATTAATATACTGTATACATAATTACATGTATTTTACATTAATATACTGTATACATAATTACATGTATTTTACATTAATCTACTGTATATAAAATTACATGTATTTTACATTAATCTACTGTATATAAAATTACATGTATATTACATTAATCTACTGTATATAAAATTACATGTATTTTACATTAATCTACTGTATATAAAATTACATGTATATTACATTAATCTATTGTATACATAATTACATGTATATTACATTAATCTACTGTATATAAAATTACATGTATATTACATTAATCTACTGTATACATAATTACATGTATAATATACATTGTATATTACATTAATCTACTGTATACATAATTACATGTTACATAATTACATATGTTATATGTTACATGTTACATAATTACATGTATATTACATTAATCTACTGTATACATAATTACATGTATATTACATTAATCTACTGTATACATAATTGCATGTATATTACATTAATCTACTGTATATAAAATTACATGTATATTACATTAATCTACTGTATACATAATTACATGTATATTACATTAATCTACTCTATACATAATTACATGTATATTACATTAATCTACTGTATACATAATTACATATATATTACATTAATCTACTGTATACATAATTACATATATATTACATTAATCCAGAAATTTATTACAAAATCATTTCCTTTATGATTACTATTTATAAATACATTGTTTCCGATATATTAATCTTAATAATCTTTTCTAATAAATATTGAAATATCAATACCCTCAAGATTCTTAATTTTATATGAATTGTTAATGAAATAATGTATTAAATCTAGTATTTTATAACAGTTTGTCATGTATTTATTATCAATGATAATCTATAGCCTGTTTATAATTTAAATAACCACTTTTAATTGTTTTTAATCGAAATAACCACCTAAACTTATTTACCCACAATCAGTTCTCGCGATGACCAGCTTCTCGATATTAAACAGTTGAAGGATTCTCATGGCCAATCGTATGTGAAGAAGATTTCTCCAGGTATCTAGTCTCAAATCCTATACTCAATTAAATAGTAAACAATTATAACAAAGAGTAAACATAATATATAGTAAACATTTTATGAATGTAATTATAATTTATATTGTATCATTAAAAGAAATTATTGTACTGTGAAGTGAAGTAAAATACAAAAATATAATTAATTAATTATTGTTGATTAATTATTGTACATTATAGATTTATAGTAATTAATATTTACGTTTACTTATTACTTTACTTATTCAACTATAATACTAATCAATATTCTAATGAATTATTAGAGAATTGTCAGTGAATTAATATATTAAATTTAAAATATTTGCAAATCTCAAATCTGTTGCATAACGGGCTTATCTATTTGCAGGTATTTCAACGTACGCATCGCATGCAGATGACTCCGTCGAATACCTGCGCCCCCTGTTGGCTTACGCTATGGCGAGGGTTCCTCGGACGGAACATGCTTTGTCTCCCCTATACGTCATGGCGACAGCAGGTCTCCGCCTGCTCAACGAAACGTTGGTGATAACCTCGCCAACAGAATTCATGTTCATTAGAATATGGATTAGTTACGTAATGGTCCCATTAATTAAATATTATATTAGATATTTATCGAATATTTGAAAATCTCCGTGTAAATTGTTGTATAATTACAATGCAAAATTTTAAATCAATTTCGATGGCTGAATAATTTGTCAAATTTCTACAAAATGTTAAACCAAAAATAGAAATGTATTCAAATACATCATTCTTAATGCATAGTGTATATGTAATTACAGGTTTTATTGCCAGAACTAAAATTTAATTTATTTTAAGTAGTCGATTCTTACAAAATCAAAATTAAAATCAGTTTTAATTGAAATTGAACTTTAATCTAATCATAATAAACTCTAGTATACCCTTTTCTTATGTAATAAAACCTCGTATCCTCACCGGTCTAGCGATCGCGAGCGCATGCTGTCCTCCCTACGTCGCCGCCTGCCGTCCGCTTCCGACTTCCTGTTTAGCCGGAGTCACGTCGAAATGATCACCGGCCACGACGAAGGAGTGTTTGCGTGGGTGGCGCTTAATCACGCCCTCGATTCCTTCGACTCCAGTACGTCGGGTTACGTAATAACTCTGTGTATTCGATGTAGGGGCCATGTAGGTGATTGCTTTTACGGACCAAAGTTCTGCATATATTGTTCAATTCAAAAACAAAAGAAAATCAAAACGATTTTGCTTTTGATAACAATTTTGTTTTTAAGAATTATTATATTTCATAATTTTTATTGAACTAGTCACTGATCCACTAATTTATATTTCTAATGTAATGATATTGGCAGCAACCAAACGATGTAATAGTATTGTATACTCAGTAAATACACCAATATAATAGGGTTATATAAACTGTAAATAAAGTGATGTAATAGGGTTATAAAATACTTTTGTAAATGATTATTACTTATTAAAATGAATTATTTAATGCTAAAATTAAATTATGAAGTTATTCAAAATTCAAATTGAAAATATTCTCTTTACTCTTTACCTTCAGTACTTCTTTTTACTCACCTTAAGTACTTATCTTTACCTTAAGTACTTCTCTTTACCTTCAGTAGTTCTCTTTACCTTCAGTAGTTCTAAAGGTAAAGTAAAGAGTAGTTCTCTTTACTCTATCTTCAGTACTATTATATTTATAATAAGATTACAAATTTGTTTTCTTTTAGATATTATTATTATCTTTTTTAAACTTTTACAAGATTACATCCTACACCGTTTACAAATCTGTACAAATGTGTCAACACAGTGTACTTTATAATTATAGAAATTAGACTATACACTGCATTTTATTTTGTAACTTACTAAGTACAAAATCTAAAAATACAAATGTACCTTACTATCTACTATATGGTCAGATTCTTTTACTCATACATATTTAATATCTGCCTCCGTTTTACTAAAACATAGATTATGTAGAACCATTGGTAGTCTGTAATGAGAGGACTGTAATCAACGATTACAAATTACATTGTAGGTAATTCCGAGGTGGGTGTTTCACACAAAAAACAACGCACCGTGGGCGTGTTCGACATGGGAGGGGCTTCTCTGCAGATTGCCTATGAAATCAGTGATAAGGTCAGATGAGAAGGAGGAGATGGTGATGATGGTGGGTGATGATGGTGGGTGATGATGGGGGTGGAGATGGTGATGGTAGAAGAGGAGGAGAAAAAGATGGAAGAGATCTATTATACTTTCCCACAAATCTGAACTCTCTACAAACCCCATTTCACCCCTATACCTCACCCTATTTCACCCCTAACTTCTCCCCATTTCACCCCTATATCTCACTCCATTTCACCCCTAACCTTTCCCAATTTCACCCCTAACCTCCCCCCATTTCTCCCCTATATCTCACCTCATTTCACCCCTAACCTCCCCCATTTTACTCCTAACCTCACCCAACTTCACCCCATTTAACCATTAACCTCACCCCATTTCACTCCTATACCTCACCCCATTTCAACCCAATACCTCACCCCATTTTACCCCTAGACCTCACCTCATTTTACCCCTAACCTCCCCCCATTTCACCCCTAACCTCCCCCCATTTCACCCCTATATCTCACCCCATTTCACCCCTAACCTCCCCCCATTTCACCCCTATATCTCACCCCATTTCACCCCTAACCTCCCCCCATTTCACCCCTATATCTCACTCCAGTTCACCCCTAACCTCCCCCATTTTACTCCTAACCTCACCCAATTTCACCCAATTTAACCCCTAACTTCACCCTATTTCACCCCTATAACTCACCCCATTTCACCCCTAACCTCCCCCCCATTTCACCCCTATATCTCACCTCATTTCACCCCTATACCTCATCCTATTTCACCCCTAACTTCACCCCCATTTTACCCCTATATCTCACCTCATTTCACCCCTATACCTCCCCCCATTTCACCCCTAACCTCCCCTATTTTACCCCTATATCTCACCTCATTTCACCCCTAACCTTTCCCCATTTCACCCCTAACTTCACCTCATTTCACCCCTAACCTCCCCCTTTTCACCCCTAACCTCCCCCATTTCACCCCTAACCTCCCCCCATTTCACCCCATTTACCCCTATATCTCACCCCATTTCACCCCTATACCTCCCCCCATTTCACCCCTAACCTCCCCCCCCATTTCACCCCTATACCTCACCCCATTTCACCCCTAACCTCCCTCCATTTCACCCCATTTCACCCCTATATCTCACCCCATTTCACCCCTAACCTCCCCCCATTTCACCCCTAACCTCCCCCCATTTCACCCCATTACCCCTAGACCTCACCCCAGATAGAGATTGAGAATTCGAATAAGTCGCTGTCTATCGCACTCGGATGTTCTGAACATTCTAGATTGTTACACACATATCGAGTACACGCCCAAACCTACCTCGGCTTCGGAGGTGATACCGCCCGAAGGCGTTACCAACAGTTCAGGCAGAATCTGTACCGTGAGTCGTTTGGGGTCAAAAGGTAAGTCATCTGATGTCTTTGCGGAGTATTATTGTAGTGGTTTTTTGTAAAAAGTGGTACATTTTTCAACACATTTATTTGCGTTTTGAAATAAAAATATTACTTTATTTAATTAAAGAAAGACAATATTTTTATAATTGTATAATTTTCATTCAAACTATTATTTAAATATGCTTTAATTGAAACCACAAGTTATGATAATATATATCTTTCATTTTTGTGTATTAATCTGTTTCGTTATATTCTTCATAAATATTCATAGACATTTATTGTATCATTTTGAGCTTATGATACTTGTACGACAAATTAATATATACTTTATGATATTACAATCATATAATAAGTTCTATTTTATTAAGATTATAGATGTTTAAAATAAATATTTCTAAAAGTATTAATTCCCGGTTTAATTATAATTAGAATGTAGTTAGCTTCATTCACTAGTACTTGCACGATGCCTGTATTCCTTATAGCGGATGTTTCATATTTTCTCTATTCGAATGAATTAATAATGAATTCGCAGAACCGTCGTGGAATTAGAGGATCCCTGTCTTAATAAAGGCAAAGTCATTACAGTCTACGATGAAATCCGCTATATTTACAATGGTTTTTATATTAATGTAAACTGTTATATTATTTTACAATTCTGCTAATGAATCTTATTCGACCAATCAAATGTTTATATTTTGGTACAAATATTTATATAAGTTTTTTGATCTAATGTTTTTAATATTTATCAAATATCAAATTAAGCCAATTCAGAAATTTATTTACAAAATAAGTATTTAAAAATATATCATAATATTTAGAAAAACTGATTAGTTCAATAAGATAACAATGCAACTCATTAGTAGTTTAAATATTGAGTATTGTTTAACAGATTAGTATTCAATACATTTATTTATATAATAAAATGAAAATATATTTGAGCACTTTTATGTTATTTTTTAATTTATAGTATCCGCAACTCAAAAATATTTACTACTCAAAAGTAACTAGATTAAGATCATTTTAATGCAATAACAGATAATCAATCGTATGTAGGTACTGGAAATTTCAATCTATGTCGAAAGTACTTGCAACCGTTGTTGAAAATGAACTGTTCTAATCAACACTGCTTCATGGATTCTAAATATAAAGTTTTTAACCCAAAGACTTTACAAGCAAATATAATTCGATGTTTGAATAGAAAGATTTCTAATCATAAACATTTTGATCATATTTATTTGAGTAAATATTATATTGAGTAATATTTATTTTAATAAATTCATGAAATTGTATTTTTAGCCTTCTAGATATAAAAATTTGAATATTGTTGATGTCAAAGGTTACAATTAATAATTAAGAGTTAAGATAAAGTGTTAATGTTTCAGTAATACATTTAGTATATGCTGAATATATTCTGGCAACTTTATTAATATATTATAGGAGTGGTTGATAGCAAATACCTTAAGGACGTGACTTTACCCTGTAGTAGTCAATTGCTTAAGTTTAATAACCCCCCATTAAGTTTAATAACCCCCCATTAAGTTTAACAACCCCCCATTAAGTTTAACAACCCCCCATTAAGTTTAACAACCCCCTATTAAGTTTAACAACCCCCCATTAAGTTTAACAACCCCCCATTAAGTTTAACAACCCCCCATTAAGTCTAACAACCCCCCATTAAGTTTAACAACCCCCCATTAAGTTTAACAACCCCCCATTAAGTTTAACAACCCCCCATTAAGTTTAGCAACCCCCCATTAAGTTTAATAACCCCCTATTAAGTTTAACAACCCCCCATTAAGTTTAACAACCCCCCATTAAGTTTAACAATCCCCCATTAAGTTTAACAACCCCCCATTAAGTTTAACAACCCCCCATTAAGTTTAACAACCCCCCATTAAGTTTAACAACCCCCCATTAAGTTTAACAACCCCCCATTAAGTTTAACAACCCCCCATTAAGTCTAACAACCCCCCATTAAGTTTAACAACCCCCATTAAACTCCATGCTCTTCCAGCCTCCCGTCGATTACGATCAAATGGAGTTCTATGGATTTTCTGAATTTTTTTATACGAGTAGAGATGTTCTCAACATTTCCGGAAAATACGTCTACGACAATTTCCATGGAAAGGCTCAGGTTTTGTACTCAATTGCAAAGCCTCACTTAACTGTGTTCTCATTCGAGTTGATCCTGTACTCAAAACTTTCTCATTATGAAAATAATCCAGGCAATTTCATCGTCGGCATTATCTCGGTATATTTTATACGTTGGCATAATTTCTTATTTATTTGGTATTCTTGTTGAAACCCGTGGTGGTATTACATAAGTGTTATATCGCGTCGTTGACTAGATCATTCCGTTGGCTAGACCCGGTATTCGTAACAATCGAAGTAGTCGCCCGATTGTCCGATGAAGTGACCTCCGCTATCACCATACAGGCACACTGCTCCGTACCTTGGCCCACTTTATTATCCCAGCACCAGCTCGGCGTCTACCCCGAGGCCACTATTGACCGACTGACCGCGCAGTGCTTGAAGTCGGCGTGGCTATCGACGGTGCTGCACCGCGGCCTAGATTTTCCGAGTGACGTCGGCGCCAAACTGACGATCGGTCAAGGCGTACGCGGACACGACGTGCACTGGACACTAGGGGCGCTGTTGTACCGCACCCGCTTTTTACCGAACATGTGAGGCAAGGAAGTGGCGGAGGATAGGGGGTAGGGGCATATGGAGAGATAGAATGGGAGGTATAGGACAACAAAGGGAATGGTATAGGACAACAAAGGGAAAGGTATAGGACAACAAAGGGAAAGGTATAGGACAACAAAGGGAAAGGTAAAGGACAAAAAAGGGAAAGGTATAGGATAACAAAGGGAAAGGTATAGGACAACAAAGGGAAAGGTATAGGACAACAAAGGGAAAGGTATAGGATAACAAAGGGAAAGGTATAGGACAACAAAGGGAAAGGTATAGGATAACAAAGGGAAAGGTATAGGATAACAAAGGGAAAGGTAAAGGACAACAAAGGGAAAGGTATAGGATAACAAAGGGAAAGGTATAGGACAACAAAGGGAAAGGTATAGGACAACAAAGGGAAAGGTATAGGATAACAAAGGGAAAGGTATAGGACAACAAAGGGAAAGGTATAGGATAACAAAGGGAAAGGTATAGGATAACAAAGGGAAAGGTATAGGACAACAAAGGGAAAGGTATAGGACAACAAAGGGAAGGTATAGGACAACAAAGGGAAAGGTATAGGACAACAAAGGGAAAGGTATAGGATAACAAAGGGAAAGGTATAGGACAACAAAGGGAAAGGTATAGGACAACAAAGGGAAAGGTATAGGATAACAAAGGGAATGGTATAGGATAACAAAGGGAAAGGTATAGGATAACAAAGGGAAAGGTATAGGACAACAAAGGGAAAGGTATAGGATAACAAAGGGAAAGGTATAGGACAACAAAGGGAAAGGTATAGGACAACAAAGGGAAGGTATAGGATAACAAAGGGAATGGTATAGGATAACAAAGGGAAAGGTATAGGATAACAAAGGGAATGGTATAGGACAACAAAGGGAAAGGTATAGGATAACAAAGGGAAAGGTATAGGACAACAAAGGGATAGATCAATATTACGTAATATTCATTGGTCAGAGTTGTCAGGAACACATCGTTAAACAAAATTTACAATATTAAACTTAACATTAAGTAGAATAAGCCTAACTTAAATAGGATGTACCTAACTTAAGTAGAATGTACCTAACTTAAGTAGAATGTAACTAACTAGAGTAGAATGTAACTAACTAGAGTAGAATATAACTAAATAGAGTAGAATGTAACTAACTGGAGTAGAATGTAACTAACTAACTTAAGTGTAATGTAACTAAAATAGAAATTTCTAACTGAAGTACTGTAGATTGTACCGTTTACACCTTCTGTTTTGAACCCCGGACACTGTGAATGTGTTCAGCTCAACAGTAACTGACATTAACATCAAATCATATTCGGTTCCACAGACACAGCGGTCAAATCGAGGGTCATGGTCATCACCTATCTTGGCAAGCTTCCGAGGCTACATCTTACGCCGTCATGCTTATCTGTATGCTGGTCGTACTCGCGATTATTATAGCCATCTCCTTTAAGGTCATTGTTTGACCTAACAGTCAGACCTCGGAGTATTTCTCCCTTCCCTTCGCCCGTTAACATGTCGGCTGGTACTTAACGATTTCTCTTTTGTTCGTCAGGTGTTCTCGGTCAGGAAGGTCAACTTGAAGAGAGTGAATACTTACAGTTATTTCATGACGGACAACTCATTATCTCAAGATGGATTGATTGTGAAACAACTCGACTACTTCTATTGATACAGGAGTACTCCTACTACTAGTGGTAGTACTCCTACTCCTACTACTAGTGGTAGTACTCCTACTCCTACTACCTGTGGTAGTACTCCTACTCCTACTACTAGTGATAGTACTCCTACTCCTACTATCTGTGGTAGTACTCCTACTCCTACTACTACTGGTAGTACTCCTACTCCTACTACTAGTGGTAGTACTTCTACTCCTACTATCTGTGGTAGTACTCCTACTCCTACTACTAGTGGTAGTAAGCTACAATAATAATATCTACTATTTATTCATACATTATTAATGTCTAACCAAAGAGCAAATGATAAAGTTCTCCCAATCAAATCATCTCCTATTATTCACACAAGATTGCAAACCTCTATAAACTACAATAAACAATATCAATTGTGTTTTTATGTTTCATTGAAGAATTATATAATATAGTCTTATTTTCAGTGTGATATACAAACAAAGACTAATAAATTTAATTTATTACACAAATATTTATCATTATCATTATTTTTATTATATTATTCTTACAATTATTATTGTTTAATTATCATTATTTTATTATTGTTATTATCTTATTATATTTATCATAATTAATATTCTTATTTTATTATTGTTATTATATTTATCATAATTAATATTCTTATTTTATTATTGTTATTATTATTATATTTATCATAATTAATATTCTAATTGCTATTATTATTTTGACTAGTTTTGCTATTTCTACGATTTTTATTGAATAAACAATCGATTAAAATGACATAAAAGAAATATTCATATAATATATATTTATTCAATATTAAAAATAAAATTATAACGATGCATTCCTCAATTGTTTCAAATATCACTATTATTGGAAAGACTGCCATCGGATACTCCATTTCACAATCACTAGAATAAACTCGAATCTCCCCTTGCCGGAGATAACCTTCTACTGTTGCAACGTTGTGCAACGTTGTGCAACGGTGGATTGTGGGTAATGCGAGGTCTTAACTAACAATCCAACTCGACAACGACAGCATTCCCCACCGAAATATAGGCCTAGCGACTGTAAGCCCCACTTCTAACAAAGTCCATCGCGTAGAGGCCCGCCTCCCCGAGGACCGCCTTTCGATCATCCCTTAAGACCCACATTTAAGCACATCGGCGGGTAAACTGATACCCTGGATGCTGTACTAATATATGTCCTAATATCCCCAATCCTCCCCCCATTAATCCTACATCTCCTAGGCCCAGCGAATAGGACTATCGAATAAACAAATATTGCCCAAGTCTATATCCACATCGTTACTTACCTAAGCCTCACCCATATCCAGTAGCCCCTCCTCCCCGACGCCCTTTAACAGACAGACGTCTCTGACGCAGAACGTCGCCCTGCAGACGGGACAAGCGGCCGTCGACTCTAGCCAGCGGTACGGCGGCGTGTCGGTTTGTTTCGACGCGAACACTCGACACAGACAAGCCGCGCACCAGTGCGGCCGACATTTGCAGTTCTGACACGCCCCCGACGGAGTTTGGTCCGCCCCCTCGACCGGTGGGTCGAGGCGACAATGCCGCGAGATCTTCACGTTTGCAATAGTAGCGTAACACCCCAGACACTCCTCT
>OZ038312.1:4132881-4165381 GCA_964035775.1 Osedax frankpressi | reverse complement strand
ATTAAATACCACATCTATGCTGATGACATCATTATCTATACAACATTATCAAACAATAGTAATAATATATTTAATGAATTATCACCATGTGCAAATGCAATTAATCGCTAGCTTATCGCCAATAAGTTATTACTTAACAAGTCTAAAACTGTGCTATTAAATAAGTCTAAAACTGTGCTATTAAATATACCGAGTAATTTTAGATATTTCCGACCTATAATTATTGATAAAACACTTGTTAATCCGAGTAATAGTGTAAAATACTTAGGAATTATTATTGATCGAGAATTAAACATGAACGAACAGATAACTTCTGTTTGCAGAAAAACAAACTCATCACTTTATAGAATAAGGAAGATCCGTAAATATTTAACAAAACACATTACTATCGTTCTCATCAAATCTCTGTCTCTCTCACACTTAGACTATTGTTCTTCTATATACCATGGCCTTACACATAAAGCTACCCGGAATATACATCGAATCATAAGAAGGAGTGTTAGATTAATATTTCGACAACGAAACACTGATCATAGTAGTGTTACAAAAAGAATGCAAGAAGTGGGCATATTGGATATCCAAAACCGATCGAGATATCGTATTCTCTCAATTATCCATAAAGTGCTCCATAAGAAACGACCGCGATATCTACTGAAAAAGCTGAATTTCAAATTATATCGAAGAACTCTGAGATCAACAACGGACTGTAATGTGCTAACTAGTAAACGAACTAGACTCCAAAGTACAAGCTGCAGGGCATTCCCCGTCGTTGCACCGTTGTTGTGGAACGCTTTATCAAGAAATCTGAGAGCAGTTGAAAATCACAAGAAATTCAAGAAAGAATTATTAAACTGAGCGTAGTTAAAAAAATGGACGTATTTTTTATTGCATTCTTATTTTTATCGAAACTATACAGTTTCCGACTGCATAACATTTGTTAGGGCAAACCCACCATGCCGAGAAACAATTGTCTAAATAAATCGTTTTGATTGATTGATTGATAGTAGTAGTAGTAGTAGTAGTAGTAGTAGTAGTAGTAGTAGTAGTAGTAGTAGTAGTAGTAGTAGTAGTAGTAGTAGTAGTAGTAGTAGTAGTAGTAGTAGTAGTAGTAGTAGTAGTAGTAGTAGTAGTAGTAGTAGTAGTAGTAGTAGTAGTAGTAGTAGTAGTAGTAGTAGTAGTAGTAGTAGTAGTAGTAGTAGTAGTAGTAGTAGTAGTAGTAGTAGTAGTAGTAGTAGTAGTAGTAGTAGTAGTAGTAGTAGTAGTAGTAGTAGTAGTAGTAGTAGTAGTAGTAGTAGTAGTAGTAGTAGTAGTAGTAGTAGTAGTAGTAGTAGTAGTAGTAGTAGTAGTAGTAGTAGTAGTAGTAGTAGTAGTAGTAGTAGTAGTAGTAGTAGTAGTAGTAGTAGTAGTAGTAGTAGTAGTAGTAGTAGTAGTAGTAGTAGTAGTA
Organism: Osedax frankpressi; assembly: GCA_964035775.1. Classification (NCBI taxonomy): domain Eukaryota; kingdom Metazoa; phylum Annelida; class Polychaeta; order Sabellida; family Siboglinidae; genus Osedax; species Osedax frankpressi. The sequence goes on along the minus strand of OZ038312.1, from coordinate 4,163,937 downwards.
GTAGTAGTAGTAGTAGTAGTAGTAGTAGTAGTAGTAGTAGTAGTAGTAGTAGTAGTAGTAGTAGTAGTAGTAGTAGTAGTAGTAGTAGTAGTAGTAGTAGTAGTAGTAGTAGTAGTAGTAGTAGTAGTAGTAGTAGTAGTAGTAGTAGTAGTAGTAGTAGTAGTAGTAGTAGTAGTAGTAGTAGTAGTAGTAGTAGTAGTAGTAGTAGTAGTAGTAGTAGTAGTAGTAGTAGTAGTAGTAGTAGTAGTAGTAGTAGTAGTAGTAGTAGTAGTAGTAGTAGTAGTAGTAGTAGTAGTAGTAGTAGTAGTAGTAGTAGTAGTAGTAGTAGTAGTAGTAGTAGTAGTAGTAGTAGTAGTAGTAGTAGTAGTAGTAGTAGTAGTAGTAGTAGTAGTAGTAGTAGTAGTAGTAGTAGTAGTAGTAGTAGTAGTAGTAGTAGTAGTAGTAGTAGTAGTAGTAGTAGTAGTAGTAGTAGTAGTAGTAGTAGTAGTAGTAGTAGTAGTAGTAGTAGTAGTAGTAGTAGTAGTAGTAGTAGTAGTAGTAGTAGTAGTAGTAGTAGTAGTAGTAGTAGTAGTAGTAGTAGTAGTAGTAGTAGTAGTAGTAGTAGTAGTAGTAGTAGTAGTAGTAGTAGTAGTAGTAGTAGTAGTAGTAGTAGTAGTAGTAGTAGTAGTAGTAGTAGTAGTAGTAGTAGTAGTAGTAGTAGTAGTAGTAGTAGTAGTAGTAGTAGTAGTAGTAGTAGTAGTAGTAGTAGTAGTAGTAGTAGTAGTAGTAGTAGTAGTAGTAGTAGTAGTAGTAGTAGTAGTAGTAGTAGTAGTAGTAGTAGTAGTAGTAGTAGTAGTAGTAGTAGTAGTAGTAGTAGTAGTAGTAGTAGTAGTAGTAGTAGTAGTAGTAGTAGTAGTAGTAGTAGTAGTAGTAGTAGTAGTAGTAGTAGTAGTAGTAGTAGTAGTAGTAGTAGTAGTAGTAGTAGTAGTAGTAGTAGTAGTAGTAGTAGTAGTAGTAGTAGTAGTAGTAGTAGTAGTAGTAGTAGTAGTAGTAGTAGTAGTAGTAGTAGTAGTAGTAGTAGTAGTAGTAGTAGTAGTAGTAGTAGTAGTAGTAGTAGTAGTAGTAGTAGTAGTAGTAGTAGTAGTAGTAGTAGTAGTAGTAGTAGTAGTAGTAGTAGTAGTAGTAGTAGTAGTAGTAGTAGTAGTAGTAGTAGTAGTAGTAGTAGTAGTAGTAGTAGTAGTAGTAGTAGTAGTAGTAGTAGTAGTAGTAGTAGTAGTAGTAGTAGTAGTAGTAGTAGTAGTAGTAGTAGTAGTAGTAGTAGTAGTAGTAGTAGTAGTAGTAGTAGTAGTAGTAGTAGTAGTAGTAGTAGTAGTAGTAGTAGTAGTAGTAGTAGTAGTAGTAGTAGTAGTAGTAGTAGTAGTAGTAGTAGTAGTAGTAGTAGTAGTAGTAGTAGTAGTAGTAGTAGTAGTAGTAGTAGTAGTAGTAGTAGTAGTAGTAGTAGTAGTAGTAGTAGTAGTAGTAGTAGTAGTAGTAGTAGTAGTAGTAGTAGTAGTAGTAGTAGTAGTAGTAGTAGTAGTAGTAGTAGTAGTAGTAGTAGTAGTAGTAGTAGTAGTAGTAGTAGTAGTAGTAGTAGTAGTAGTAGTAGTAGTAGTAGTAGTAGTAGTAGTAGTAGTAGTAGTAGTAGTAGTAGTAGTAGTAGTAGTAGTAGTAGTAGTAGTAGTAGTAGTAGTAGTAGTAGTAGTAGTAGTAGTAGTAGTAGTAGTAGTAGTAGTAGTAGTAGTAGTAGTAGTAGTAGTAGTAGTAGTAGTAGTAGTAGTAGTAGTAGTAGTAGTAGTAGTAGTAGTAGTAGTAGTAGTAGTAGTAGTAGTAGTAGTAGTAGTAGTAGTAGTAGTAGTAGTAGTAGTAGTAGTAGTAGTAGTAGTAGTAGTAGTAGTAGTAGTAGTAGTAGTAGTAGTAGTAGTAGTAGTAGTAGTAGTAGTAGTAGTAGTAGTAGTAGTAGTAGTAGTAGTAGTAGTAGTAGTAGTAGTAGTAGTAGTAGTAGTAGTAGTAGTAGTAGTAGTAGTAGTAGTAGTAGTAGTAGTAGTAGTAGTAGTAGTAGTAGTAGTAGTAGTAGTAGTAGTAGTAGTAGTAGTAGTAGTAGTAGTAGTAGTAGTAGTAGTAGTAGTAGTAGTAGTAGTAGTAGTAGTAGTAGTAGTAGTAGTAGAAAGAATGTAATGTTTTTATAAAGTGGATTGAGAAATAGTCTATATAGCATAATACTTTAGTAGAGGAAACTCCATGCTACCTAGAAAATCAAATATCTATTATATTCTAATGAAACTTGTATCTTATAATGAAAGAAAGCTGACAATAAACACAGTGATATTTTCTAAAGCTATGAATCAGACCTGTTCCAGATCAATACCGGACTCCGTAATACATTTCATGCTGAATATCTATTTCTATTGTAAGAGTTCACTAAAGCGAAGTGAATGTAACAGTTAAACGAAATATTGATTCTTTCCTTTTTTATTGTTATAGTAGTTACTACTTTTACTTATAAAGCCCTAAGGATAGCAAGGATTTAAGAACTACAGTTATATAATCATAATTAATAACATCACAGTAAATTCCAGTATTATAAAAATATATTTGTAATAAGATTATATAGCATCTATTTTTATGAGATAAATTAAGTGATAATGATAATGAATACAAATATATAACACAAGAAATACCTAAGTATGGTATATCAAACTGATAATAGAATATCAAATATCTCATATATTCATATTCATATTCATATTCATATATTCATCACATGCCAGGAAATTTGATGAAATGATTCAACTTATAGTGTATTATGTATATATATATGTATATATATTATTGATATTAATCAGTGAGCGATATTATAGCATTTCTAAATTTATATAAGGTTAATTTAGTTTGAGTTAGCAGTACATACACCATCTATAAAAAAACATTTTATATATTATGCATTAGATATATAGTTAATAGATCAAAATAGTTATAGTTATATATATATGTATATATATATATATATATATATGTTTATATACGGATATATATACGTAAAGATCGCTTACGTCTTTCATGTTGCGGCCCTGGATTGTTTTTGTTTACATTCGCTGCTATGCGATACTTAATGTCCGTGCGCTTAGAGTTAAATGAATTTTAGATTGATAAAGAAGTCGAGGATTTAAATTGGAGAAGATTATTGTCAGCCATTTCTTGATTTGCGGCAGTCATAAGTTCAAACTAATCTAATAACGATATAATCTATTGTAATACACATTATGATAAGTGTTTTGTTATTGTTATTGTTATTATTTTGTTTATCTCTAAATAAATATTATAATATAGATATATATAAAATATATTATAGATATATATAATATATATATATATATATAAATGTATTATATATATATATATATATATATATATATATATATATTATATATATAGGGATAGAATGCAAAGTCCAATAAACAAAGTCGAACTTTAGTAACAATATAAATTTTACATATTTTCAAAATAAAAGAAATTCTATTTTTAACATTATCATATATATAAACATGAAATGGCCATTGTTTTTACTGTAAGACTCAAGTCCTCAAGTGATATGGTAGGATTCGCTAAAACGTAACGATATTATGGATATTCACTCCCGAGGTAAATAACTGACCCACTAATTACTCCAAGTTACCATTTGCTTGTATCGATAAATATGTAATATGATATAATCATTGTTATAAAATCACTGCTAATAATAATGAATATATGCAATATTTTATACAATTGTTAATAATGATGTTTATATTGTTAAAGGTTGGCAATGTTTAGTAGTCACTATTTAATTATTATACTTGATTCAGAAACAGAGATTGTATAGCATACCCTATAGCAAATGAATACATTAATTTGATTTATAAATAAACAATTGTTTAAATAAATGTTTAAATGTTTCAATTTAGTTGGGTTTCGTATCATATTTGTGATTATAATAGTGAAATATTGGTTTTGTACAGTATCTTAGGTTATGGGTTTTGTACAGTATCTTAGGTTATGGGTTTTGTACAGTGCATAGGGCTATAGGTTTTGTACAGTACATAAGGCTATGGGTTTTGTAAAGTAATTAGGTTATGGAATTTATCATTATTTTAGGATATGGTTTTGGTATTTTTTATGATATTATTAACTATATTATATGGGATATCGTGAAATAAATAAGTGATAGTAATATAATTATTATATAAGCCCTGACATATCTGGGTATAACCACTATATAACCATTACATATCTAATTATTTGTAAAGCTAGTATACCATTTAATATTGTTTGTATAGCATTTGTCTGGAATACCTATCCCCAATCGATTCATATCGTAACTTAATACCATTATTATTTACTAAAGTTTGACGGAATATCTTGATTTCCTAAATTGAAAATTATAATTTGACGTAAAAACCTAAATAAATATGAAATTAATATTATTGAAATATTAGATAAATTTAAATGTTATTATAATATAATAAAACTTACTACCACTTACTAACGCATTCTCAATTATGAAAACATGATTATCCTCTCCAAATATTATAAATAAATAATAAATTCAATATTCATCATCTGAAATAAATAAAAACTATTACGTTTTCAAATTTTTACAATAAAGTAAATTATTATAAGTTCAATAATATTATTAATGTTTAGTTTTATATAAAGATATACATTTGATATCAGAATATAAAATTATTACAAATATTTGCTTTAGTAGACATAATATATATAGATATACTAATACAGATATACAGTTTATAATATTATAACCCTTTTTGCGTTAATAATTTTAGCGTCACGTTTTTATCGGAATTACGATCACTAGATGTTACGTGTTTTTCATGTTTTAACCATGGTCAATAAAATAGCTCATAACTCGGAAAATATTAATATAATGAATATAAAAGAATATTAATAAAACATAAATATACCTATCATAATATATTTTATAATTTAAAATAATAAATTTCGTATATGTAAAAAATTAAAAAATGTATGTAAAAAATTAAATTTTAATTATCTAGTTAAATTTACATAATATTATTTTACTAATATTTATATTCAATTAAAGTAAGTACATATCTCGTAAAAATAATAGATACAATAATACTATTTACAATAGTATTTAAATTTATTAAAAATAATAAAAATAGAAAAAGTTATGTTATATAAACGGAATCGTATATTAAAACCTATTTACGATTAAATTTGTAAACATATTAATTTCTAATTTTATTATCGTATGGCTTGTTTAATTTCTCATAACTCATGAACTATAAATATTTCTTATATAAACCTAAAACTCATATTAAAGATATCTAATTATTACAATATAGTGTAGTATCTATGTAATGTCCAAATAAAATGCCAATTTAGTATATTCATTAAACTATTTTTTAAATATTTTTGTTGTTAAAATACTGTTAAAAGTATAGGCTAAATTTTAAAAGATTTTTTATTATTTTTACCTAACAAATAACACTTTTACAAATATAATTATTATTTTGTATTCCACCAAAATGTTAAATAACTGGTATATGTAAATAAACAAACATTCAATGCAAATTTAAATAAATGTATTATATATTTATACTATATAATAGTTGTTTTTATAATACATAAACGAATAAAAATAGTATGGATAATTTGAATTTTTTTATATAATGTTAATTATATAAATAATATTGTATATAAACTAATTTATTTTAATCTATAATATGAAAAAAATAAAATGATATTTATAAAATGTATATTTTGAATTTCAATAGAAATATTTTTTAAATTGTTTTTTATTTATAAAGTAATTATTTATTGCATTAATTTGCGAGATAATACGAAACGTTGATTCTTTCGTCAATGAGACGATCCGAGACGTTGACGCAAACATTGTAAATACTTTGTCAGGTCATTATTGAGCCTTTTTATTAGTGTGATTATTTAATAAGTTAAATGCATGGACTAATAATAATAATATAAGCTCATAATACAATATTACATCAACTCCTTTGAAAGGTAATATTGATAATAGAAAGTTTAAAAATTATTATATCTATATACTGCAAATAGATTATATTATACCATTTGTGTCTACATAGACATTTATGGATATATTAAACACATATTCTTGACAAAATAACAATATTTCCTCTACTTTTTATGGTGTGGTATATATTCCCCAGTCCCTGATTCCAGAACCCCTAGTTAGCATTGTTTTAACATAGTGAACATGCTTATTTAATGAAAAATGGAGTATATATCTTTAATAAATAATAAAACAAGCTGTTGTAAAATAAAATCAAGCTCTTATTTACTTTTGTAAAATTGAGAAATGAGTGTATAAATGAATTATTAACTTTCTCTGACCTAGCTTAGTAAGATATGAACTTGACCATTTTAATAATTACTACCAATTCCTAATTGCGAACATAGTATTTTATTACAAATGTTATTAAACGCCAATCTATATACACCTAATACTTTTCAATAGTATGTACTTGTCGTGTGTAATTTATATTGGGTTCATATCTTATATATATATATATATATATATATATATATATATATATATATATATATATATAATATATTCTATAACATTTAAAAACTAAGCACTAAGAAATAATATATTTTGTATTATAATAATTTAAATTAATTCGATTAAGAATGGATTCATTAAAATAATGATATATCATTTAACAATATATTTAATATTATTATTTTTAAATTCGGATACATAACATCACAATACAATTGTCACTGAGATACAGTCGTACCATACACGATACTATATTGTTATTGTTATTTATCGTAATTTACACTTATTAAATTATAATTATCGTTGAGTATATGTGCTGTTATTTACTCCTATAGAAATGCTATAGAATCTTCACTAGAACTAATCGTCATCTATAATATTTTCTACACATAATGATGTTATATAATATCTTAATATTTTCGCGTAAACATATTTCCAGATTATTGATCCACTTAATAATCCATACAATTTTATATAACTGCATACTAATAGTAATTTGTAATTTCACGTGTAATTTAAAATTTATATTATAAAATATACAAATATTTATATTTTTAAATCATATACTTTTGTAAGTCTCGATCATGACGTATACAATATAATGTAATGTATAATTCCGTGTATTAAATAGGTACAGAGTAACACGTAGAACACATAATCAGAAATTCATGTTATTTAGTAGAAATGAAAATAAACGTAATTCTCTTTATTTTATTAAATAGTTAAAATATTCACAATTATTCACATCGATATTTTGTTATATAAATTAAATTTGTGGAATTTATTATTATGATTATATAATGTATTATTATGTAATGTATTATTGTGCATTATATACAATGTATTATTATGTATTATTATACAATGTATTATGATTTCGCTTCAAAATATCCAAAGATACGAGAACTCATAAATTACTTTCTGTTATTTAATTGTTTATATATATATATATATATATATATATATATATATATATATATATATATACTCGAGTACCATTATACCAAATATTATCGTGTATTCTGGCATACCACAATTACAATATATATATATAATTAAAACTACCATATATAGTACTATAGTAGATGTAATTTCGGAAGTATACTATACAAGTAAGTTTTATTTATATTAGTATATAATATATGTAATTAATTAATAATATATGTGTATTTAATAAACAAACATGTATACAATATATATCGTATATATTAATATATTCTCGTATCCTATAGTAATTATAAATCCACACTAACGAGTTCTAAAAGTTCAATATTGACAACGTTAGTTTAATACGTGTTTCTAAAATAAATAAATTATGTTTATTAAGAAATGACATTTAATGTGTATATTCCAAACCATTACGATTACATCTTAAGCATAAAGGCATATTTAATCTATAGCTTATAAATGTTTGAATTATTTATCTATCCTTATCAAAGTATCATCATCGCTCATCTATACAAAAAGTGCAATTAATTTATGTTTACGTTTTTATAAAGAATCTCCGGCGTTGGTGTTTGCCAACATCTACGGAGTTATATTGAGTTGTTATCCAGAGTACAGGGTAACGACTTCTCAATAATAGATGTAGTGAGTGTCTGGCATACTCGCGTACACACCATCACACATACACACACCCTCACACATACACACACCCTCACACATACACACACCCTCACACATACACACACCATCACACATACACACACCATCACACATATACATACCTTTAAACTTGACTAAAAAGAAATATATGACTACAAATTCTGTACTATCTATTTTTGGCCTCCCGACTATAACTTAAATATACAACTTAATTGTTACAGCCAATAATTCCTCTCCTAATGACCCATTACCCTTGACTATAACTAAATTAATTGCATCAACATTAGCTCCTTTATTAAAAATAATAATTGATGATTCATTGACTTATGGAACAATACCTGATTTACTAAAACTTTCATTAATTACTCCACTAATACAAAAACCTAAACTCGATAAAACTGAACTTTCCAATTTCTCAGCTACCTCTTCTAGCTAAAATATTAAAAAAGATAGTCTACAAACAACTTATTTCATACTTGATTAAATATAAATTACTTGATAATAGAAAAAACGATTTCCGACAAGGACATAGTACTGAAACGACTTTACTTTCACTTTTTGACGACTTATACACTTCACTGGCCAATAAAAATTCTCAACAACTAATACTAATTGACTTATCCTCTGCGTTCGATGTACTTGAATTTCACAATATTATAGAAGATTACAAAATATAGGACTAAAAGATTTTCCTCTCTTATGGTTTAAGAACTTTTTATTCAATAGACGTTTTGATTTGCAATCTAACATAGACTCAACATATAAACTACAGAACTGTCTTACTGACTTATATAACTGGCTGACAACAAATGACTTACTACTGAACTCTACTAAAACAGAACTTATCAATATATCAACTACTAAATTAAATATAGAACCCGCATTCCCAAAGATTTTCATAAATGACATACCGATCAAACCATCTGACTCGTCAAAATATCTTGGAGTCAAATTTGACAACAAATTAAACTTTGACCAACACATTCTCTCACTGAAACAGACAACTTCTTACCATTTATACAACTTATATAAACTCCGACCTTACATAAATAAAAACACTCCCACTTTACTTACACATTCGCTAATACTATCTCGACTAAACTATTGCAATTCTTTACTTACTGGACAGACTTATACTCAAAAGACTTGACACAATTATTAACAGAAGTATCCGACTAATTTAAAAACTCAAAAAATATGACTATACTACAAGCATTACGGACTTACAATTACGACTAAACTGGATAACAACTGCTAACTCCATCGACTATAAACTACTAACCATATTAAAGAAAACCCTAACGTATGACCAACCACATACCTTAATACATATTCTCACTTCATAACCCTCTCACTACCTTCAATGCCATCACATTTGGTTGGTTACAAAAGTTGTCGCCACCTGGCTCCAAACAAATGGAACCACCTTCCCAAAATACTATTATCCACACTGTCACTATTAACATGTTTAATCGCAGGCACGCTTCCTGTTTAGGTGAGACTAATCATCTCCCCTATATTTTATTTTATTTTATAACACTATAACTTGCCTAGTCACACTATATTACTTTATTTTACCTTATCGTTATTTTTTATTCATATGGTTACACATTGTAGAACATGTATTAATATGTTAAATTCGTTGTGGTTAATAAATTCTTTAACTACATACACAACTAACACATACACACACATACACACACACATACACACATATACATACAACCTCACACATACATACACCATCACACATACACATACACCCTCACACACATACCCTCACACATACACATACCCTCACACATACACTCTCACATACACATACACCTTCACACACACATACCCTCACACATACATATACACATTATTCGATCAACAATATATACAATATGTACAGGATATATAATAAAGTTACTTCCCTTTTGGTGCACACATTAACAACTTTATTTAATATATACACACACCACATCACCTGCGTTCACATGTAAACATGGAGTTTAACAAGGCTGTATGTTATCCCTGATACTTTATATATAAATATATATATATATATATATATATATATATATATATATATATATATGATTTGGTTGTATGTTGGGTAATGTTGTTGTTAATAAAATATGGTGTGCGCATGATCTAAAATTAATTTCGCAATCTCCAAAAGGACTACAAAAATGTATAAATGCAGCCTCTATATTCGCTAAAGAAAATAGTATTTTCTTAACGTAAATAAATCTGTAGTAATGAATTGTATAGCTGATAATAATCGCGGAAAGATAGTTCTCCTGTTATTATGTTAAATCATTTCTTTTTATTAATAATTTAATAAGAAGTAGGGCTTCAATGGGGGGGGGGGTGAAGTAGGGGTGGGTAGCGGTAAGGGTGCAATAGGGCTGCAATAGGGATGCAATAGGGATGCAATAGGGATGCAATAGGGATGCAATAGGAGTGCGGTAAGGCTATAGTAGGGTTGTAGTAGGGGCGCGATGGGTGCGACATGGGTGCGGTAGGGCTGCGGTAGGGCTATAGTAGGGTTGTAGTAGGGGCGCGGTGGGTGCGACATGGGCGTGGTAGAGCTGCGGTAGGGCTATAGTAGGGTTGTAGTAGGGGCGCGGTGGGTGCAGTAGGGCTGCAATAGGGATGCAATAGGAGTGCGGTAAGGCTGCGGTAAGGCTATAGTAGGGTTGTAGTAGGGGCGCGGTGGGTGCGACATGGGTGAGGTAGAGCTGTGGTAGTTCTGCAGAAATGGTGAAGATATTTATTATTTTTGTTAAATATAAATCATTTTATATAAATTATTCAATGGATAGCATAATTTGCCGATATCGTTACGGTGGATTTAAAAACAACGTATTAAGTTAAAGAACACTGTTTATATATCTTACAGTGACAGTTTAAATGTGAGAGACACATCATTATAATTAATTTCAAAAGAAAGTTAATTTTGTCAAGTTCTACCATTGAACTAATTATTGAGAGAATTATAGATAGAAGTTTTATTTGTTTTACAAACTTTATTTAAAGTGAAGCTTTAATTGTCTGGTAAATTCAAATATCCCAATTCTTATCGCATACAAAATAATTCATTTGTTATCATTAACTACGCAATATATTTTGGACAAATATCAACTTTTACATTAGAATTTGTCATCAAGTTAATAACAATATTACGTGACCAAAGAAATGTTCTGAAAAAATAAATAAATCTATATGTAAATATAGTATTGATATGTTTATTTTAAAATTTATATGAAATATAAATAATTCATAATTATATGCAATATAATATATATTTATTACAAAATGCATATATAAATGATGTTTCTAATATGATCGTAAATGAAATCAATAATACATTGACAACAAATTATTTTAATATTTTATTTCTAGATAAGATATTTTAATTTAATATGTATGAATGTTATTAATATATAAATAAAAAAATATATAAATAAAGTAATCAATACATATTTTGAAATATAATAATATAAACTGATTTATTAAATAGATTGTATATTACATACAAATACAATACACTAATATATACCAATAGGAATGGAGAATTCAACTCGATATACATCGTACATTTCTTGTTCGTCATATGCCCAGTAAACCAAGGTGTCAAAATAAAGTGTTTAATACATTACAAATGTATAGGTGTTAAACCCCTATACATTTGTATAGATGTTAGGCACTACAAATTATTAATAACTATTTATTATCACAATCGAGTTCTGGCATAATATTCCATATGATCGGGGAAGAATTCTAAAAACAGATTGTTATAATAATAAATATATAACTTCAGAATGTTATTATTAGAGATTTACAAGGTCATTCAATTAAAAGTATATAAGAAATATTTAGGTATCCTAGAATATAAGTTATATGAATTTTTATGATTAAATTTATATAACAATTAACGACAATATATATATATATATATATATATATATATATATATAAGTCCCTCCAATGTGTATATAATATCATTATTAAGAAGATTAATATAAAAGAATGATTTTTTGAGTATAAATAATTTACAAGTAACTGAGCGATTAAAATAATAAGTTTTATATATTTATTTTGGAATAAATTAATTTAAAACGGTAATAGATATTCTCTTGCATTGCGTGTATATTCATTCCAGCGGCTGCAAAAAATAACGTAATTAATATATTTCTCGTTGAGAGTAAGTTTGAGTTAGATATATATATACATCATTCCAATATTTTTCTAAGTGTCATATTTTTACAATATAATCTGGAATATCTTTAATTAATTTATTAAAATTGTATTATAAATTTAATGTTTTACTACAATATTTACAATAACTAACACTTATTATTATACATTTGAAATAAGCATATGGTATTATATAATAATGTATATATATAAAACTATAGGTTGATAATATTTGAATTCTAAGTCAAATTTAAATGTAATTTACTATATTTAATAAAAAAAATTTACATTACAAAAAGATGCATGATTGCTAATTAAATGCAATTTTTTATTTTGATGCTATATTGCTAATTAGTTACAAAATTTAAAAATGAATATTATAATTTTTTCAATATGTTAACATTTTTTGCAAATTAGATGTCAACATACTAATAGTTAATTTGATGCAATGTTGCTAAAGTGTAGTAGATTTTATTAGCTGGGACTTGCATTCGGAATATACGAAAATACATTAAAAATGTTATTAATAATATTAAAAAGTTGTTATAATTTTCGAGACTCTTCTTTATTTAGATATATGCGTACCAATACTCTAGTTTACAATGTATTCATTGCTAAACTTCTTCCATACACTTCCCATGTATTTAATATAAATGCCAATACTATTTAACACTTTATTTAAAACATTTAAATTATTTAAATAAATTAATCCATTTATTGTTTACACCATGATAGTAGAACCTAACACTCAATAATATTGCTATCTTATTCATTGACATAGATCAATTCTTCTATAAATACACCGTTATATTATATACAAATAGTACATTTTAGTAACGTTTATTGTGTTAAATTAATGAATAAATAATAAATGATACTAATGATCTAGAATATTTGGCAATTAAAATAAAATCAGACCGGAACCAAATCAATACTTCGCATTATTTGAGACTTGATTTCATGGACTTGTTTTGGACATATCAAAGTTTTTATTTATATTTGTATTTAACAGAATAACGTATAAATATTATAATATATTAATTGTCTTACTAATTGTATATAATTGAAATATAAAATAAATTGTTATATATTTCTAGTTTTATATAGTTAAATATAAGTTTATACAAATTAAATTATAATGTTGTTAAAAAATCAAATATTTTAATTTTCTTTGAAAATTATAAAATTTATGTTTACATAATTTTTTATATTTTTAATATAAAAATAATAATTTATGGTAATATATAAATGTAGCTATAATATAAAGGAAATTAAAAATAATAACTATGTCAGCAATGAAATGTTTATTCATATAAATATTATACGATAATTATGTAATTTTATTAATTTTATAATATTAAATTATTAAATGAATTTAATAATACATTTAATTAATGAATTTAATAATGCATTTAATAATTAACACAGTGATTTACCCGGTAATATAAAATTGTATTAATAATACTAATTCGTATTACCTATATCCTAGTTTTACCGAAACTATAATCCCAATCCCTGCAATCCCTGTCACTCTTGTATTTTTGCGTATATAAATAAATAATATAATGTAAACATCACGTGATTGCTTGGATGATTTTTCTCCCCAATAAATACAATAATAAAATATTTTAATTAATTATAATTTTATAATGTTTAAAACGAGTAAGGGATGCAGATATTTTACTATTAATTGAAATGGTTATTTTTCTATAAGTGAATATCCATTTCACAGATTTCCATCCAACGAAAATGGTAAAGTAATTGAATTAATATAATAAATAATGTCAATAAAATATAAATTTGTATCTATATTAATCAAACTTATACTATGTAATGTTATTTAAATACAACGGTATAAATAAATACCTATGTTTAGTACAGGTTATACATTATACATAATTATTGTATAATAATATATGTTTATATAATTTAAATATAAGTAATATAAATTTAAATAGTTCATATTTCCTCATACACAATTATATATATTAATTTATTAAATATATTTAATGTTTATAATATTTATATATCATAATATTATTAGATGTACAAAGTGGGCTACAAATACACGTAATTTAGTGTTAGTACAACGTGTAAAACATAATGGACCAAATGATTAACGAAATCTTTGAATTTGTGGCAAACATTTTAAAGAATCACAATACACAAATGGAGAAAGGTATATTATTTTATATGTATGCATCTCATTCGATTATATAAACCATCCTATGTTTCTAATTTATAAATTTGAAAAGATTGAATAATGATGCTTATCCCACGAAATTTGAAATTCCAAATCCTCCAACAGCTATAAAAAAAGACGTATCATAATAAAAAAACTCATCCAATAAAGGTATATATATATATCTACATACATGAATTTATTAATATGAACTATATAATAATATATACGATTACATTATTTAATTGCAGATTAATCTGATAATGAAGAAACTGATACATATGATGAAAATATTTGTGTTGAAAACAATGATGATGATATCTGTATAGCACGGAATAGCCAATATTCAAGTGAAGAGAATTGGTCCTTTATCTGAAAGTGATTCATATGAATTAAAGGTAGAAAAAAAAGATGCAGAAATATCTATATTAACATAAGATGGAAGATAATTAAATATAAAAATTAAGAAGACTACTGTAGTTACATTAGCCGATGAAATTTGGTTACATGCACTACATAAATATCCATATAAATACTGCCTATTACTTTTATTTAAAGAAAAAATTGCAAAAGTATTTGGATGCGAACTGGTTTATACGATGAATTTTAAAAAGAAAAATGCAAAAAATAACATACCGACTTCAAATTGTATAGAATATATAAGAAAATTATAAACTGTTTATCATAATAATATTTTAATATATTACATACAAAAGAAGTATGCAACACATTTGTCAATATTTTACACTCTAATAATATTTATTTTAATTTCTGTTGTGATTGTAATAATACTAATGATTGTTATTTGTTTATTTTTAAATTATCAATTTAAACATTTGTTATCGAAAGACATTTACTTTACGATGAAGATACAGAGAAAAAATGTAGAAAATTATTACTAATTAAACTGTATAAATTATAGTTAAAATACCTTATTTGTTTCATTATTAGGTCAATTATATATATCATATAAATTATCTTTATATATACAAAGTATATTAATATATATATATATATATAGTATATAAGTTTAAACTCAGCGTATTTAAAGTATTTATATAATGATAATTTTTAAAACCCTATAATTACTTAGATAATTAGTCATTAAAAATTCATTTTGAAGACATTTTAATTATATATATAAGAATTAAAATAACTACAATGATATTATTAAATATATAATAAGTTTTCTTATATAATACATACCTTTAATTGGTAGTTTCATAGGTTATCCAAATAGTTTTAAATTAAATCTAAATAAAAGATCATCCAAGCTATGTTTGTTTATATTATTTGTACATAATTTAGGTCAAACTCATATATTATAGAAAAGATAGAGAGTGACAGGGCTTGGATATAAGCTAGGATACAATTCTACATCAAATTCTCAATAAATAAAATGAACCCCATTTTTGAATTTGCCTTTAGTTTAAATAATCGAAATATTTTCAGTGTTACTTTTAATGTAACCGTGTATTCTATAACATAAACCTACCAGTAGAATTACAATCGTAATTCGTGTCAGTGTCCAATATAACATGCTAGTACTAACTTTAATATACTAATTATTTATATAATATAATATATATATATATATATTAATATTTCAATCTCTCTCTCTTCCTCTCCCTCATATATATATATATATATATATATATTCAAATACTTCCCAGATTCATAAAGTTTCTGACAATCAGTGACTCATCTTATTACAACGGAGATAAAGTGGAGATGACATCGAGTACTAAAGAACGTCGGTTGATGTGGGTTGTATGCGTAACTACCCTGCTATTGGTACAGACCATAATCTACTTGGTGTTATTTGGTAGTAACTCTATACACCACAAGTTAATACAATACACTAACTCCGAAGTCAGTAATACGATACGTTAGTAGAGGGGGTATACCCCTGTATACCATAATGTATGAAGGGATTATGTAAAGCGATGTGGGTGTTAAATGTATAGGTTTAATATGAAAGATGTAGTGCAAGGCATAGTATATATGGTATTCCACATATACCACTCTATAGAGTATATAGTAATGTGGAGAGTTATGCCCCTATTATAGTGAAGTCAGAGTGTAACTGGGATGTATCGAGGGTGTAACTAGGGTGTAAGGATGGTGTTGGGCTTACATTGTAGGCCAAACACTGTATGCACAACACCGTACAGTGTACGGTGTACAATGTAGGAGTGGTGAAAGGGGTGGTATAAGCTTACTACCCTAGGTGAGTATGAGGGGTAATATATGTCAGTGGTAAGGGTGATATAATCTCACTACCCTAGGTGAGTATGAGGGGTAATATATGTCAGTGGTAAGGGTGTTATAATCTCACTACCCTAGGTGAGTATGAGGGGTAATATATGTCAGTGGTAAGGGTGATGTAATCTCACTACCTTAGGTGAGTATGAGGGGTAATATATGTCAGTGGTAAGGGTGATGTAATCTCACTACCCTAGGTGAGTATGAGGGGTAATATATGTCAGTGGTAAGGGTTTATAAGATAGTGTAAGTGGTGGTGAAGACTCTTTAGTATACAATAGCATATGTATATATTGTAGAGTCTACTTCTCAATATTCTATACATCTAAGCACTACGCAATACTTATAATCAATGCACCAAATCCATACCAACTACACCGGACCCATACCAACTACACCAGACCCATACCAACTACACCACACACCTACCAACTACACCACACACCTACCAACTACACCACACACCTACCAACTACAACACTCACCTACCAACTACACCACACACCTACCAACTACACCACACACCTACCAACTACAACACTCACCTACCAACTAACCACACACCTACCAACTACAACACACACCTACCAACTAACCACACACCTACCAACTACACCACACACTTACCAACTACACCACACACCTACCAGCTACACCACTCACCTACCAGCTACACCACACACCTACCAACTACACCACACACCTACCAACTACACCACACACCTACCAACTACACCACACACCTACCAACTACACCACACACCTACCAACTACACCACACACCCACCAACTACACCACACACTTACCAACTACACTACACACCTACCAACTACAACACTCACCTACCAACTACACTACACACCTACCAACTACAACACTCACCTACCAACTACACCACACACCTACCAACTACACTACACATCTACCAACTACACCACACACTTACCAACTACACTACACACCTACCAACTACAACACTCACCAACCAACTACACCACACACCTACCAACTACATCACACACCTACCAACTACACCACTCACCTACCAACTACATCACACACCTACCAACTACAACACTCACCTACCAACTACACCACACACCTACCAACTACACCACACACCTACCAACTACAACACTCACCTACCAACTAACCACACACCTACCAACTACAACACACACCTACCAACTAACCACACACCTACCAACTACACCACACACTTACCAACTACACCACACACCTACCAACTACACCACACACCTACCAACTACAACACTCACCTACCAACTAACCACACACCTACCAACTACAACACACACCTACCAACTAACCACACACCTACCAACTACACCACACACTTACCAACTACACCACACACCTACCAGCTACACCACTCACCTACCAGCTACACCACTCACCTACCAACTACACCACACACCTACCAACTACACCACACACCTACCAACTACACCACACACCTACCAACTACACCACACACCTACCAACTACACCACACACTTACCAACTACACTACACACCTACCAACTACAACACTCACCTACCAACTACACCACACACCTACCAACTACACTACACATCTACCAACTACACCACACACTTACCAACTACACTACACACCTACCAACTACAACACTCACCAACCAACTACACCACACACCTACCAACTACATCACACACCTACCAACTACACCACTCACCTACCAACTACATCACACACCTACCAACTACACCACACACCTACCAACTACACCACACACCTACCAACTACACCACTCACCTACCAACTACATCACACACCTACCAACTACACCACACACCTACCAACTACAACACACACCTACCAACTACAACACACACCTACCAACTACAACACACACCTACCAACTACACCACACCTACCAACTACACCACACACCTACCAACTACAACACACACCTACCAACTACACCACACACCTACCAACTACAACACACAACTACCAACTACACCACACACATACACCCCTACATCATATGTACCTTTATCCTATCCCATTCGTCAACTCTTATTGCATTACAGTACCAGAATACAAACCTTTTGATGAAAATAAGAACTACACATATCCAGGGTTCAATAGGTCAATGACCAACGACGAATACTTGGGCTAGTATCTGTATATGTGATTATGTGAGTATGGGTATGTTAATATGTGTTTGAATAACTGTACAATTATGGCGTATACGATATTTCCCAGTAAATAAATATTACAGAGTTTATGTGTCATACTTATAAAGTGTCCAAATTTTAACCGCAGTCACTTCTTATGTAAATAATATAATTAACTTAACCAAATATATATATATTACTACAAAAATAACTAATTATATATATTAAATTTATTATGTATTAATACATATAGTATTTTATATCAAAATTGCATTTTAGAAAATTACTAAAAGTAAACGTGTCCTTCTCTAAACGTATTGTGTTGAACACTTACCCTTTGACACACATATTTATATTATTGAATATAATATATATTGACTTAATTATATTTGATTATATATATCTAATGAAATAGATTGAATACCTATATATGTTGGTTAATATATAATTAAAACATTATTTATTATGTAAATATTCAATTCTGATATTTACTAAAAAGTACGTTTTTGACACTTACAAATCGACACCTTAATTTGTATTAATTGCAAATTACAGTGAAATATAGATATATAAGAAATATATAATTTAATATGGAATAATTATAATTATACATTACATACTATTCATATAGTATTTCATATTATATTAACTTTTCAAAATATTTTCTAATTTACAATTTTTCTTAAAATGAAAAATGTTTATATTTTGTTTATATTGTGCGCTTCCGGAGTGCGGACAAGATAAGTATAAAGTAATATCGAGTTAGGAGAGTTAGCAGAGTTAGCAGAAAGATTTAAATAAATAATTAAACTACTTTGTTTTTGAGGATTTTCTCAATTATGTACACTGTACATTGTATACAATGTACATTATACACTAACACTGTACAATGTACACTATACACTAACACTGTACAGTGTATACTATACACTAACACTGTACAATGTACACTATACACTAACACTATACAGTGTATAGTATATACTGTACAGTATATACTATACACTAATACTGTACAATGTACACTATACACTAACACTGTACAGTATATACTATATACTGTACACCGCAACATTTTTGAATTATCGCTATCCCTCTTTCTTTTACAATCATTGACATCATTAGTGAATATCTTATTACCCGATCTTACATTAATCCATTTACATCATTATTATATATAAATATTTGTATACGTTTACACCTAAAGTGAAATAAATTAAAAGAAGTTACAATATCATGATTATACTGTCAGCGTTTCTAAAAAATAGTATCATCTTCTCTAGAAATATATTCTATTTTATATTTTAAAGGAATTCTGTTATCAAATATTGCAAATTCAGCTAGAATTAATATAATCTAAATGATTTTCACCGTACACCGTACACCGTACTGCATATCATCTACAATAGTGTACAGTGTACACTGTACACTGTACAGTGTACACCGTACAGTAAACATTGTACACTGTACATTAGCATACTGTACTAATGTAGAATGTACACTGTATACTGTATACTGTATACATTAGTATACATTAGTATGCTGTTACTTATAGTGATCACTTGACTCACTGTATACAGTTATAACCTCGTTATGTCTGCCTCGTAGCCGGATATGAATGTAGTCGATTCTGTATCGTGTGTCGTATGTCTATAGATATCAGATGAAGCTGTGATAACTGATGGCTTTCTATATAAACAATGTATATCAATGCCTAGATAAGAGACATTATATATGCATATATATATATATATATATATATATATATATATATATGCATATATATATACATGTGCATATATATATATATATATATATATATATGCATATATATATTTTAAGATTCTTATTCGACATTTTAAAATTTATATCTATAAATAGAATATCCATAAAATTAAAATATAATTAACATTACCGTTTATCTATTTGATAGGTTATTTATTTATTTTGACATTGTTATCTGGACCACCCTAACCACACCCCTCTCTAACTACATAATCTTCCTAACCACGCCCACCCCTAACCACGCCTACCGACCTCTACAGAGACACGCCGACTGCTTAATATAACTGCAAACATATTAGTATGTATGAACTGTAACTACATGTTGTATTTTGGAAGTATGATCGGAACCTATCGACACATGGACATCATACCGTGGGATGACGATGTTGACCTTTTCATCGAAGAAAGGTCAGAGGTCGCACGAATGCATCGCATTCACACGTGCCATCGCTGTACGGCTACGCTACTCCCTTAACCACATCCCTTAACCGTAACCGAGTTGATTTCGTACGCCTAACTCACTCCATCATAGTCGTTAACTAATGGCACAATATACCCAAAACACGCCCCAAAACACGCCCCAAAACACGCCCCTAAATTACACTCATAATACACCCGATATTCTCGTAGCTGCAAACTCAAGTTTATGGATAATAAGTGTTTATCAAAATTTCCCGAAATCAAAATAACTGATGCCGGATATAGATGGAAATTATTCAGCGATAAAGGAAGAAGAATTTCCTACATTATAAAATCAAAAACTAAATATTATGACTGGAAATTTCCATTTATCGGTGAGTAAGTTATTTTCATGGGTACAATGTATTTAGTTCAGGTACAATGTATTTAGTGTAGGTACAATGTATCTAGTGTAGGTACAATGTATCTAGTGTAGGTACAATGTATCTAGTGTAGGTACAATGTATCTAGTGCAAGTACAATGTATCTAGTGCAAGTACAATGTATCTAGTTCAGGTATAGTGTATTTAGTTCAGGTATAGTGTATCTAGTAGGGGTACAGTATATATAGTACGGGTACATTAACGTATTATTGTAGATTATATAATATACTAATTACTAACAAGTAAACTACTATTATTAATAGCAGACTTACTTAGCTTACATCGTTACAATACAAGATTTATTAAAATACATTGCAATCTATTAGTTGATACGATCCTATAATTATACATAACCTTATTTCTCTGTGGGTTGGGGGAGCAGAGTACTTTGGGTATGCAGAGTACATTGGGTAGGCCGATTAACTGACTAAACATGGTACACTACAATACCGAGTACATTATATTTTGTACTCTATTTCGATACACTATATTTTGTATTCTGCCGATGTCGTCATTGTCTAGAAAAATACTTCCCATCGCAGATCTCTCATTCTATCGTAAACAACCTGACAAAAAGACTATTATTGATGTGGATCCAGGGTACTCACAATTCGAATACAGTTACTCAGACGTATTTCCGCTATGCTACCGACCTTTCATGGGACTCATGTTACCAGTACATAAACGACTCAAGCATTGTATCAACAATGTTAGTACAACACATATTAATATACAACCCCTTATACCATTTTACCGCCTATACTACACCCTATACTACACCCTATACTACACCCTACCATATACCTTCATAACCATACATTGCCCATCCCACTCCCTTCTATTCCATACCTCTCCATAGCCTCGCAATACATATAGATACTATCTAACCAAATTCCTTTCATATCTGATCTCCCGTCACATTCACCTCCCTAAACCTAAACTAGTCTTGTACTTGCAGAATTACAGTATTGACATTTGTAAGTCATCAACATATTTACACAAATACGAGGAGCATATTAAGAAACTGAAACCGATAAAATGCAAACTTTTATACGGCGAACACCAATGGGTCATGAGATCTAATGCCTCGAAGGGGCGTGTCTTGGAAACTCTAGGTGATTATGAATTCATGGTGGATAAGGAGTGTGCCTCCTAGTGTCAAACTTTGTGTAAAGTTCATTTTACCAAAATAATTATTCTTATTAATATATTTAATAAGATTCGAAATATAAAATCATAGACATACTATATATTAAGTAGTATAGAAATAGGATACACTGATATAGGATTATATTACTTAATTATTAATTACTATATTTCAAAAATATTTTAATTTAATAATCTTTAAATTTATTAATCTTATATTTCAAAACTTAAATCTTTTTCAATACAAGCACATATTTGTATATTTCATATTTGCTATTTTATATTTTTATATTTCATATTTGTATATTTGTATATTTCGATTGTTCAACAATTTGATATATTTCATGTGTCATACTCGAGTGATTATGCAATTATTCCAAATTTTTGGATAAATAAATACGATAAATACACTATCGAATATCCATTTCAGCTATATTTTCTACTGCTTAGGGCAGCTGTATTTTAATATTAAATTCAATAAAAATAAATGCGTAAAAATGTACTTTTGTAGTTATCATGGTATATACCAAGTTATATATCTAGGTAGATATCACAGTAGATATCGAGGTATATATCGAGGTAGATATCGAGGTAGATATCAAGGTAGATATCAACTCCGTTATAGATTATGTTACCTCCGAGCTCAAGGATTATAATGCAATTTCCATTAATGACAATACTCACATTTTTAAATATATGGCCTTTGCCGACGATCTAGTTATATTTGGCAAAGATGAAGCATGCCTTCAAAATCAAATTAACATTATTATGAATGGGCTTAAAGAATGTGGGCTAAATATTAACCATGATAAATGTGCGACTATAAATCTAATTATACACTCTAACTACATAAATAAATTACTAATACAATACTTGAATAAACACAACTCAATAACAATACTAGAACCATATATACGCACGACTAACGGATTACGGAAACCAGACATACTAACTTACAAAATAAACTCAGACACAGCATATATTATTGACACACAGATATCTACAGACCCTATTGACATTGACGCAAATTACGTACAGAAAACACCCTACTACAATACCCCCGATATAACTGCCTACGCAAAACGTGTAACAAATCGAACAAAGGTTGTGTTTAGCTCATCACGCTGGAACTGGCGAGGCGTGCCGTCTACACTTTCCGCTAACGACTTACTAACAATCGGTCTAACAAAGAAAGAAATAGAGCATCAGAACACTTGCTGGCGGACTAGACCTCTACCGAAACTACTGCCGACATGGACTGATGTGATCGCCTTCATACCTCAAGCCCCTCCCTTGCTACGTTATGGCACTTTTACTATATTTTCTTATAATTAATTTACTTTAAGAAATGGGATAAATTAAAAAAAAATATATATATCAAGGTAGACACCAAGGTAGATAATGTATATACCAAAGTAGATATCAAGGTAGATATCAAGGTAGGTTTATATCTTTGTGTATGTTATGGGTTTTATTAATATTTTAGGATATGGTTTTGGTATTTTTTTATGATATTATTAACTCTATTATATGGGATATCGTGATATAAATAGTTATATAATTATTATATAAGCCCTGACATATCTGGATATAACCACTATATAACCACTAAATATCTAATTATTTGTAAAGATAGTATACCATTTAATATTGTTTGTGTAACATTTTTCTGGAATACCTATCCCCAATCGATTCATATCGTAACTTAATACCATTATTATTTACTAAAGTTTGACGGAATATCTTGATTTCCTAAATTGAAAATTATAATTTGACGTAATAAAAACCAAAATAAAAATGAAATTAATATTATTGAAAATATTAGATACATTTAAATGTTATTATAATATAATAAAACTTACTACCACTTACTAACGCATTCTCAATTATGAAAACATGATTATCCTCTCCAAATATTATAAATAAATAATAAATTCAATATTCATCATCTGAAATAAATAAAAACTATTACGTTTTCAAATTTTTACAATAAAGTAAATTATTATAAGTTCAATAATATTATTAATGTTTAGTTTTATATAAAGATATACATTTGATATCAGAATATAAAATTATCAAAACATATTAGCTTTAGTAGACATACTAAATATATATATATATATATATATATATTTATATATATATATATATATTAGTTGTTACACCTTAGTTAAATTCTAGAAGTTAAATCTTGACAACGTTAATTTAATATGTATTTCTAAAATAAATTGAGTATGCTTATTTAGAGATGACATTTAAAGTGGAAGGTCCGTGCAATTATTATTAAGTCTATAGACTTAAGCATAAAGGCATATTTAATCTATAGCTTATGCTCTTTTGAATTATTTATCTATCCTTATCAAAGTATCATCATCGCTCATCTATATAAAAAGTGTAATTCATTTATTCTTACATTTTTATAAAGAATCTCCCGCGTTGGTGTTTGCCATATATGGAGTTATAATGAGTTGTTATCCAGGGTAAAGGGTAACATCTTCTCAATAATAGATGTAGTCGGTGTTGGGTATACCCTTACATGCCTGCATAGCATGTAAACTGAATCCGTACAGATAAGATAACTACGGATCCTTCTGGAAGTATCATCATTGCGCATACGTTTTCATTAGCATGAACAATATAAGTAACTTATGATATCATTTTAAATCTAGAATAATCTTTAAACGATCTCTTTTATAAACAATATAGAATATCACGATTATCACTACATTGAAGTTATATGCTTTATTATAATAGTATATCATCTTATCTACATTATTCCGTTATAGTAATTGTTGTAGAACAAATAATGCACAAGTAAATATAATACAAATTGATAATAAAATCTAAAATATTTCATAAGCTTATTATACAGTTTATTTAATGTAGAACGGTAACAATATGAATTCCATAAGGGATGAATATGATAAGGGTAATATTTAATATAATATTTTAAATAAATATGTTGAATAGTGTTAAATATGTTAAATTTGTATAGTTCTAACGGATAGCAATCTGAATACATAGCATTGTACAAGAATCGTGTTTCCATAACCATGGCAGATTAATTAAAGTAACTGAGAAATATACTTAATTTTGAAATCACTTAGAAAGTAAATAATGGGTTAACACTCTTTCAAGCACTAGAGTGCACCAGATCCACACAGGCAAAGTGAGATATCGCACCTCTATCTCACCCGCACCGTAATAACCACACCAGTAGCGGAGCGAAGTGGAAGCTACCGCACAATCTAACACTACATATAGTAGTGTAAATAATAAAGCTTTATATATATAATACTATAAACTATATGTTCACAGTGCTAACCTGCATTCGACTACATATAGTAGTGTAAATAATAAAGCTTTATATATATAATACTATAAACTATATGTTCACAGTGCTAACCTGTATTCGACTACATATAGTAGTGTAAATAATAAAGCTTTATATATATAATACTATAAACTATATGTTCACAGTGCTAACCTGCATTCGACATTTAAAGATAACAATTATCACATGTTTAATCTACTTTTCCACCACGACATTCTGTATTATTTTCATTCTAACCGCTGTTTAATTGTAATAACCTTTTATTTGTCCCACCACTAATATTTTTAAATGTATATTTGTTTTTATTATTAATTTTTAATTATCATTTTTCAAAAATATCCAATGCAATATAAAAATATACCTTTAAATCTATGTATAGCTTGTTTTCGCATTATAACCACTATGTTCTACCCATACCATGAGTAATATCCACTTAGAACAATATATGGATAGTATATCCTTACATCATTTATGCATTAGACATTTTTTCAATGCTAATTACATTTTATTATCTGTTATGTATGACCCATGGGAAATAATTGAGGTCATGCAGATTTATCACGTTTAAGAAGTTTAGATTTTATTTTTCTGAACCAAGCGCACTCAATATATATTAGCTATTACGATATATATTGCGTTATATTTAATGTGCAGTACGGAATATATAATAAAGTGCATTCAAAGATACACATTAATACACTCTAGTTGTTGGGGAAAAAAATTGCTGGAACTATTTTTGTACTTTGGCAAACTAGCATAATGCCCTCTGGGCGTGGCATAGTTGTCAATCATTCCTCAGCCACTATAGTCTATATTCTTCTAAATTCATTGACTCCGCCTCCGATCTATTTCCTTGCCTAGCAGATGAAAAGTTATTCAAAATATGGTTACGAGTTGTTGTTGTCTGGAGGATGTATTTAAGTAATTCATAGATGATATTTTCTAACACTTCCCATTGTTTAATATCGCATACAACCTGGAATAGAATAGATTAGCAAATTCGGATTAATAATGTGTCGTATGTTTTCCATAAACTAAATTAACCCTTTAAGTAAATGAGATTAAACGTAAAAAGAAGTACTTCGAGCTTTCAGATACTATAGTGTATTACGTCATAATAAACTAGGTCATAGGCCATAACATAATATCCAGGGATATCCGAAGGTGTCAAGACAATTTATTCAATTGAACAATGTTATTATACACATATTTATCAACATATATATATATATATATATATATATATATATATATATATATATATATATATTAGAACACTGATTTGAGAATATTCATAGCACATGGTAATATCTACTTCTGTATACCTATGATATTAATATTAATAAAAAAGAGAAACCATTATTTCAAAACTAAAGTGTTTCACTAAACCTATTGATAACGAATCTACTTCAAGACTAATACAGCTGGCAGAGTTACACTCGCTTCCCTGTGTATGCATGACGATACCTAGAAGTGAACACAAACACTTAAGAATAGTTCTATTGGTGTATTCTTATCAGGGATATAACCCTGGATACCCGGGTGTCCCTCGGGGCCCGGGGTAATACACCATTACCTAGTAAGGCCCCGCTTGACCACGCTTGACAACGCTTGACCATCTGCGATGAGTATTAATATATCTAATAATAGGAGAAATTGACCATTTTAACATAAATATATAATGCCTATACTAATTATATATTATATAACAATATTATATTTTAAAACTAGTTTTTATTTTAAATCATTTATGAAAACTTTATATTGTATGTAAATATTTTGTTTAAAACCATTATTATATTTAATTGATATGATTACCTATCAACCGCATAATATCCACTCAATAGATTAAGTCACAGTATAGCCGATATAACATGATATCATAGATATCATAACATGATCATAGATCATAAATCAAAGTCCTGTTATAATTAATAACCCTTTAATATATATATACACGTATATATATATATATATGTATATATATATATATATATATATATATATATATATATATATATATATATATTTATATAAATATAGTTTTAAAATTTATAATCTTGAAAATTAAAAATCTATGTCAATAACATATTACCGTATTAATTGTATTGAATCAGATATTAGCTATCATAATTTATTATATATATAAATATATATATATTATTTACTTTGAAAATAATTGCTATAGTGCTACACTAGACAATTGATATAAAATAACTATTTAAAAATAACCGAGTTTACTATAAATTGAAATATGCTTGTATTATATATTCTCCATATCCTGAAATAATGATTATATAAATACCATTTTATATAGTTATGTAATTGTAATTTATCAAAAAGTGATATAATACCGGAGCCTAAATAATGTCACATCTAACCAATCAAAAGACATTTTGATTCTCGTATGACACGCGCAATACGACTCTCGGAATATGTAGTTCTTGAATTAATCATAAATGAACAATATGTCAAACAAAATAATGTACAGTGGTATATTATATTGGTATATATTGAATATATCTATCTATCTCTCTATATAGATATATATATATATATATATATATATATATATATATTCCTCTAGGGATACTATATACTATATACAATATGTTTGCGGCATATACACATACTTATATAGGTACTAAGCATCCAATGTACATATTCTAAATAATCTGTATTTTACACATGAATACTATTCATTAGATAGTACAATATAGTAAATACTTAAAAAATGTAAACACTAGTACTTAATAATTCTGATGAATTGAAATATTAGTATGCATAATAGAATGACCATAAGCCCCGATGTATACTATCCACTAATAATATTATATAATATAATTTATTTGATATGTTATCTATTGATTAAGTATAAATTAATTATATAATACAGGATTTAGTATATTATATTTAATATGACTATTTTTTACAGTTATAAAATATGATAATATATTAATTCTCATACTAATATATTCTCATAGTATATAATTGAAATATATAATTAATTTTTATTTTTTCGTACTAGCTAGTTATCTATAGTTATATATAGTTAAATAAAGCTTATCAAAATTAAATAATATTTTGTGTTTTATTTTAAATATTATTATTTGTTTTAAAAATTATATAGTTTGTTTACATATTTTATTATATTTTTAACATCTACAATATTTTAAGGTAATAAATAAATATGGCTTTAAAAATAAGGAAATTTAAAATAATTACAATGCCAACAATAGTATGTTTCTTCGTGTTAATATTATATAATAATTATATAATTGATTAATAATGATTATTTAATCATTTAATAATAAATTTCATAATAATAATGATAATAATAATAATAGTATTAGTATAAACGTGATTAATCCATTAATATTACATCTTATTATTGATAATATTATTTATTCGTGTTACAATTAGTATACCTAAGTATACCAATTAGTATATACTTCGTTTTACTGTAATTATAGTAAAAAATAGAAATACAAAGCTATATCGAATTCCCTATAAATAATATGAAATCCATATTTGAGTGTACTCAAATATGTGTACATGTACACTGTACAATGTACAGTGTACACTGTACATTGTACAGTGTACAATGTACAGTTAGTTTGAATGATCAAAATATATTCAGTGTCACTTTTAATGCAATCGTGTAGACTTTGTATTCTGTAACACAAACCTACCATTAGAATTACAATCGTGATTCATGCCAGTGGTCAATACAACATGATAGTACTAGCTTTAGTAAACTACTTTAATGGAGGATATAATATACAATCTAATATATATTATACCATTTATATATATATATATATAATATATTATAATATATATATATATAATATATATTTTTTCAAATCCCAGATTCATAAAGTTTCTGACAATCAGTGACTCATCTTATTACAACGGAGATAAAGTGGAGATGACATCGAGTACTAAAGAACGTCGGTTGATGTGGGTTGTATGCGTAACTACCCTGCTATTGTTACAGACCATAATCTACTTGGTGTTATTTAGTAGTAAATCGATGCATTGGTCGCTGCAGGACACTAACTCGGAAAGCAGTAATATGACACGTTAGTGAAGGGGTATAGTATACCCCTCTATACCCTGTATACCCTGTATACCCCTGTATACCCTGTATACCCCTGTATACCCTGTATACCCTATACACCCTGTATACCCCTCTATACCCTGTATACCCTGTATACCCCTGTATACCCCTGTATACCCCTGTATACCCCTGTATACCCCTGTATACCCATGTATACCCGGTATACCCCTGTATACCCCTGTATACCCCTGTATACCCCTGTATACCCCTATATACCCCTGTATACCCTGTATACCCCTGTATACCCATGTATACCCGGTATACCCCTGTATACCCATGTATACCCGGTATACCCCTGTATACCACTGTATACCCCTGTATACCCCTGTATACCCCTATATACCCCTGTATACCCTGTATACCCCTGTATACCCTGTATACCCCTGTATACCCCTGTATACCCCTGTATACCCTATTCTATGCATGGAGTATGTAAAGGTGTGGGTGTTAAGTGTACAGGTTTAATTTGAAGGGTTTAGTATATGTTGTAGAGTGTAGTATATAAAATAATGTGAAGGGTTATACTCCTACTCTAGTGTAATCAGGGTGTAACGAGGGTGTAAAGAGTGTGCAGGCCCAATACTGTAGGGTATTGAAAGGAGTAATATATGGATATAATGTAGAGTCTATATACAACTACACCACACACCTACCAACTACACCACACACCTACCAACTACACCACACACCTACCAACTACACCACACACCTACCAACTACACCTACCAACTACACCACACACCTACCAACTACACCACACACCTACCAACTACACCACACACCTACCAACTACACCACACCTACCAACTACACCACACACCTACCAACTACACTACACA
>OZ038312.1:4125381-4130381 GCA_964035775.1 Osedax frankpressi | reverse complement strand
ATATATTATTATATATTTAAACATATTATAATCTATTTAAACATATTATTATCTATTTAGATATATTATTATCTATTTAAACATATTATTATCTATTTAAACATATTATTAAACATATTATTATTTATTTAAACATATTATTATCTATTTAAACATATTATTATTTATTTAAACATATTATTATCTATTTAGATATATTATTATCTATTTAAACATATTATTATCTATTTAAACATATTATTATCTATTTAAACATATTATTATCTATTTAAACATATTATTATCTATTTAGATATATGATTAAACATATTATTATCTATTTAGATATATTATTATCTATTTAGATATATTATTATCTATTTAGATATATTATTATCTATTTAGATATATTATTATCTAATTAGATATATTATTATATATTTAAACATATTATTATCTATTTAAACATATTATTATCTATTTAGATATATTATTATCTATTTAAACATATTATTATCTATTTAAACATATTATTAAACATATTATTATTTATTTAAACATATTATTATCTATTTAAACATATTATTATTTATTTAAACATATTATTATCTATTTAGATATATTATTATTTATTTAAACATATTATTATCTATTTAAACATATTATTATCTATTTAAACATATTATTATCTATTTAGATATATGATTAAACATATTATTATCTATTTAGATATATTATTAAACATATTATTATCTATTTAAACATATTATTATCTAGTTAAACATATTATTATCTATTTAAACATATTATTAAACATATTATTATCTATTTAGATATATGATTAAACATATTATTATCTATTTAGATATATTATTAAACATATTAGTATCTATTTAAACATATTATTATCTAGTTAAACATATTATTATCTATTTAAACATATTATTATCTATTTAAACATATTATTATCTATTTAAACATATTATTTTTCTAAATGAATACAAGTGAACTTGGTTTTAAAGAGTAATATTAAAATACTACGTCAATAAATATGTTTACTGTCTCTCTCTGTGCTTTCATAGGATTATGTTACTATAGCTATATAGTGTATCTCTTTAGTGGGGGGGAACTCTCTTTAGTGGGGGGAACTCTCTAGTGGGGGGAACTCTCTAGTGGGGGGAACTCTCTAGTGGGGGAACTCTCTTTAGTGGGGGGAACTCTCTAGTGGGGGGAACTCTCTAGTGGGGGGAACTCTAGTGGGGGAACTCTCTTTAGTGGGGGGAACTCTAGTGGGGGAACTCTCTTTAGTGGGGGGAACTCTCTAGTGGGGGGAACTCTCTTTAGTGGGGGGAACTCTAGTGGGGGAACTCTCTTTAGTGGGGGATCTCTCTTTAGTGGGGGGAACTCTCTAGTGGGGGGAACTCTCTAGTGGGGGAACTCTCTAGTGGGGGGAACTCTCTTTAGTGGGGGAACTCTCTCTAGTGAGGGGAACTCTCTTTAGTGGGGGGAACTCTCTTTAGTGGGGGGAACTCTCTCTAGTGGGGGAACTCTCTTTAGTGGGGGGAACTCTCTAGTGGGGGGAACTCTCTAGTGGGGGAACTCTCTAGTGGGGGAACTCTCTAGTGGGGGGAACTCTGTTTAGTGGGAAGAACTCTGTTTAGTGGGGGGAACTCTCTTTAGTGGGGGGAACTCTCTTTAGTGGGGGGAACTCTAGTGGGGGAACTCCCTTTAGTGGGGGATCTCTCTTTAGTGGGGGGAACTCTCTAGTGGGGGGAACTCTCTAGTGGG
Source organism: Osedax frankpressi (assembly GCA_964035775.1). Taxonomy (NCBI): domain Eukaryota; kingdom Metazoa; phylum Annelida; class Polychaeta; order Sabellida; family Siboglinidae; genus Osedax; species Osedax frankpressi. The sequence goes on along the minus strand of OZ038312.1, from coordinate 4,128,614 downwards.
GGAACTCTCTAGTGGGGGGAACTCTCTTTAGTGGGGGAACTCTCTCTAGTGGGGGGAACTCTCTTTAGTGGGGGGAACTCTCTTTAGTGGGGGGAACTCTAGTGGGGGAACTCTCTTTAGTGGGGGGAACTCTCTCTAGTGGGGGAACTCTCTTTAGTGGGGGGAACTCTCTAGTGGGGGGAACTCTCTAGTGGGGGAACTCTCTAGTGGGGGGAACTCTGTTTAGTGGGAGGAACTCTGTTTAGTGGGGGGAACTCTCTTTAGTGGGGGGAACTCTCTTTAGTGGGGGGAACTCTAGTGGGGAAACTCTCTTTAGTGGGGGAACTCTCTTTAGTGGGGGGAACTCTCTAGTGGGGAACTCTCTAGTGGGGGGAACTCTCTAGTGGGGGGAACTATCTTTAGTGGGGCGAACTCTCTTTAGTGGGGCGAACTCTCTTTAGTGTGGCGAACTCTATTTAGTGGGGGGAACTATCTTTAGTGGGGCGAACTCTCTTTAGTGGGGGGAACTCTCTTTAGTGGGGGGAACTTTAGTGGGGGGAACTTTAGTGGGGGAACTCTCTTTAGTGGGGGAACTCTCTTTAGTGGGGGAACTCTCTTTAGTGGGGGAACTCTCTTTAGTGTGGCGAACTCTATTTAGTGGGGGGAACTATCTTTAGTGGGGCAAACTCTCTTTAGTGGGGGGAACTCTCTTTAGTGGGGGGAACTCTCTCTAGTGGGGGGAACTCTCTTTAGTGGGGGAAACTCTCTTTAGTGGGGGGAACTCTCTTTAGTGGGGGAACTCTCTTTAGTGGGGGGAACTCTCTTTAGTGGGGCGAACTCTCTCTAATGGGGGGAACTCTGTTTAGTGGGGGGAACTCTGTTTAGTGGGGGGAACTCTCTTTAGTGGGGCGAACTCTCTCTAATGGGGGGAACTCTGTTTAGTGGGGGGAACTCTGTTTAGTGGGGGGAACTCTCTTTAGTGGGGGGACCTCTTTTAGTGGGGGGAACTCTCTTTAGTGGGGGAACTCTATTTAGTGGGGGGAACTCTGTTTAGTGGGGGGAACTCTCTCTAGTGGGGGGAACTCTCTTTAGTGGGAGGACCTCTTTTAGTGGGGGGAACTCTCTTTAGTGGGGGAACTCTGTTTAGTGGGGGGAACTCTCTTTAGTGGGGGGAACTGTTTTTAGTGGGGGGGAACTCTCTTTAGTGGGGCGAACTCTCTTTAGTGGGGGGAACTCTCTCTAGTGGGGGGAACTCTGTTTAGTGGGGGGAACTCTCTTTAGTGGGGGGAACTGTTTTTAGTGGGGGGAACTCTCTTTAGTTGGGGGAACTCTCTCTAGTGGGGGAACTCTCTTTAGTGGGAGGACCTCTTTTAGTGGGGGGAACTCTCTTTAGTGGGGGAACTCTGTTTAGTGGGGGGAACTCTGTTTAGTGGGGGGAACTCTCTTTAGTGGGGGGGAACTGTTTTTAGTGGGGGGAACTCTCTTTAGTTGGGGGAACTCTCTCTAGTGGGGGGGAACTCTCTTTAGTGGGAGGACCTCTTTTAGTGGGGGGAACTCTCTTTAATGGGGGAACTCTCTTTAGGGGGGAACTCTCTTTAGTGGGGGAACTCTCTTTAGTGGGGAAAACTCTCTTTAGTGGGGGGAACTCTCTTTAGTGGGGCGAACTATCTCTAGTGGGGGAACTCTCTTTAGTGGGGGGGGAACTCTACTTAGTAGGGGGAACTGTTTTTAGTGGGGGGAACTCTCTAGTGGGGGGTACTCGGTACAGTGGTCCATTAATTTGTTTGTAGCAACATTAATACAGTAGAATCTTTGTAATTTAGTAAGAGAATTATAATTACAACTGTAATCTATTGGTAATTATTTTCCTAACTTTAATTGTCTACTTACACTATACACTGTACACTATAAAGTGTATAGTATATACTGTACAGTGTATACTGTACACTGTACAGTGTACAGTGTACACTGTACAGTATACAGTGTACGCTATAAAATATATAATATATATTGTACACCGTACACTCTACAGCTTATACAAGCAGAATATGTACACCATTCATCCACTTATTGACTATTATTATTTCTGTGAATAGTAAACTTCATTCCCCCGGCACTTATAAATATATATATATATATATATATATATATATATTTATATTTATATATATATATATAAATATATATGTATATATATATATATATAAATATATATATATTTATATATTTATATATATATATTTATATATTTATATATATATATGCATTATATGTCGATGATAAATGACTATGTGTTGTATAATATATCTAGAAGCATATAATATTATTATCATGCTCTTTCTATTATTGTAATGCGGAGTGTATTGCGGAGTGTAATGCGGAGTGTAACGCGGAGTGTACTGTGGAGTGTAACGCGGAGTGTACTGTGGAGTGTAATGTGGAGTGTAATAAGGAGTGTAATGTGGAGTATAGAAGGGCCATTGGTAGTAGAATGTACATTATACGTTTATTATACCTTTGTTAACTGAAACATATTCTATTACATGCAAATATTATTACAAATAAAAATTATACTTATTTATTGAATAACATTATTATAACATAAACTATAATATTATTGGTCTATATACATATTTATATGTCTACACTCTGATATCATACGATGGTAAACTGTATTCTACATCTTATTGTATTCATTCAGTGCAATACCCACAGCTGGAAAAGCTGAACAATCCTTATGAGATATTATCATAAGAGAACTATGTCAAATTCTACTTTAAGCATTTAGTGGACCACACGACGACACATTTCCCTTCGGGACTCATACGAACAATGTTCGTCGAACATTTAATTAACTTAACGGCTTTAATTGAGAGACGTGTATGTTATATTTAAACTATTTGTCCCTCTTGCGATACAATTATACGTTATAATGTTCTTTGCTCATCCGTGGTCGAATTCATGCGATTGACTTGATCTTCCCGTTACTATTTTATTATCCGCACAACTTATTACTAATTATATCTGTAACCATATCTACTAGTGACCATCTACTAGTGACCATACCCTGAGATGTCGGAGTCAATTATAAATAAACAAACACGTATACATATCACGGTGACAACTTGACCGGAAGAATACCGTCGCTTGACCCGTGTGACCTCTGGTTCCACGCTACGCGATACTCTCTCCTTATCAGCTGTTTTAACGACGTCTAGTTTTAATGGAATAAACCTAAACTATGTCGCTATGGC
>OZ038312.1:4075756-4125181 GCA_964035775.1 Osedax frankpressi | reverse complement strand
GTAAGAGTTGCCCGTGTAATCATGTAGGATACACACATAACTCAAGTTCACGTTATATTATATTGCTAAATCCCTTTACTACTTTATAAGAGTACCGATGTAAGAGTACCTATAACTACCTAGACTACCCCATAAAAGATCCGATGTAACGGTGAAAATGACCCTCGCCACGTAACTCCGTAACGGTATTTATACCAGCGTATTCCGTATAATATACACTTGTTACACTATATAGTAAATACTATAGTTGGGGTTATTGAAATGCGTGTATAATATTTGGAGTAATATAGGACCTACATTTGCAAGACCTACAGTTATAAGACCTACAGTTATAAGACCTACAGTTATAAGACCTACAGTTGCAAGACCTACAGTTATAAGACCTACAGTTATAAGACCTACAGTTGTAAGACCTACAGTTATAAGACCTACAGTTGCAAGACCTACAGTTATAAGACCTACAGTTGCAAGACCTACAGTTATAAGACCTACAGTTATAAGACCTACAGTTATAAGACCTACAGTTATAAGACCTACAGTTATAAGACCTACAGTTGTAAGACCTACAGTTATAAGACCTACAGTTGCAAGACCTACAGTTATAAGACCTACAGTTGCAAGACCTACAGTTATAATACCTACAGTTATAAGACCTACAGTTATAAGACCTACAGTTATAAGACCTACAGTTATAAGACCTACAGTTGCAAGACCTACAGTTATAAGACCTACAGTTATAAGACCTACAGTTATAAGACCTACAGTTATAAGACCTACAGTTATAAGACCTACAGTTGTAAGACCTACAGTTATAAGACCTACAGTTATAAGACCTACAGTTGTAAGACCTACAGTTATAAGACCTACAGTTGCAAGACCTACAGTTGCAAGATCTACAGTTGTAAGACCTACAGTTATAAGACCTACAGTTATAAGACCTACAGTTATAAGACCTACAGTTATAAGACCTACAGTTGTAAGACCTACAGTTATAAGACCTACAGTTGCAAGACCTACAGTTATAAGACCTACAGTTATAAGACCTACAGTTATAAGACCTACAGTTGTAAGATCTACAGTTATAAGACCTACAGTTATAAGATCTACAGTTATAAGACCTACAGTTGCAAGACCTACAGTTGCAAGACCTACAGTTGCAAGACTTACAGTTGCAAGACCTACAGTTATAAGACCTACAGTTATAAGACCTACAGTTATAAGACCTACAGTTGTAAGATCTACAGTTATAAGACCTACAGTTATAAGACCTACAGTTATAAGATCTACAGTTGCAAGACCTACAGTTGCAAGACCTACAGTTGTAAGACCTACAGTTATAAGACCTACAGTTATAAGACCTACAGTTGCAAGACCTACAGTTATAAGACCTACAGTTATAAGACCTACAGTTATAAGACCTACAGTTGTAAGACCTACAGTTGTAAGACCTACAGTTATAAGACCTACAGTTGCAAGACCTACAGTTATAAGACCTACAGTTATAAGACCTACAGTTATAAGACCTACAGTTATAAGACCTACAGTTGTAAGATCTACAGTTATAAGACCTACAGTTATAAGACCTACAGTTATAAGACCTACAGTTGCAATACCTACAGTTGCAAGACCTACAGTTATAAGACCTACAGTTGCAAGACCTACAGTTGTAAGACCTACAGTTATAAGACCTACAGTTGCAAGACCTACAGTTGTAAGACCTACAGTTATAAGACCTACAGTTATAAGACCTACAGTTATAAGACCTACAGTTATGAGACCTACAGTTGCAAGACCTACAGTTGTAAGACCTACAGTTGCAAGACCTACAGTTATAAGACCTACAGTTATAAGACCTACAGTTATAAGACCTACAGTTGCAATACCTACAGTTGCAAGACCTACAGTTATAAGACCTACAGTTATAAGACCTACAGTTCAAGACCTACAGTTGCAAGACCTACAGTTGTAAGACCTACAGTTATAAGACCTACAGTTATAAGACCTACAGTTATAAGACCTACAGTTATAAGACCTACAGTTATAAGACCTACAGTTGCAAGACCTACAGTTGTAAGACCTACAGTTGTAAGACCTACAGTTATAAGACCTACAGTTATAAGACCTACAGTTGCAAGACCTACAGTTATAAGACCTACAGTTATAAGACCTACAGTTATAAGACCTACAGTTGCAAGACCTACAGTTGTAAGACCTACAGTTGCAAGACCTACAGTTATAAGACCTACAGTTGCAAGACCTACAGTTATAAGACCTACAGTTGCAATACCTACAGTTGCAAGACCTACAGTTATAAGACCTACAGTTATAAGACCTACAGTTATAAGACCTACAGTTATAAGACCTACAGTTGCAATACCTACAGTTGCAAGACCTACAGTTATAAGACCTACAGTTGCAAGACCTACAGTTGTAAGACCTACAGTTATAAGACCTACAGTTGCAAGACCTACAGTTGTAAGACCTACAGTTATAAGACCTACAGTTATAAGACCTACAGTTATAAGACCTACAGTTATAAGACCTACAGTTGCAAGACCTACAGTTGTAAGACCTACAGTTGCAAGACCTACAGTTATAAGACCTACAGTTGCAAGACCTACAGTTATAAGACCTACAGTTGCAATACCTACAGTTGCAAGACCTACAGTTATAAGACCTACAGTTATAAGACCTACAGTTATAAGACCTACATTTGTAAGACCTACAGTTGCAAGACCTACAGTTATAAGACCTACAGTTGCAAGACCTACAGTTGCAAGACCTACAGTTGTAAGACCTACAGTTATAAGACCTACATTTGCAAGACCTACATTTGTAAGACCTACAGTTGCTGTCACCGAATTGAGAATTATACTCAAAAGTAAAACATGTAATTATTTATTTAAATCTTTCTACAATCTCTCCAACTCACTACAATTTTCTTTTTAATTTACATTGTGTTTATATTGTGTTTATATTGTGTTTATATTGTGTTTATATTGTGTTTATATTGTGTTTATATTGTGTTTATATTGTGTTTATATTGTGTTTATATTGTGTTTATATTGTGTTTATATTGTGTTTATATTGTGTTTATATTGTGTTTATATTGTGTTTATATTGTGTTTATATTGTGTTTATATTGTGTTTATATTGTGTTTATATTGTGTTTATATTGTGTTTATATTGTGTTTATATTGTGTTTATATTGTGTTTATATTGTGTTTATATTGTGTTTATATTGTGTTTATATTGTGTTTATATTGTGTTTATATTGTGTTTATATTGTGTTTATATTGTGTTTATATTGTGTTTATATTGTGTTTATATTGTGTTTATATTGTGTTTATATTGTGTTTATATTGTGTTTATATTGTGTTTATATTGTGTTTATATTGTGTTTATATTGTGTTTATATTGTGTTTATATTGTGTTTATATTGTGTTTATATTGTGTTTATATTGTGTTTATATTGTGTTTATATTGTGTTTATATTGTGTTTATATTGTGTTTATATTGTGTTTATATTGTGTTTATATTGTGTTTATATTGTGTTTATATTGTGTTTATATTGTGTTTATATTGTGTTTATATTGTGTTTATATTGTGTTTATATTGTGTTTATATTGTGTTTATATTGTGTTTATATTGTGTTTATATTGTGTTTATATTGTGTTTATATTGTGTTTATATTGTGTTTATATTGTGTTTATATTGTGTTTATATTGTGTTTATATTGTGTTTATATTGTGTTTATATTGTGTTTATATTGTGTTTATATTGTGTTTATATTGTGTTTATATTGTGTTTATATTGTGTTTATATTGTGTTTATATTGTGTTTATATTGTGTTTATATTGTGTTTATATTGTGTTTATATTGTGTTTATATTGTGTTTATATTGTGTTTATATTGTGTTTATATTGTGTTTATATTGTGTTTATATTGTGTTTATATTGTGTTTATATTGTGTTTATATTGTATTTATATTGTGTTTATATTGTGTTTATATTGTGTTTATATTGTGTTTATATTGTGTTTATATTGTGTTTATATTGTGTTTATATTGTGTTTATATTGTGTTTATATTGTGTTTATATTGTGTTTATATTGTGTTTATATTGTGTTTATATTGTGTTTATATTGTGTTTATATTGTGTTTATATTGTGTTTATATTGTGTTTATATTGTGTTTATATTGTGTTTATATTGTGTTTATATTGTGTTTATATTGTGTTTATATTGTGTTTATATTGTGTTTATATTGTGTTTATATTGTGTTTATATTGTGTTTATATTGTGTTTATATTGTGTTTATATTGTGTTTATATTGTGTTTATATTGTGTTTATATTGTGTTTATATTGTGTTTATATTGTGTTTATATTGTGTTTATATTGTGTTTATATTGTGTTTATATTGTGTTTATATTGTGTTTATATTGTGTTTATATTGTATTTATATTGTGTTTATATTGTGTTTATATTGTGTTTATATTGTGTTTATATTGTGTTTATATTGTGTTTATATTGTGTTTATATTGTGTTTATATTGTGTTTATATTGTGTTTATATTGTGTTTATATTGTGTTTATATTGTGTTTATATTGTGTTTATATTGTGTTTATATTGTGTTTATATTGTGTTTATATTGTGTTTATATTGTGTTTATATTGTGTTTATATTGTGTTTATATTGTGTTTATATTGTGTTTATATTGTGTTTATATTGTGTTTATATTGTGTTTATATTGTGTTTATATTGTGTTTATATTGTGCCCATCCGGTGTGCGGACAAGATAAGTATAAAGTATCGAGTTGGAGAGTTAGCAGAAAGATTTAATTAAATAATTTAATTTCTTTATTTTTGACGATTATTCTCAATTCTGTACACCGTACAGTGTACTGCAGATGCTATACACTGTACAATGTACACTGTACAATGTACAGTGTACAGTGTACAATGTACAGTGTACAATGTACAGTGTACAATGTACAGTGTACAATGTACAATGTACAGTGTACAATGTACAGTGTACAATGTACAGTGTACAATGTACAGTGTACAATGTACAGTTTACAATGTACAGTGTACAATGTACAATGTACACTAGTGTAGAGGATATGCAGTACACTGTACAGGGTACAGTGTACGGTATACAGTGTACAGTACACTAGTGTAGAGGATATGCAGTACACTGTACAGGATACGGTGTACGGTGTACACTGTAGAGTACACTAGTGTAGAGGACATACAGTACACCGTACGGTGTGCACTGTACAGAGTAATGTACAGTGTACACTGTACCCTGTACGATGTACACTGTACATTGTACACTGTACATTGTACACTGTACATTGTACACTGTACATTGTACACTGTACATTGTACACTGTACATTGTACACTGTACATTGTACACTGTACATTGTACACTGTACATTGTACAGTGTACACTGTACATTACTCTGTACAGTGCACACCGTACGGTGTACTGTATATCCTCTACACTAGTGTACTGTACACTGTACCCTGTACAGTGTACTGCATATCCTCTACATTGTAACAATATGTCTAATTAGAGTGACCAATTGACTCACTGTAACCTCGTTATGTAAATTTCTCCTCGTAGTCGGACATGAATGTTGTCGAGTCTGTATCCTATGTCGTATGTCTATAGGTGTAAGCTATATCTATGCTAACTGATGTGTAATCCTTTAGCTAAGTTAGCGACTATACTAAACCTTTAGCTGGCTAATAACATCTGCTCTAGAGATTCATATTCTAAGTGATTTTAGTGTATTTACTAATTCTTTATATTCCTCCGGAAACAGCGGAGAGCATTTTTATGCACTTTGTTCTAAATGTCACATCGTCGTGTGGATTAGTCGTAATTGGGGTTATAGGTCAATATCTAGACAACACTCAGACCTACTTTAACGGACGCTGATTGTTATATAATGTCATCATTATAGCATCTCGAAGATAGCTCAGCCTCGCGGCGATATCGTTCTGCGATATTGCGCGGGCGTGTAGCGAGGTAAACTAACCACACCTCTTCCTAACCACGCCCCTTCCTAACCACGCCCCTTCCTAACCACGCCCCTTCTTAACCACGCACCTTCCTAACCACACCCCTTCCTAACCATACCCCTTACTAACCACACCCCTTCCTAACTACGCCCCTTCCTAACCACACCCCTTCCTAACCATACCCCTTACTAACCACACCCCTTCCTAACTACGCCCCTTCTTAACCACACCCCATCTTAACCACACCCCTTCCTAACCACACCCCTTCCTAACCACGCCCACCGACCGCTACAGAGATACGTCGATTACTGAACATAACTGCAAACTTGCTAATGTGTGTGAGGTGTAACTACATGTTGTACTCCGGAAGTATGATCGGAGCCTATCGTCACATGGACATCATACCGTGGGATGACGATGTTGACCTTTTCATCGAAGAAAGGTCAGAGGTCGCACGAATACATCGCATCCACAGATGTGGGTGCGATGTATGTTGCTGTACGGCTACGGCACGCCCTTAACCACATCCCTTAACCTTACCCCACTTTATTTCGTACATTTAACTCACTCCATCGCATTCGTTAACTCATGACACGATATACCCTAACACACGCCCCACAATACGCCCATAACGCACGCACTTAACTTACACACCTAACTGCCCCTAAAACCCATAAACACGCCCCTATTTTCACAGCTGTAGATTCAAGCTGAAGAACAATACGTGTTTATCAAAATTTCCTGATTTCCAAATCAGTGTCGGCAAACTCAGATGGAAAGTTTTCAGCGATAAAGGAAGAAGAATTTCATACATTGTAAAATCACAAACTAAATATTATGACTGGAAATTTCCATTTATCGGTGAGTAAGTTATTTTCATGGGTACAGCATATCTAGTGTAGGTACAATGTATTTAGTGTAGGTACAATGTATTTAGTGTAGGTACAATGTATCTAGTTCAGGTACAATGTATCCAGTGTAAGTACAATGTATCTAGTGTAGGTACAATGTATTTAGTGTAGGTACAATGTATTTAGTGCAAGTACAATGTAACTAGTGCAAGTACAATAATCTATAAATAGACTATCCTTCACAGATCTTGCATTCTATCGTAAACAACCTGGGAATAAGACTATTATTGATGTGGATCCAGGGTACTATAAATTCGTATACAGTTACTCCGACGTATTTCCGCTATGCTACCGACCTTTCATGGGACTCATGTTACCAGTACCTAAACGACTCAAGCATTGTATCAACACCGTTAGTACAACACACCCATTGTATTAATATACAACCATTATACCATTTTACCGCCTATACTACACCCTATACCACACCCTATACTACACTCTATACTACACCCTACCATATACCTTTATAACCATACATAGCCCACCCTACTCCCTTCTATTACATACCTCTCCATAGCCTCGCAATACATATAGATACTATCTAACCAAATTCCTTTCATATCTGATCTCCCGTCACATTCACCTCCCTAAATCTAAACTAGTCTTGTACTTGCAGAATTACAGTATTGACATTTGTAAGTCGTCAACATATTTACACAAATACGAGGAGCATATTAAGAAACTGAAACCGATAAAATGCAAACTTTTATACGGCGAACACCAATGGGTAATGAGATCTAATGCCTCGAAAGGGCGTGTCTTGGAAACTCTAGGTGATTATGAATTCATGGTGGATAAGGAGTGTGCCTCCTAGTGTCAAACTTAGGGTAAAGGTCATGTTACCAGCGTCTTGTTCCCGAGAATAAGGAAGCATTTTTGTATATATATTTAATAAAATCCGAGGTATATTTTAAAGTTAATTTTACTCAATCTTTATAGAAATAAATTACAGACTTTACGGATTATAATCTTTGTGGTTTTATATCTAAATTCATTAGCATTTAACCAATGATTCATTCCTAACAAAACTTTGAGGATTCTGCAATATTGTTATATAAATATTCATTACTATATTTCAGAAGATATACATTTTTTAAATCATAAATATTTTTCTACGACAAACTCCTCATATTTGTATATTTCATTACATTCGATTGTTCTACAATTTGATTTTCATTGTCAAACCTATTGTTATCAATACTCGAATGCAATTATTCTTAATTTCTAGATAAACAAATATATCGAATATCACATTTCAGCTGTTTTCTACTACTGCATGCAGATGTGTTTTAATATCAAATAAAAAATGTACTATTATCAGTTATTCTGACCATTATTTTTAGAATATTTCATATATATATATATATATATATGTGTAATATCACATTATCAATTACAATATAGTATATATATATATTTTGTAATTATAAACCAACTTTAGAATCCACTAGTAGAAATTTACAAAGGACAAAACATATAATTTACATTCAGTGTATTATTTAAAACAATATGAAATAAAATTGGCTATATATAATTAAATAACATGTCGCAAAGAAAGTCCAGCAATTCCATCGTAAATATTAAAAAATAAAAAATAAACATCTAGCGAATAATAAGAATACAAAATATATTGTAAACGAACTCATTAATATTGCATAATATTGCATAATATAAAGAAAGCGTAACGTAACTTGAAGCATAAGTTGAGAAAGACGGAGTTTCAAGACTAATGTAATCCTGAAGTCACACCTTGACAAAAAATGAAACTCACATACAGCAGAAATGCATAACAATAATGTACTTATGTTATTTATTGCTGAACTATCATTTGTAAATATCCATAGTTCATTGTTATAAAACAAAAGTATTATTTAGACTATTATATAACTGAACTTACAATCGTATATTTTTAGAACGATAAACTGAAATATAACAGAACAATACACAATGGGATTGTTACAAATCTAAACATCGCGAGACGATGCACCTCCATTGTTACAGCGGAGAGAAGATCTCTTGGTGATTCAGCGGTCTTCAGTAGAGTTTAGTTCTCGCGAGCGACCCCGCAACAAAAGTGACCTCTAACAGGTCGCGACCTCTAACAGGTCGCGACCTCTAACAGGTCGCGACCTCGATGGCCATGAACCGACGTTCTTTGTCGAGGTAGGAGTTGCGGACGACCTCTACAGCCTCCGCGTGGGTTACGTTGCTCATGTCGTGGTCATCTATGCTGACCAACACCATGCCACGCTGTAAACAAAAGACACATTATGTAAACACTCGTATGAATATATAATTACGATCTCAGTTCCAGCAGTTTACGTACAGTTTCAACTTATTTCGCTATGCGAATTTGTAATTATTTTTGATGTGCTTTTAATTATATTTATATATTATTATTATTATTTAACAAATAATAAGAGAGATATAACAAAGCATTTTAGTAGCGTTTAGTTGTTGAGTTAATGGAATGTGAAAGTGAACAGTGGAGACAAAGTAAATGGAGGAATTGAATTGATTGCCTGTGAGAGTTTGGGGAAATGACCTTAAATAGTATTTTATTGCGTTTGTCGATATTAATAATATATTTATTAATTTAGTAATCGAAGTTCTGTAATATATTTTAAATTATCAAAATATTTCTTCTAGATGTTATTATTATTAGATCAAGTTGATATTTTCCGTCGAGTTTTAATAGAAATGACAAAGAGATGACATGTCTAGAGTCGCTAGGAGTAGCTAGCAATCACATGTATGTTGTCAAATCTTACAGATATATCTGTATATTATTTAAATAAATTGGGGTAAATTCACGAGTAACATTTGGTATTTAGATTTATCATCTTTTCAACTTATTTAATGATAATCTTTTAGGTTTCGGAAAAATACTTTTTAGATTGAAATTACGTATCACTTAAGTGAATTAATCGTAGAGATAATAATTACTTTGCTTTACAAGAAAATGATTTCTATAATAGGAAGTTAAATGCATAAAGTATCAGTTTTAGTGACCTTGAGGGTTCCTTCGACAGCTGCAGATCCACCGTCAAAAACCTTGGCGATTTTAACTTCAGGTTGCAGGTGACTGTCGATTCCACCGGATATGCTGATGCCTGTATTGGTAGCAGAGAATGTCCTAATGATGAAGGACAACGAGAAGTGAAAGTGAAGTAGGTAGGATTGAAAGTAACACTGCAACTAGAATTGAGGTCTTAATTTTTGTGCTGAGATTAGACAGAAATAAATGAATAATAATATGAATTAATAATTGTTGAGTTTACAAGAAGGAAGGTAGAGTGATGAGTAAATTGGTGATTAATAACGATAATTACATAAATAATTAGCAAAAAATAACATATCAGAATGACCACAATATTGAAGTATTTTTATTTTTAACATTGTTCAAGTTAAGAATTATTTTTCGTTTTGGAATAATTAAAATAATGTACAAACCAAGGCTTTTATATGATTTGTCCAAGTGAACTTCTATTATGTGTGAATTACTTTCAAGTTCTGTGACGTTGTAACAATCGGTGATGTCACCAAATATTGTGAAATCACTGTCCACTGAAAGTTTATCATCTAAAATAAAATTTAATTTTAGAACAATTGACAAATTAATTACAATTTTGCATACTTATTCGATAATGATCGAAACACTGTATCTATTGTATTAAAGACAATGGCGACCTTGGCAATGGTCGACTTCCTCGTCACACTCCAGTGATTTCAAGCGATGCTCGGCATTGTCGAGTTGTCCTAGCTCCAGTGACAGTTGATCGACGGAGTCCTGACAAATGGACCGCGGTCTCGACGGGTCGGACCCACAAACCCTAGTGCCGCCCAGACCCACCCCCACCCCCACTCCCACCCCCATCCCCATCCCCACTCCAACCCCGTCGGAATAGCTCTCGCCGCGTCTCGTCATCTCCGAGGAAATCTCGTCGACTTCCTCGGAGAGAATGCGGTCGAATTGCTCGTAAATTTCGCGTTCTTCTTCTTCCCTTCGTTGTTGTTGTTGTTGTTGTTGTTGTTGTTGTTGTTGTTGTTGTTGTTGTTGTTGGTATTCGGTTTGCTCGCTAGGCCGATCGCTAGTCGAGCATTCCCCGTCGTCATTAAACGACTCCCCTGGAGGTTTGAATAAGAGGCGTAGTGGTTCGGTGTTCAGCGGCTCTTTTACTGCGGAGAGCGTCGATGGCGGTGGGGGAGGAGGGGGAGGAGGAGGGGGAGGAGGGGGAGGAGGAGTAGGGGGAGGAGGAGTAGAGTGGGGACCGGGGGGTGATGAAGTTTTGTTCCCCAACGGAGAGCCGGAGTCTCGGGACTTTTTACTTCGCCGCAATTCTCGTTCAATACGACAAAGAGCGTCGTCCACGTCTTCATCTTCCCCTTCCCCTTCCCCTTCCCCTTCACCTTCCCCTTCCCCTTCCTGGCCCGGGGAGACGGATATGGGCGTGTCACGCGGATCCAACTCCGACGACGTTACGCGGGAGTCGTTGTTGCCGCGGTGCGATCGAAACGTCGTACGGGTGTTCCGGGTCTCCTGCGAATGGGGGCCGCGGACACCGGATCCGGGGTCCGCGTAACAGTGGGGTTCGGCGGTGCCACGCCTTCTACGCGGCGGCGACGGCGTGGTGGCCTGGCCGCCAGTTACGCCGCTAGGGCGCGCGCGGAAACCTCCGCGACCTAGAGCCGACGAAATGGTTAGGCCACGCCCCCCGCGATGGCCGTCGGATGGCGGAGACCGACGTTGTAACGAGGATACCTCTAGGAAATCCGGAGACGAGGTGGCTTCCAATTCTTGTGAGGGAAATGAACTGGATTAGGGAGGAGGAGGAAACATTCGCCCGAATGGCGGAGAATCCGTGTTTTGTGTTAATGAACGAGTTCGACTTCTATTTTATATCTCAATAGACTGGCAAAATATCTCTACTAGTGAGTCCCGGGTACTTCTCGTGAAGTAATATACCAACAGTGTATTCACTACACCGGGTAATAGATTCTACTTAAGGAGTAGATCTGGTGCGAGGGATTGCTAACCATTGTTTGACGATAGGCTGTTCTCCTCTGATTCTGTGAATATGGACCGTATTACAGTTTTTCAATTTGATATTAAATATAATTATTACCTTTCATTCAAAGTATATAAATATAATTGAATGAATTGTGCAGACGTTGAAATTACCGTTGAGGGAATAATTTGTAGTTTCAGATTTAGTTTTATTTTCATTAGAAACTAAACCTCGGTTTAGTTTTTATATTAATATTACAATTAAAACAAATAAATATATGTGTATATATGGAATTTAAATGATTGTAATTTTTAATCTAAAATGTATTGTACATGAAAGTGCAGATATTAATCAATAAATAAATTCAAAAGTAGAATTGCAGACCACTTTATAAATTATATTCTCAGAGACGAGACAGAAATAAAACACACCTTTTATAACATTCAAATAGCTATAGTGAACATCAACAAACTCATCAAATGCTTTCAAATCTTCTTTGATAATCAAAAGTCTACAAATGCGGATTATTAATGCGGTGTAGGAAATCAGTTGTATATTTCGTTGATTTCAATAAAAGAATTACTAAGAATAAATATAATATTTAATAATATGATGACAGGGTCTTCTTTTGCAAGATTTACTTAATGTTTGAATGCGAAACCTTACTCCAGAAAATAATTCGCATTGTAAATTCGTAATCAAGGTTTGCTCGAGGTATTTCAAGAGGTCGAATAAGTCCTTGGTGCGTTTATACTGAAATGAAGATTGGTCGGAGGTAAATACGATATCGCAGTTGATTATAATTTTTGGCGCAAAGAGTAAATCTCGTGAAAGAAATTCAAACTATTTTAATTTGTTTTTGGAACTTCTGATAGCTTTGTTTGTTGAGAATTGTGGACGATTTCATTTTCAATAAATTTGTATCTGAAATGTTTATGTTTGTTATTGTTAACATTTTAAATGGAATAGTATTAAGATAACTATTATTGAATCATTGGTATATAAATATATATTAATATATATATATATTTAGAAATACCAAAGTTCGAAAAGCATATTGATAGTGTAGTTTATTAGTGTAGATTATTAGAGTAGTTTATTAGAGTAGTTTATTAGAGTAGTTTATTAGAGTAGTTTATTAGTGTAGTTTATTAGTGTAGATTATTAGTGTTGAAGGCTGCTATCTAACTCTTCCTAGAATAAGTTCCGAATATTAATTCTTTTAAACTTCTGGCTTTCGATGAATCTGCAATTTCAATTAACAATAAAAAAACTGAAATGAATTGATCCAAATATATTTAACAGTATTAGCCAAAAAGTCTTCACATAAATATGGTTTTAATTGAAAGAACAACTCAATATAAAATATTGAGTTCAAGAGAGATTATTACTTCTGACTATACCAAATGGAAAGTAGTTTATTTCGACTTAATTGTGGAAAACCTTTCGGCATTTTGTTTTCCATTGCAAGAGCGTTGGATGAATGTAAAGGTAACCTGGGGATAAGAATTCTATTTTATTGACTACGCCATCAGATGACGAAGCATTATATATTCTTCAGGTAAATTATGTGTAATTAAGTGAAATGTAGAATTTATGTGGAATTAAATTTTAAAAATTAACTTTAAAAGAAAAACATTAAATAAGTATTTGTAAAATGACGACGATGCAGTTTACGAATGCCGGGAGTATCGAGTATTCGGTATTCATACGAGTACTGTACTCGGTATTCATACGAGTACTGTACTCGGTACTATAAGGTACTATACCCTCCGTGGTATTCATACGAGTACTGTACTCGGTACTCCCAAAGGTACTATACCCTCCGTGGTATTCATACGAGTACTGTACTCGGTACTATAAGGTACTATACCCTCCGTGGTATACATACGAGTACTGTACTCGGTACTATAAGGTACTGTACCCTCCGTGGTATTCATACGAGTACTGTACTCGGTACTATAAGGTACTATACCCTCCGTGGTATTCATACGAGTACTGTACTCGGTACTATAAGGTACTATACCCTCCGTGGTATTCATACGAGTACTGTACTCGGTACTATAAGGTACTATACCCTCCGTGGTATTCATACGAGTACTGTACTCGGTACTATAAGGTACTATACCCTCCGTGGTATTCATACGAGTACTGTACTCGGTACTATAAGGTACTATACCCTCCGTGGTATTCATACGAGTACTGTACTCGGTACTATAAGGTACTATACCCTCCGTGGTATTCATACGAGTACTGTACTCGGTACTATAAGGTACTATACCCTCCGTGGTATTCATACGAGTACTGTACTCGGTACTATAAGGTACTATACCCTCCGTGGTATTCATACGAGTACTGTACTCGGTACTATAAGGTACTATACCCTCCGTGGTATTCATACGAGTACTGTACTCGGTACTATAAGGTACTATACCCTCCGTGGTATTCATATTAAGTTATCGGAGGATTGGCGTAACCTCAGGGGCGAGGTTAAATCCATCAGAGGTCCAGAACTCCTAGGTGGTGACGACAACTGCAAATAGCAAACAAAGGTCAGACAAAACTACAAACAAAGGTCATGCTAAACTTTAAATGATTCATATACTGAATGCAGTCAAGACTTCACAGAGGTTCCTAGCATGATATTTTAAATAGCTCCATCTTCTTTGTTAACATTAAAAAAGTATGAAATAAAAATATTAGTAAAATATTTTACCTTAGAATATAAACAAAGCCATACAATTATTATATATTAATATACAGTAACATACATTAATAAAAACTAATATACAGTAACATACATTAATAAAAACTAATATACATTAACATATATTAATAAAAACTAATATACATTAATATACATAAACTACAATTTAATTACAATTTAATTACAATTTAATTACAATTTAATTACAATTTAATAGACATATTTATATCCCAATCATACTTCATAAATTAGCATGTTAGAAATATATTATTATTTTATAATTCAAATAAATGTATGATATTTTACAACATAAAACTTGCATACAAGAATATTAAATTTGCACAAGTAAATTGTGTTAAATTGTGTTAATTAACAAATTCACTGCTATAAAATATAGTATAAATATATGCACACATTATATCTCTGAATGATATGAAAGAGAGAATATGAATTTTAGGAATAATTTACTTAATCTCTAAACAAACTTCACTTATCCTTTGAAATTCAAATTGTTGTCCATTCGCCGCCGGTGGAGGCGATAACGTCGCCGGAGTACAGGGAACAATAGAGTCCGGACGATCGACATACAGGGTTCTCGTGGACCCGCGTACCGCGGAGGGGGCGGACGAGGGGGCGGGGCTTAGCGCGCCGTACTGGACCGCCTTGTCACGAGTGGCGGGCGGGGGCGGGTGAGTTCTCGTGGACACGCGCACGTCGTCGCCTATCAGCAGTAGAGACGAAGTATCGCCCCCTGGCGGCAATGCGAATGAAGCTTCCGAGTCGTCTATGGTCTGCGGGTATTGAAGATTGAAAGACGCATTCAATCACTTTAGACATCACTTGTAAACGTAAGGCAATAATAATCAGTGTTTTTTTTAAATAATATCATTCAATAAATTCTTTTATTAATAACAAGTGTATTTATTTTTAGTATAATTTTATACTTATATACTATCTCTACAAAGATATAGGAAAGCGTCAGGATGCAAACATTTTAGTAATGCCTAATAACTAGAATCTTCAACGTAATAACTAACATCGAGTGTAAAGGTCAAACTTTGATCATCTGTAAAGATTTTGTTATATTTTAATTTTAATTAACTTTTTAAAATAAATTAATAATTAAAATAAATACATGCTTTTAACGCATTACTGATAATAATAATTACTGATAATTAACCTTTCTGGTCAATTCCCTGATCCACCAATTCATAAATTGAACCCTATGGTACATATAAGGTATATTAAGAAGGTTATCAAATGAATACCTTTTATACATATATATAATATATCTTATTAATTATATATGAAGACATATACAATTATACTGCAAAAATAGTAAATGTAATTAAATTCTGTGGAAAGTAGTTATTGTACCTTTTTACTTTTATAGGAAAGTATAAAAACAACTAACTAGTTAACTTTTATAATATAATTAAAATGATTAAATTAATAACAAAATAATTGTAATAAAATATATTATATTTAATAATTATTATTATTTTATTATTAAAATAATTATTGAACATTTTAATAAAGTTATTTCATCTGGTTTCTCTGTAACCAATGAAAGCTAGATAAATAATAGTACATCAATTAAAAAGATTTAAATCAAGGTCATATACTGCGAATTGAAGATTTTACATCGTAAATAAAAGCTTAATTTAATATTCAGGCAAATATAATTTTATATAAATGTAAAATTTTTCAACGAATTTAGATTTAAATTCTAATTTCAGAATAATAATTTGATCTTGGAGTCAACTTTCTAAAGAATGTCTTGGTTGTTTTAATGACTCACAACTAACTCTGACAGATATACAAAGTCGGCTGACGCTAAGTAGTTCTATCATCTTTGCATGGTTTAAGTATTCGACGGGCAGGTTGTCGATTGCATTAATGACATCACCAACTGTCAGACCCATTCTTTCTGCCTGACCACCAATCTCAATACTGCAATAGTAGGGATGGAGTGAGAGGGAGAGGGCTATGTTAAAACTATGTTTAATGTATTATAACATAGTGTGGTTTTATTTATAAGAATAATACAACAATAAAAACCTGGTGATCAAATATCGCGAATTCTCATCAACTTGAATAACGATTCCAAAGTTGATATTCGTGTAAATATAACGCCTCTCCTTCTCCTTTTGTTTCAAGACCTCCCTGGTTAGAAATAAATTAATAATAGTAGTAGAGGTAATAATAATAGTAGTAGAGGTCATAATATTTGTAGTAGATGACATAATATTTGTAGTAGATGACATAATAATGGAAGTATAGGTCATAATAATAGAAGTAGATGACATAAGAATAGAAGTAGAGGTCATAATGTTAGTAGTAGAAGTCATAATATTATAGTAGAGGTCATAATAATAGTAGTAAAGGTCACTATAATAGTAGTAAAGGTAACTATATTAGTAGTAAAGGTCACTATAATAGTAGTAAAGGTCACTATAATAGTAGTAAAGGTCACTATAATAGTAGTAAAGGTCACTATAATAGTAGTAAAGGTCACTATAATAGTAGTAGAGGTCACTATAATAGTAGTAAAGGTCAATATAATAGTAGTAAAGGTCACTATAATAGTAGTAAAGGTCAATATAATAGTAGTAAAGGTCACTATAATAGTAGTAAAGGTCACTATAATAGTAGTAAAGGTCACTATAATAGTTGTAAAGTTCACTATAATAGTAGTAAAGGTCACTATAATAATAGTAAAGGTCAATATAATAGTAGTAAAGGTCACTATAATAGTAGTAAAGGTCACTATAATAGTAGTAAAGGTCAATATAATAGTAGTAAAGGTCACTATAATAGTAGTAAAGGTCACTATAATAGTAGTAAAGGTCAATATAATAGTAGTAAAGGTCAATATAATAGTAGTAAAGGTCACTATAATAGTAGTAAAGGTCACTATAATAGTAGTAAAGGTCACTATAATAGTTGTAAAGTTCACTATAATAGTAGTAGAGGTCACTATAATAGTAGTAAAGGTCAATATAATAGTAGTAAAGGTCACTATAATAGTAGTAAAGGTCAATATAATAGTAGTAAAGGTCACTATAATAGTAGTAAAGGTCACTATAATAGTAGTAAAGGTCAATATAATAGTAGTAAAGGTCAATATAATAGTAGTAAAGGTCACTATAATAGTAGTAAAGGTCACTATAATAGTAGTAAAGGTCACTATAATAGTTGTAAAGTTCACTATAATAGTAGTAGAGGTCACTATAATAGTAGTAAAGGTCAATATAATAGTAGTAAAGGTCACTATAATAGTAGTAAAGGTCACTATAATAGTAGTAAAGGTCAATATAATAGTAGTAAAGGTCACTATAATGGTAGTAAAGGTCACTATAATGGTAGTAAAGGTCACTATAATAGTAGTAAAGGTCAATATAATAGTAGTAAAGGTCACTATAATAGTAGTAAAGGTCACTATAATAGTAGTAAAGGTCAATATAATAGTAGTAAAGGTCACTATAATAGTAGTAAAGGTCACTATAATGGTAGTAAAGGTCACTATAATAGTAGTAAAGGTCGCTATAATAGTAGTAAAGGTCACTATAATAGTAGTAAAGGTCACTATAATGGTAGTAAAGGTCACTATAATAATAGTAAAGGTCAATATAATAGTAGTAAAGGTCACTATAATAGTAGTAAAGGTCACTATAATAGTAGTAAAGGTCACTATAATAGTAGTAAAGGTCACTATAATAGTAGTAAAGTTCACTATAATAGTAGTAAAGGTCACTATAATAGTAGTAAAGGTCACTATAATAGTAGTAAAGGTCACTATAATGGTAGTAAAGTTCACTATAATAGTAGTAAAGGTCACTATAATAGTAGTAAAGGTCACTATAATAGTAGTAAAGGTCACTATAATGGTAGTAAAGGTCACTATAATAATAGTAAAGGTCACTATAATAGTAGTAAAGGTCACTATAATAGTAGTAAAGGTCACTATAATGGTAGTAAAGGTCACTATAATGGTAGTAAAGGTCACTATAATAGTAGTAAAGGTCACTATAATAGTAGTAAAGGTCACTATAATAGTAGTAAAGGTCACTATAATAGTAGTAAAGGTCACTATAATGGTAGTAAAGGTCACTATAATGGTAGTAAAGGTCACTATAATGGTAGTAAAGGTCACTATAATGGTAGTAAAGGTCACTATAATAGTAGTAAAGGTCACTATAATAGTAGTAGAGGTCACTATAATAGTAGTAAAGGTCACTATAATAGTAGTAAAGGTCACTATAATGGTAGTAAAGGTCACTATAATGGTAGTAAAGGTCACTATAATAGTAGTAAAGGTCACTATAATAGTAGTAGAGGTCACTATAATAGTAGTAAAGGTCACTATAATAGTAGTAAAGGTCACTATAATGGTAGTAAAGGTCACTATAATGGTAGTAAAGGTCACTATAATAGTAGTAAAGGTCACTATAATGGTAGTAAAGGTCACTATATTAGTAGTAAAGGTCATAATAATAGTAGTAAAGGTCACTATAATAGTAGTAAAGGTCACTATAATAGTAGTAAAGGTCACTATATTAGTAGTAAAGGTCACTATAATGGTAGTAAAGGTCACTATAATAGTAGTAAAGGTCACTATAATAGTAGTAGAGGTCACTATAATTGTAGTAAAGGTCACTATAATAGTAGTAAAGGTCACTATAATGGTAGTAAAGGTCACTATAATGGTAGTAAAGGTCACTATAATAGTAGTAAAGGTCACTATAATGGTAGTAAAGGTCACTATATTAGTAGTAAAGGTCATAATAATAGTAGTAAAGGTCACTATAATAGTAGTAAAGGTCACTATAATAGTAGTAAAGGTCACTATAATGGTAGTAAAGGTCACTATAATGGTAGTAAAGGTCACTATAATGGTAGTAAAGGTCACTATAATAGTAGTAAAGGTCAATATAATAGTAG
Organism: Osedax frankpressi; assembly: GCA_964035775.1. Taxonomy (NCBI): domain Eukaryota; kingdom Metazoa; phylum Annelida; class Polychaeta; order Sabellida; family Siboglinidae; genus Osedax; species Osedax frankpressi. The sequence continues at coordinate 4,105,577 of OZ038312.1, read as the reverse complement.
TAAAGGTCACTATAATAGTAGTAAAGGTCACTATAATAGTAGTAAAGGTCAATATAATAGTAGTAAAGGTCAATATAATAGTAGTAAAGGTCACTATAATAGTAGTAAAGGTCACTATAATAGTAGTAAAGGTCACTATAATAGTTGTAAAGTTCACTATAATAGTAGTAGAGGTCACTATAATAGTAGTAAAGGTCAATATAATAGTAGTAAAGGTCACTATAATAGTAGTAAAGGTCACTATAATAGTAGTAAAGGTCAATATAATAGTAGTAAAGGTCACTATAATAGTAGTAAAGGTCACTATAATGGTAGTAAAGGTCACTATAATGGTAGTAAAGGTCACTATAATAGTAGTAAAGGTCAATATAATAGTAGTAAAGGTCACTATAATAGTAGTAAAGGTCACTATAATGGTAGTAAAGGTCACTATAATAGTAGTAAAGGTCACTATAATAGTAGTAAAGGTCACTATAATAGTAGTAAAGGTCACTATAATGGTAGTAAAGGTCACTATAATAATAGTAAAGGTCAATATAATGGTAGTAAAGGTCACTATAATAATAGTAAAGGTCAATATAATAGTAGTAAAGGTCACTATAATAGTAGTAAAGGTCACTATAATAGTAGTAAAGGTCACTATAATAGTAGTAAAGGTCACTATAATAGTAGTAAAGGTCACTATAATAGTAGTAAAGGTCACTATAATAGTAGTAAAGGTCACTATAATAGTAGTAAAGTTCACTATAATAGTAGTAAAGGTCACTATAATAGTAGTAAAGGTCACTATAATAGTAGTAAAGGTCACTATAATGGTAGTAAAGTTCACTATAATAGTAGTAAAGGTCACTATAATAGTAGTAAAGGTCACTATAATAGTAGTAAAGGTCACTATAATGGTAGTAAAGGTCACTATAATAATAGTAAAGGTCACTATAATAGTAGTAAAGGTCACTATAATAGTAGTAAAGGTCACTATAATGGTAGTAAAGGTCACTATAATGGTAGTAAAGGTCGCTATAATGGTAGTAAAGGTCACTATAATAGTAGTAAAGGTCACTATAATAGTAGTAGAGGTCACTATAATAGTAGTAAAGGTCACTATAATAGTAGTAAAGGTCACTATAATGGTAGTAAAGGTCACTATAATGGTAGTAAAGGTCACTATAATAGTAGTAAAGGTCACTATAATAGTAGTAGAGGTCACTATAATAGTAGTAAAGGTCACTATAATAGTAGTAAAGGTCACTATAATGGTAGTAAAGGTCACTATAATGGTAGTAAAGGTCACTATAATAGTAGTAAAGGTCACTATAATGGTAGTAAAGGTCACTATATTAGTAGTAAAGGTCATAATAATAGTAGTAAAGGTCACTATAATAGTAGTAAAGGTCACTATAATAGTAGTAAAGGTCACTATAATAGTAGTAAAGGTCAATATAATAGTAGTAAAGGTCACTATAATAGTAGTAAAGGTCACTATAATGGTAGTAAAGGTCACTATAATAGTAGTAAAGGTCACTATAATAGTAGTAAAGGTCACTATATTAGTAGTAAAGGTCACTATAATGGTAGTAAAGGTCACTATAATAGTAGTAAAGGTCACTATAATAGTAGTAGAGGTCACTATAATAGTAGTAAAGGTCACTATAATAGTAGTAAAGGTCACTATAATGGTAGTAAAGGTCACTATAATGGTAGTAAAGGTCACTATAATAGTAGTAAAGGTCACTATAATGGTAGTAAAGGTCACTATATTAGTAGTAAAGGTCATAATAATAGTAGTAAAGGTCACTATAATAGTAGTAAAGGTCACTATAATAGTAGTAAAGGTCACTATATTAGTAGTAAAGGTCACTATAATGGTAGTAAAGGTCACTATAATAGTAGTAAAGGTCACTATAATAGTAGTAGAGGTCACTATAATAGTAGTAAAGGTCACTATAATAGTAGTAAAGGTCACTATAATGGTAGTAAAGGTCACTATAATGGTAGTAAAGGTCACTATAATAGTAGTAAAGGTCACTATAATAGTAGTAAAGGTCACTATAATGGTAGTAAAGGTCACTATAATGGTAGTAAAGGTCACTATATTAGTAGTAAAGGTCATAATAATAGTAGTAAAGGTCACTATAATAGTAGTAAAGGTCACTATAATAGTAGTAAAGGTCACTATATTAGTAGTAAAGGTCACTATAATGGTAGTAAAGGTCACTATAATAGTAGTAAAGGTCACTATAATAGTAGTAAAGGTCACTATAATAGTAGTAAAGGTCACTATAATGGTAGTAAAGGTCACTATAATGGTAGTAAAGGTCACTATAATAGTAGTAAAGGTCACTATAATAGTAGTAAAGGTCACTATAATGGTAGTAAAGGTCACTATAATAGTAGTAAAGGTCACTATAATAGTAGTAAAGGTCACTATAATGGTAGTAAAGGTCACTATAATAGTAGTAAAGGTCACTATAATAGTAGTAAAGGTCACTATAATAGTAGTAAAGGTCACTATAATAGTAGTAAAGGTCACTATAATAATAGTAAAGGTCACTATAATAGTTGTAAAGGTCACTATAATAATAGTAAAGGTCACTATAATGGTAGTAAAGGTCACTATAATGGTAGTAAAGGTCACTATAATAGTAGTAAAGGTCACTATAATGGTAGTAAAGGTCACTATAATAGTAGTAAAGGTCACTATAATAGTAGTAAAGGTCACTATAATAGTAGTAAAGGTCACTATAATAGTAGTAAAGGTCACTATAATAGTAGTAAAGGTCACTATAATAGTAGTAAAGGTCACTATAATAGTAGTAAAGGTCACTATAATAGTAGTAAAGGTCACTATAATAGTAGTAAAGGTAACTATAATAGTAGTAAAGGTCACTATAATAGTAGTAAAGGTCACTATAATAGTAGTAAAGGTCACTATAATAGTAGTAAAGGTCACTATAATAGTAGTAAAGGTCACTATAATAGTAGTAAAGGTCACTATAATAGTAGTAAAGGTCACTATAATAGTAGTAAAGGTCACTATAATAGTAGTAAAGGTAACTATAATAGTAGTAAAGGTCACTATAATAGTAGTAAAGGTCACTATAATAGTAGTAAAGGTCACTATAATAGTAGTAAAGGTCACTATAATAGTAGTAAAGGTCACTATAATAGTAGTAAAGGTCACTATAATAGTAGTAAAGGTCACTATAATAGTAGTAAAGGTCACTATAATAGTAGTAAAGGTCACTATAATAGTAGTAAAGGTCACTATAATAGTAGTAAAGGTCACTATAATGGTAGTAAAGGTCACTATAATGGTAGTAAAGGTCAATATAATAGTAGTAAAGGTCACTATAATAGTAGTAAAGGTCACTATAATAGTAGTAAAGGTCACTATAATAGTAGTAAAGGTCACTATAATAGTAGTAAAGGTCACTATAATGGTAGTAAAGGTCACTATAATGGTAGTAAAGGTCACTATAATAGTAGTAAAGGTCACTATAATAGTAGTAAAGGTCACTATAATAGTAGTAAAGGTCACTATAATAGTAGTAAAGGTCACTATAATGGTAGTAAAGGTCACTATAATGGTAGTAAAGGTCAATATAATAGTAGTAAAGGTCACTATAATAGTAGTAAAGGTCACTATAATAGTAGTAAAGGTCACTATAATAGTAGTAAAGGTCACTATAATGGTAGTAAAGGTCACTATAATAGTAGTAAAGGTCACTATAATAGTAGTAAAGGTCACTATAATGGTAGTAAAGGTCACTATAATGGTAGTAAAGGTCAATATAATAGTAGTAAAGGTCACTATAATAGTAGTAAAGGTCACTATAATGGTAGTAAAGGTCACTATAATAGTAGTAAAGGTCACTATAATAGTAGTAAAGGTCACTATAATGGTAGTAAAGGTCACTATAATAGTAGTAAAGGTCACTATAATAGTAGTAAAGGTCACTATAATGGTAGTAAAGGTCACTATAATAGTAGTAAAGGTCAATATAATAGTAGTAAAGGTCACTATAATAGTAGTAAAGGTGTTATCTTTAAGGCTCAATGTGTGAATTGTAAACAATACGAGTAGATAATAAATTTAAAACCAGAGTCAAATATATTTAAAGATTTCAATATCAATTTGTAATACATAGAAAAAGATAATTTGGAGAATTTGATAAGGTAAGTAGAATTTGACAATGTAAGTAGAATTTGATAAGGTAAGTAGAATTTGACAATGTAAGTAGAATTTGACAATGTAGGTAGAATTTGACAATGTAAGTAGAATTTGACAATGTAAGTAGAATTTGTTAATTTAAGTAGAATTTGACAATGTAAGTAGAATTTGACAATGTAGGTAGAATTTGACAATGTAAGTAGAATTTGACAATGTAAGTAGAATTTGTTAATTTAAGTAGAATTTGACAATGTAAGTAGAATTTGACAATGTAGGTAGAATTTGACAATGTAAGTAGAATTTGACAATGTAAGTAGAATTTGTTAATTTAAGTAGAATTTGACAATGTAAGTAGAATTTGATAAGGTAAGTAGAATTTGACAATGTAAGTAGAATTTGATAAGGTAAGTAGAATTTGACAATGTAAGTAGAATTTGATAAGGTAAGTAGAATTTGACAATGTAAGTAGAATTTGACAATGTAAGTAGAATTTGACAATGTAAGTAGAATTTGACAATGTAAGTAGAATTTGTTAATTTAAGTAGAATTTGACAATGTAAGTAGAATTTGACAATGTAGGTAGAATTTGACAATGTAAGTAGAATTTGACAATGTAAGTAGAATTTGACAATGTAAGTAGAATTTGACAATGTAAGTAGAATTTGTTAATTTAAGTAGAATTTGACAATGTAAGTAGAATTTGACAATGTAAGTAGAATTTGACGAGGTAAGTAGAATTTGACAATGTAAGTAGAATTTGACGAGGTAAGTAGAATTTGACAATGTAAGTAGAATTTGACAATGTAAGTAGAATTTGACAATGTAAGTAGAATTTGTTAATTTAAGTAGAATTTGACAATGTAAGTAGAATTTGACAATGTAAGTAGAATTTGACGAGGTAAGTAGAATTTGACAATGTAAGTAGAATTTGACGAGGTAAGTAGAATTTGACAATGTAGGTAGAATTTGACAATGTAAGTAGAATTTGACAAAGGTAACCTGTCCCTTTTCACTCGTAGAGTTTTGTAAGTATTACGTAGAAAGTTCTTTGCCTGGAAACTCGACACTCCCTCTAGTGAGTAATGGTCGACAGCAATCAATGTGTCACCAATCCTCAGTCCAGCCATCTCTACAGGAGAGACGATGTTAGTTACGGAAGTAATGGTATTAGGTGTGGAGTGGAGTGGAGTGGGACAAGTGGGGTGTGAGGTGAGTGGAGTGGAGTGGTACAAGTGAGGTGTGAGGTGAGTGGAGTGGAGTGGGACAAGTGAGGTATGAGGTGGGTGGAGTGGAGTGGTACAAGTGAGGTGTGAGGTGGGTGGGGTGGTACAAGTGAGGTATGAGGTGAGTGGAGTGGAGTGGGACAAGTGGGGTATGAGGTGGGTGGAGTGGTACAAGTGAGGTGTGAGGTGGAGTGGAGTGGTACAAGTGAGGTATGAGGTGGGTGGAGTGGAGTGGTACAAGTGAGGTATGAGGTGGAGTGGAGTGGTACAAGTGAGGTGTGAGGTGAGTGGAGTGGAGTGGGACAAGTGAGGTATGAGGTGGGTGGAGTGGAGTGGTACAAGTGAGGTGTGAGGTGGGTGGGGTGGTACAAGTGAGGTATGAGGTGAGTGGAGTGGAGTGGGACAAGTGGGGTATGAGGTGGGTGGAGTGGTACAAGTGAGGTGTGAGGTGGAGTGGAGTGGTACAAGTGAGGTATGAGGTGGGTGGAGTGGAGTGGTACAAGTGAGGTATGAGGTGGAGTGGAGTGGTACAAGTGAGGTGTGAGGTGAGTGGGGTGGAGTGGTACAAGTGAGGTGTGAGGTGGGTGGAGTGGTACAAGTGAGGTGTGAGGTGGGTGGGGTGGTACAAGTGAGGTATGAGGTGAGTGGAGTGGAGTGGTACAAGTGAGATATGAGGTGGGTGGAGTGGTATAAGTGAAGTAAGAGGTGGAGTGGAGTGGAGTGGGACAAGTGGGGTATGAGGTGGGTGGAGTGGAGTGGGACAAGTGAGGTATGAGGTGGGTGGAGTGGTACAAGTGAGGTATGAGGTGAGTGGAGTGGAGTGGTACAAGTGAGGTGTGAGGTGGGTGGAGTGGTACAAGTGAGGTATGAGGTGAGTGGAGTGGAGTGGGACAAGTGAGGTATGAGGTGGGTGGAGTGGTATAAGTGAGGTGTGAGGTGGGTGGAGTGGAGTGGTACAAGTGGGGTAAGAGGTGGGTGGAGTGGAGTGGTACAAGTGGGGTATGAGGTGGGTGGAGTGGAGTGGTACAAGTGAGGTATGAGGTGAGTGGAGTGGAGTGGTATAAGTGAGGTATGAGGTGGGTGGAGTGGTACAAGTGAGGTGTGAGGTGGAGTGGAGTGGAGTGGTACAAGTGGGGTATGAGGTGGGTGGAGTGGTACAAGTGAGGTGTGAGGTGAGTGGAGTGGAGTGGGACAAGTGAGGTATGAGGTGGGTGGAGTGGAGTGGTACAAGTGAGGTGTGGAGTGGAGTGGTACAAGTGAGGTGTGAGGTGGGTGGAGTGGTACAAGTGAGGTATGAGGTGGGTGGAGTGGAGTGGTACAAGTGAGGTGTGGAGTGGAGTGGTACAAGTGAGGTGTGAGGTGGGTGGAGTGGAGTGGTATAAGTGAGGTATGAGGTGGGTGGAGTGGGACAAGTGGGGTATGAGGTGGGTGGAGTGGAGTGGGACAAGTGAGGTATGAGGTGGGTGGAGTGGTATAAGTGAGGTGTGAGGTGGGTGGAGTGGAGTGGTACAAGTGGGGTAAGAGGTGGGTGGAGTGGAGTGGTACAAGTGGGGTATGAGGTGGGTGGAGTGGAGTGGTACAAGTGAGGTATGAGGTGAGTGAAGTGGAGTGGTATAAGTGAGGTATGAGGTGGGTGGAGTGGTACAAGTGAGGTGTGAGGTGGGTGGAGTGGAGTGGTACAAGTGAGGTATGAGGTGGGTGGAGTGGAGTGGTATAAGTGAGGTATGAGGTGGGTGGAGTGGGACAAGTGGGGTATGAGGTGGGTGGAGTGGAGTGGGACAAGTGAGGTATGAGGTGAGTGGAGTGGAGTGGGACAAGTGAGGTATGAGGTGGGTGGAGTGGTACAAGTGAGGTATGAGGTGAGTGGAGTGGAGTGGTACAAGTGAGGTGTGAGGTGGGTGGAGTGGTACAAGTGAGGTATGAGGTGAGTGGAGTGGAGTGGGACAAGTGAGGTATGAGGTGGGTGGAGTGGTATAAGTGAGGTGTGAGGTGGGTGGAGTGGAGTGGTACAAGTGGGGTAAGAGGTGGGTGGAGTGGAGTGGTACAAGTGGGGTATGAGGTGGGTGGAGTGGAGTGGTACAAGTGAGGTATGAGGTGAGTGGAGTGGAGTGGTATAAGTGAGGTATGAGGTGGGTGGAGTGGTACAAGTGAGGTGTGAGGTGGGTGGAGTGGAGTGGTACAAGTGAGGTGTGGAGTGGAGTGGAGTGGAGTGGTACAAGTGAGGTGTGAGGTGGAGTGGAGTGGAGTGGTACAAGTGGGGTATGAGGTGGGTGGAGTGGTACAAGTGAGGTGTGAGGTGAATGGAGTGGAGTGGGACAAGTGAGGTATGAGGTGGGTGGAGTGGAGTGGTACAAGTGAGGTGTGGAGTGGAGTGGTACAAGTGAGGTGTGAGGTGGGTGGAGTGGTACAAGTGAGGTATGAGGTGGGTGGAGTGGAGTGGTACAAGTGAGGTGTGGAGTGGAGTGGTACAAGTGAGGTGTGAGGTGGGTGGAGTGGAGTGGTACAAGTGAGGTATGAGGTGGGTGGAGTGGAGTGGTACAAGTGAGGTATGAGGTGAGTGGAGTGGAGTGGTATAAGTGAGGTATGAGGTGGGTGGAGTGGTACAAGTGAGGTGTGAGGTGGAGTGGAGTGGAGTGGTACAAGTGGGGTATGAGGTGGGTGGAGTGGTACAAGTGAGGTGTGAGGTGAGTGGAGTGGAGTGGGACAAGTGAGGTATGAGGTGGGTGGAGTGGAGTGGTACAAGTGAGGTGTGGAGTGGAGTGGTACAAGTGAGGTGTGAGGTGGGTGGAGTGGTACAAGTGAGGTATGAGGTGGGTGGAGTGGAGTGGTACAAGTGAGGTGTGGAGTGGAGTGGTACAAGTGAGGTGTGAGGTGGGTGGAGTGGAGTGGTACAAGTGAGGTATGAGGTGGGTGGAGTTGAGTGGTACAAGTGGGGTATGAGGTGGGTGGAGTGGAGTGGGACAAGTGAGGTATGAGGTGGGTGGAGTGGTACAAATGAGGTGTGAGGTGGAGTGGAGTGGTACAAGTGAGGTGTGAGGTGGGTGGAGTGGTACAAGTGAGGTATGAGGTGGGTGGAGTGGAGTGGGACAAGTGAGGTATGAGGTGGGTGGAGTGGGACAAGTGAGGTATGAGGTGGGTGGAGTGGAGTGGTACAAGTGAGGTGTGAGGTGGGTGGAGTGGTACAAGTGAGGTGTGAGGTGAGTGGAGTGGTACAAGTGAGGTATGAGGTGGGTGGAGTGGAGTGGGACAAGTGAGGTGTGAGGTGGGTGGAGTGGAGTGGGACAAGTGAGGTGTGAGGTGGGTGGAGTGGTACAAGTGAGGTGTGAGGTGAGTGGAGTAGTACAAGTGAGGTGTGAGGTGGAGTGGAGTGGTACAAGTGAGGTGTGAGGTGGGTGGAGTGGGACAAGTGAGGTATGAGGTGGGTGGAGTGGTACAAGTGGGGTATGAGGTGGGTGGAGTGGAGTGGGACAAGTGAGGTGTGAGGTGAGTGGAGTGGTACAAGTGAGGTGTGAGGTGGGTGGAGTGGTACAAGTGAGGTATGAGGCGAGTGGAGTGGAGTGGGACAAGTGAGGTATGAGGTGAGTGGAGTGGAGTGGGACAAGTGAGGTGTGAGGTGGGTGGAGTGGTACAAGTGAGGTGTGAGGTGGAGTGGAGTGGTACAAGTGAGGTGTGAGGTGGGTGGAGTGGTACAAGTGAGGTATGAGGTGAGTGGAGTGGAGTGGGACAAGTGAGGTATGAGGTGGGTGGAGTGGAGTGGTACAAGTGAGGTGTGAGGTGGGTGGAGTGGTACAAGTGAGGTGTGAGGTGAGTGGAGTGGGACAAGTGAGGTGTGAGGTGGGTGGAGTGGTACAAGTGAGGTGTGAGGTGGGTGGAGTGGTACAAGTGAGGTGTGAGGTGAGTGGAGTGGAGTGGTACAAGTGAGGTGTGAGGTGGGTGGAGTGGTACAAGTGAGGTGTGAGGTGGGTGGAGTGGCACAAGTGAGGTGTGAGGTGGGTGGAGTGGTACAAGTGAGGTGTGAGGTGGGTGGAGTGGCACAAGTGAGGTGTGAGGTGGGTGGAGTGGTATAAGTGAAGATAGAAATAACAATAGCAGTGTTTAAGAAAGAAATAAAGAGACAAAGAGATTCTGGAGGGAGTTGAGTAGTGGTGTAAGTTACTCCAGATGGTGTAAAATGACTCTAGGGAATGTCAGGCAACTCTAAATTGTGTTAAGCTCTACAATATATAAATTGACTCCAAAGGGTGTTAATTGACAACGGAGAGTATTCAATTTCTCTTAGAATTAAATCAATGTCGTCCAAAGCAATTAGAGGGTTACAAAGGTCACAGAGTGACCTCACTTCAAACTGATTAACCTGCAACAGAGCCTCGGTCAACTGCGCTGACCACAATGAAAGGACCGTCCTTATGAATGCTGAACCCTTTTAGCCTCCCCATTGTCAGGTAGCGGTAGTTACCCGAGACTAGTGGTGGTAAGGTGGTGAAAGTAGGGCTGAGACTAGTGGTGTTAAGGTGGTGAAAGTAGGGCTGAGACTAGTGGTGTTAAGGTGGTGAAAGTAGGGCTGAGAGTAGTGGTGGTAAGGTGGTGAAAGTAGGGCTTAGAGTAGTGGTGTAGCTGGTGACGGTGATGGTGGTAGTAGTGGTGATGGGTACTATCGGGACTACTCTCCCCCCACCCCCCACGCGGGGACATTCTACTGACCTTGATAGTGTCTGGTGAAGTGATCATATTGCAAAAGACATGTACTAGGGATGAACTGACGAATCTGAGAAGGAAAAGGAACACTGACTAATGGGAAGAGGAAGATAGCTTTACGCTGAAAACCCGACACTTTACACTAAATATAACCATACATTACATCCGACATCATTTTAATTGAAATTTATCCCAACAGTCTAGGGTTGAGTATTAGAGATGTAGACTCTCCCTACCCATCTTGTACCCCACCCTACACCCTACACTACACCCCACCCTACACCCCACCCTATACCCCACCCTAACAACACCCTACACTACACCCTACACCTCACCCTACATCCCACCCTACACCCCAACATATACCCCACCCTACACCCCAACCTACACCCCACCCTACACCGCTTCCTACACTACACCCTACACCCCACCCTACACCCCACCTTACACTACACCCTACACCCCACCCTACACTACACCCTACACCCCACCCTACCCTACACCCCACCCTACACCCCACCCTACACCCCAACCTACACCCCACCCTACACCCCACCTTACACCCCACCCTACACCCCAACCTAAACCCCACCCTACACCGCTTCCTACACTACACCCTACACCCCACCCAATTCCCCACCCTATACCCCACCTTACACTACACCCTACACTACACCCTACACTACACCCTACATCCCACCCTACACCACACCCTATACCCCACCCTACACCCCACCCTACACCCCACCCTACACCCCACCCTACACCCCACCCTACACCCCAACCTACACCCCACCCTACACCCCACCTTACACCCCACCCTACACCCCACCTTACACTACACCCTACACCCCACCCTACACCCCACCCTACACCTCACCCTACACCCCACCCTACACCCCACCCTACACCCCAACCTACACCCCACCCTACACCCCACCTTACACCCCACCCTACACCCCACCTTACACTACACCCTACACCCCACCCTACACTACACCCTACACCCCACCCTACACTACACCTTACACTACACCCTACACCCCACCCTACACCCCACCCTACACCCCACCCTACACCCCACCCTACACCCCACCCTACACCCCAACCTACACCCCACCCTACACCCCACCTTACACCCCACCCTACACCCCACCTTACACTACACCCTACACCCCACCCTACACTACACCCTACACCCCACCCTACACCCCATCCTACACCCTACCCTACACTACACCCTACACTACACCCTACACCCCACCCTACACCCCACCCTACACTACACCCTACACCCCACCCTACACCCCACCCTACACCCCAACCTACACCACACCCTACACCCCACCCTACACCACACCCTACACCCCACCCTACACCTCACCCTACACCCCACCCTACACCACACCCTACACCCCACCCTACACCCCACCCTACACCCCACCTTACACCCCACCCTACACCCCACCTTACACTACACCCTACACCCCACCCTACACCCTACACCCACCCTACACCCCACCCTACACCCCACCCTACACCCCACCCTACACCCCACCCTACACCCCACCCTACACCCCACCCTACACCCCAACCTACACCCCACCCTACACCCCACCTTACACCCCACCCTACACCCCACCTTACACTACACCCTACACCCCACCCTACACTACACCCTACACCCCACCCTACACTACACCTTACACTACACCCTACACCCCACCCTACACCCCACCCTACACCCCACCCTACACCCCATCCTACACCCTACCCTACACCCCACCCTACACCCCACCCTACACCCCACCTTACACCCCACCCTACACCCCACCTTACACTACACCCTACACCCCACCCTACACTACACCCTACACCCCACCCTACCCTACACCCCACCCTACACCCCACCCTACACCCCACCCTACACCCCAACCTACACCCCACCCTACACCCCACCTTACACCCCACCCTACATCCCACCTTACACTACACCCTACACCCCACCCTACACTACACCCTACACCCCACCCTACACTACACCTTACACTACACCCTACACCCCACCCTACACCCCACCCTACACCCCACCCTACACCCCACCCTACACCCCACCCTACACCCCACCCTACACCACACCCTACACCCCACCCTACACCACACCCTACACCCCACCCTACACCCCACCCTACACCCCACCCTACACCACACCCTACACCCCACCCTACACCACACCCTACACCCCACCCTACACCACACCCTACACCCTACCCTACACCCCACCCTACACCACACCCTACACCCCACCCTACACCACACCCTACACCCCACCCTACACCCCATCCTACACCCCACCCTACACCACACCCTACACCCCATCCTACTACCTCCTGATAGATTTGCCTGTGTCGTGATATGATAGTCTGCAGTTGGTTGATGAAATTGTCAAAGTCGGAATCGGAATGTAACATTTTGATGATGTTGAAAATACGCTGACGTGTATCAAATGATAACTCCCGACAAATCTGATGAGAGGGGTCAGTAGAGTTCATCGATGTTATATGGGGTTAGGTGGGGTTTGGGTGGGGGTTAGATGGGGTTAGGTGGGGTTTAGGTGGGGTTTGGTGGGGTTAGTTGGGGTTAGGTGGGGTTAGGTGTGGGTTAGGTGGGGGTTAGGTGGGGTTAGGTGGGCTTAGGTGGGGTTAGGTGTGGGTTAGGTGGGGGTTAGGTGGGGGTTTGGTGGGGGTTAGGTGTGGGTTAGGTGGGGTTAGGTGGGGTTAGGTGGGGTTAGGTGGGGGTTAGGTGGTGTTAGGTGGGGGTTAGGTGTGGGTTTGGTGGGGTTAGGTGAGGTTAGGTGGGGTTAGGTGAGTATAAGAGGCTACCAGAGGATAGTAATGATCAGAAGAGGTCGAGTGATGTCAAGTAGGTAATGGGTCAACGGTATTCAGGTAATTAGAGGTCATCAAGTATGGGATGGATCAATTGGATCGGCTAGTGGTAGTATGGGGCAGCGGGGTCAAGATAATCAATGGAGGATCATAAGGGGTCAACAAAGATTATTAGCGTTGAGATAACGCAAAAACCCTGTATAATTGGATTATTTGACGGCTTTTCGCTATAAATGCAATTTGTTTGTATAATATATTTTATATAGCCCTACTAACAGAAATAAATTAAAATAAGTCTAATAATTTACATATCAAAGTTATATATCTTGGGCATAAAAGAATCTTATATTCAGGTATATAGTTAAATTTTTACTAATTCATTTGAATAAAGTATTTTGTAATATTGTTATATTTTTTCTTTATTGTAAATATATTTTGGTATAATTATAAAAAAAAATGTAGTTTATACTTACAAATATAATATCTAAATAGAAATTATATTAGTAAATATATATATATATATATATATAGGAATAGATAATATACTTAAATAATACAAGTAGTTCTCCAATTTTATCATATTTATGTGATAAGATTATTAAATTATATGTTTTATTAAAAAATATTTAAAATATAAAAATGTTTTAATATATTAATACATTTGCAATTTTCGATATTTTTTAATTATATGCAAATTAAATTAAATTTATTTTATAAATATACTAACAATATATAACTGTACATTGTACATTATACGCTTTATAAGATGATGTCATTAATTTAATATTAAATAAAGCATTGATGTTATAATTTAATAATTTGTTTTATTAATATATAAGTTTCTATTAAGCTTTAATTTCTTATCAAATTATACTTTTAGCTAGGATTATTAGCTTTTTGTTTATTTGTATTACTTATTAATTAATAATAGATATTCTAGGTATGATTTAACAATGCTAGCTACAGATATCAAAAGGAACTATTTGGGTATTTGAAGATTCGTTACAATGACATCTATATAGATAATGAGTAACTGCAACCTATAATTAATAATTGTGGAATTCAAATTTTGTATTACATTCATTTTAAATCTAATATATTTTTGAAGTATGTAAAAGTTTCAAGAATTTATTAGTAAATAAAATATATAAAATGTTTATATAATAATGTTAATATACTTTTTAAATAATCTGAATAAAGAGTGGTCAATACAATTGGTGATTATGTTGTATTTTAATTGAATATATATATATATTTATTTTGATCATTTGTTAATTATTATGTTATCATATTGTTAAACATATGATACTTATAAGCTTATAAGTACATTTTTTATTTCAGATTTTTAATATTTTTGAAAAATTTTGAGAATTTATAGAGCATATCATTATTTATTTGGTTATTTTGCTGTTTTTCATGTATTGGACAGATTAGTGAAATATTCACTTTATTGGGACATTTAAATAAATATTAAAATTATAATATTGGTGATTATAACTAAATTAATTAGAGGATTATAATAAAAATAAGTTCAAATATAATTTAATACAATTTAATAAAATAATTTACAATTTTAAAATCTAGGTTATTTTATTTGAGATTTGGAATTTATTTCATCAATAGCCAAGATTACTGTAATAGTATTGGTTGATAGTATATAATACAATTCTTCAGTAATATAGAAAATTAAATTTAATGATTTTAAAAACAAATGTATATTATAAAATTGATTTTTTGTCAAAACCCTTATAAATATGTTATAAATATTATTAAAAATTATGAGTTTTTTTTACAATTTCCATGTTCCGCATGAATGATTTTCATATAAAAGAATATTTACCTGACGATTAAATGAGTTCATATTTTGCTAATATTATAATATCTTAAGAAAATTAACATAGTTGATAATACGTAATTATAAAATTACATATTATAAAATTGTTATTACATTATCAGATAATCCATATATTTGATGAATTACGAGATGCAATTCTGACAGCGTTGTCTATGTACACAATGAATACTATTGGTTCGAAATGATGATTACGATCATTGCAGTAAACATTTAATTACTCGAATTATAGAATCAACCATTCATTATTCCAATGCATTTAGTATTACGTATGAATACGTAATGATACAACTTATATGAATCAAACTCAGTATCTAATTGTACTCTTCAATCATGTGCTAGTATTAGTTTTTATAAGATTCTTCAAATTGTCTCAAATATATTCAGACCTCCAATAATTATATGAGATATTTTTAATGTACCAAGGTAATGTCCAGACATCCAATAGCTATGTATATTTATAATGCACACTGTGCATTGCACAGTGTACACTGTATATTGTACAATGTACACTGTACATTGTACAGTGTACAATGTACTGAGGTATATCAGACCCATATAAATAGTATACACGTGGCTTCAGTACACCACCCGTAAAATATATTAATGTAGAGTTGTACTTAAATTACACAATGAATAAGTTATTGTATTAAATAAATATAATAATTATCCGTAGAATTATATATAATAATGTATAACTTATAACAGTATTTTCTGTCTTCAATTTCGCAAACAATGTTTTTATAAAATGACTAATCATGTATTGCTAGTAACTAGAACGTAACTGATGATTTATATATGAGATGTAACAATGACAATGCTTATAAACTTACGTAAGTGTATATTTAATATATATATATGGATTTCAAAGCCATTTCAAAATGTATATATATGAAAATATATAATACGTGTAAAATAAAGAGAGAATATGTTATTATATAAGTATTATATAATATCAAAAGTTTTGCCTCCTGCGAGGTTCTAGTGCTTAATGAATAGTTAACAAAAACCTCCAAGAGATATATATTGTTAAACTAAGATCTAGAGCTATATATATATATATATATATATATATATATATATATATATTCTAAACTAAGATCTAGAGTCATATATATGTTAAACTAAGATCTAGAGTTATATAGAGATTAAACTAAGAGCTTTAGTTATATATATATATGTTAAACTAAGATCTAGAGTTATATAGAGATTAAACTAAGAGCTTTAGTTATATATATATGTTAAACTAAGACCTAGAGTTATATATTATTAAATTAATTATCTAGAGCTGTATAGTGTTAAACTAAGATCTAGAGTTACATAGATATTAAACTAAGATCTTGAGTTATGTATAATTTTAAACTAAGATCTAGAGTCATATATATGTTAAACTAAGATATTGAGTTATATATATGTTAAACTAAGACATAGAGTTATATAGTAGTAAATTGAGATCTAGGACTATATAGATGTTAAATTAAGATCAAGAGTTATATATATATATATATATATATATATATATATATATATATATATTTTTAATCTAAGACCTAAAGCTATAAATTAAGTGAATATGAAATGAATATACTATATTAGTCATACTATTGAATCCTTTATTGTATAATATAATTTATACTATATTATTTTATAGTAACATATGCCTAGTTCGTAAGTTATGGCAGTATACTACCTCTGAATGACTATACAATATACAGTGTACAAAGAACACTGTACAAAGTACATTGTAAAACATATACTGTACATTATACGGTGTACAAACTATAACCTACAAACTATATTGTACAAATAACACTGTTAAAATACACTGTAAAATTGCACATTGAAATCTACTAATCGTTTCGCAATGCATATTTATTTAGAGATCACAATAGATTTTGATAGTTTTAATTTTTTGATACAAATGTTTATTGTTTTATATGAATGGACTTAATTATAGTGTTTCCTTGTTATTTATAACTATTGACAATATACCGCTATTAAATAGTAGCAATATATTAAATGCAATGCTTGCGACCACCTTTACATTGTACACTGTACAGTGTACAGTGTACACTATATTATTACTCCGGCGCGTTTTAAAATTCACAATAGTATTTGTAATTTTGTTATATATATGTGGTATTATATATTCTATCTGGTTAAATATGTTATTATTATGTTATCGGTAAGCATTATATAATAAACAATGTTTACAAGTCTATGTTTTACAAATTACTAAACATCTTTGTTATTTTTATTTACTAGGTAACCAAGGAATATTATTTATTATATAATATATTATTTTTATGTTAAGTATTAGTTTAAATTAGTGGAACTATTTAAAACTGTTTATAATTTAGATCAATACAAATATATTATATTATGCATTGTAATTATTAATTTTCAATGTTAATTTTGACCTAGAAAACACATAAATAGGTTATAATGATAACAAAATAAAATATTATTATAAAAATGTAAAATAATTTTTAATTATTAGATAATGATATAAACATAAGTTTGATTATTTTAATCATTATTTTATTCATTATTGCAAGGATTACATTTTTCAAAATTTGTTTCACAGTACCATTAAATTGACGCACTCTATTTTCTATAAAGAATATATATATATATCTATAATTAGAAATAATAATTAGATTATATATTATTAAAAAGTATAACTCAATATTTATATTATACAATATAAGAATATATGATATATCGCAGAAGCTATATTAATAATTATATAAAAACTATTTATAAGCTATTAATTAAATGCGATTATAAATAAAGAATATATATTGTATACACAGTATGTTATATTATATTTATAATTTGTGAAATAAAAAAATAATTACTTTGGTTACTCTTAAAAAAATGTAAATGTTTAAATTTAAATTGAATAAAACAAGAATAATGTTTAAACTTTGTATATTAAAATTTATATAACTATCCTTATTACATATACACTGTTATTACTAATTTAGGAATGTTAATGGTAGAATAAGAATTGAAATGAATCAATCTACCGAAAATTTGCGGCAGAAATTCAACCAGATTCAGAAAAAACAAAATGATAAACTGGCTAGTAGAAATAAAGCGCGATTTCTGGATAAAGATAATGTAGTCGTTAAGCACGCCGACCAATCGAAAGAGAATAGCTTCGGCGTCAGCGACAAATTGGATCTAAACGTTCGTACAATTATTAATAGCAATCACGCCCATTCCCTAGACTTATTTCGCGTTTCTCCGATTTAGATGACAGAGATTCCCTACCAAGCGAACCAAGCATATTCTGAGGAATTGGTGATGCATCTCAACGACCAGATCAGAGTTAGGATATGTTATTGAGTTATTGTTTCGAATTTGTGGAGTTTATTAATTGTAGTAATGTACTGTAGAATATAAACGAACATTTAACAATTCATTTATTTGTCTACTTGTCTCATGTAGAAGTTAGAGTTTTACTTTTTGATTATTTTCTATTTGATTATTTTATGAATTTTAAATTCTTTGACAATCACAGTTTTTAAGAATTAATGGTAATATGAGTTACGATGATATAAATATCATATAATAATTACACTTTTTGGATATTTTCATATTTAATAATGCAATAAATTTGATACCGGAGATAATAACAATAATAATATTGATGTTAAATGCCATTAAAAGATTCAATAAAAAAATGAAATTTCATTCAAGTTGTCGAAGTGAAGTGGCAGATTGTATGAATAGGGTATGCATATCTAAAGTTCCCCCGTAAAAGATGGAGCCACGGGAACCACGGTAGTAGAGCCTTCTAATAGTCCTCGACTTAACCCCGGGTTTATATTACTTACAGGATATCACTGACGAACGAAACCGTTTGCAGAAGTTGATCTCAGAGAATGCCTTCGAATTAAAACAATTGAGACAAAGACTACAAACTGACTCTAAAACAGGTTAGCACACTTACACTCCCTCTCACACTCCTTCTCACACTCCTTCTCACACTCCCTCACACTCCCTTTCACACTCCCTCACACTCCCTCTCACACTCCTTCTTACACTCCTTCTCACATTCCCTCTCACACTCCTTTTCACACTCCTTCTCACACTCCCTATCACACTCCCTCTCACACTCCTTCTCACACTCCCTCTCACACTCCTTCTCACACTCCCTCTCACACTCCTTTTCACACTCCTTCTCACACTCCCTCTCACACTCCTTCTCACACTCCTTCTCACACTCCTTCTCACACTCCTTCTCACACTCCTTCTCACACTCCTTCTCACACTCCCTCACACTCCTTCTCACACTCCTTCTCACACTCCCTTTCACACTCCCTCTCACACTCCTTCTCACACTCCCTCACACTCCTTCTCACACTCCTTCTCACACTCCCTTTCACACTCCTTTTCACACTCCTTCTCACACTCCCTCTCACACTCCTTCTCACACTCCTTCTCACACTCCTTCTCACACTCCTTCTCACACTCCTTCTCACACTCCCTCACACTCCCTCTCACACTCCTTCTCACACTCCTTCTCAAACTCCTTCTCACACTCCCTTTCACATTCCCTCTCATACTCCCTCTCATACTCCCTCTCATACTCCCTCTAATACTCCCTCTCATACTCCCTCTCATACTCCCTCTCACACTTCTTCTTACACTCCTTCTCACACTCCTTCTCACACTCCTTCTCACACTCCTTCTCACACTCCTTCTCACACTCCTTCTCACACTCCTTCTCACACTCCTTCTCACACTCCTTCTCACACTCCTTCTCACACTCCTTCTCACACTCCTTCTCACACTCCTTCTCACACTCCCTCACACTCCCTCTCACACTCCTTCTCAAACACCTTCTCACACTCCCTTTCACATTCCCTCTCATACTCCCTCTCATACTCCCTCTCATACTCCCTCTCATACTCCCTCTCACACTTCTTTTCACACTCCTTCTCACACTCCTTCTCACACTCCTTCTCACACTCATTCTCACACTCCTTCTCACACTCCTTCTCACACTCCTTCTCACACTCCCTTTCTCATTCCCTCTCATACTCCCTCTCATACTCCCTCTCATACTCCCTCACACTCCTTCTCACACTCCCTCTCACACTCCCTTTCACACTCCCTCTCACACTCCTTCTCACATTCCCTCTCACATTCCCTCTCATACTCCCTCTCACACTCCCTCTCACACTCCCTCACACTCCTTCTCACACTCCCTCTCACACTCCCTTTCACACTCCCTCTCACACTCCTTCTCACACTCACTCTCACATTCGCTCTCACACTCCCTCTCACACTCACACTCACTTTCACACTCCCTCTAATACTCCTTCTCATACTCCTTCTCACGCAACTTCAATCACTTCAACTCACACTCTTCTCACACTCCCTCTCACACTCCCTCACACACTCCCTCTCACACTCCTTCTCATACTCTCTCTCATACTCATTCTCACACTCCTTCTCACATTCCCTCTCACACTCCCTTTCACATTCCATCTCATACTCCCTCTCACACTCCCTCTCACACTCCTTCTCACATTCCCTCTCACACTCCCTCTCACATTCCCTCTCACACTCCCTCTCACACTCACACTCCCTCTCACACTCCCTCTCACACTCCCTCTCACACTCCTTCTCATACTCTCTCTCATACTCATTCTCACACTCCTTCTCACATTCCCTCTCACACTCCCTTTCACATTCCATCTCATACTCCCTCTCACACTCCCTCTCACACTCCTTCTCACATTCCATCTCACACTTCCTTTCATACTCCTTCTCACACTCCCCCTCACACTCCCTCTCACACTCCCTCTCATATTCATTCTCACAGTCCCTCTCACACTCACTCTCACATTCCCTCTCACACTCCTTCTCACACTCCTTCTCACACTCCCTTTCACACTCCCTCTCACACTCCCTCTCACACTACCTCTCACACTCCTTCTCACACTCCCTCTCACACTCCTTCTCACACTCCCTCTCACATTCCCTCTCACACTCCCTCTCACACTCACACTCCCTCTCACACTACCTCTCACACTCCTTCTCACACTCCCTCTCACACTCCTTCTCACACTCCCTCTCACATTCCCTCTCACACTCCCTCTCACACTCACGCTCCCTCTCACGCTCCCTCTCACACTCCTTCTCACACTCCCTCTCATACTCCTTCTCATACTCCTTCTCACGCAACTTCTATCACTTCATCTCACACTTCATCTCATACTCCCTCTCACCCTTCTCCATCTCCTACTCCCCAATGATATCATCTCATCTCTCTCTCCAGTGATACTCTCTTCCCTCTCAAATGATATTCTCTCTCTCCTCCAGTAATACCCTTTTCCCTCTCAAATGATATTCTCTCACCTCTTTAGTAATACCCTCTCCCTCTATAATGATATTATCTCACCTCTCTAGTAATACCCTCTCCCTCTATAATGATATTCTCTCACCTCTCTAGTAATACCCTCTCCCTCTCCCATTAGTGATAACCCCTCCCGACCCCTAGCACCGACACTATCGAGCGGTGCCGCGTCATCAAAGATTGTAGAATTATCGAAGCGTGTCCGTGAGCTCACCTCGGAGTTATCCGCTGAAAAGAATAAGTTACGACAACATGTCTTCACAATCAACGAACTTCAGAAAAAGGTTTCACCTGACGATATTTTTAAATGTTTAAATCCACTTAACTGAAAGTAGTTATTATATTGTCCCTTACATCCTAGAATATGTTTACTGCACAGATATCATTCTAAAGTTTGGTTTATTCATTGAAATCAAACAGCTGTTATTATTAATAAACTGACAATCATAATTTATATAATTTATGATATCTACACATTTAAAAAAGGTAAAATAAAATAAAATAAAGAAATTTCTCAATATAAAAAATTAACTGACTTGGATTGTTTTCTGGGTAATCAATTATTATATAATTGTCTATATTTAAATAACTTACATAGAAACCGAAAAATAACTTTTATTCCTCATTAATCGGTAGATTATTATAATTTAGATAAACGCTGTTCAATTTGATTGTTTTATAAATGATAAACTGATTTTATTAGCTCATTTTAATAAACTAGTGAATATCTACAATTGTTGTACATTTATTATATTCCCAAAATAGAATTCCAGTGAAAGTCTTTCTGAGAAAACATTGAAGACATCTAACCCAGTTAGCATTAATACAGAGAATAACTAAATATAATGAAACCAACCGATGATGACTCACCACCTCACTCATGACTCACCACCACAATAATGACTCACCACTTTATTTATGAACGCCGATTACTTACCAGGAATCCGATAACGTCTCCCCGGAGGAAGACTATGATTCCATAATTCGCTCGCTTCAAGAGAAACTGAGAAGGGCCGATGCTAAAGTTTCCGAACACCGTAACAACTTGCAGACGGCAAGACAGGAACTCAATCTAGCCAATAAGGTTTCACCGATGGCCGACGACGTGCGTCGAGGTAGTTGTATTGTCTGTATCGCGGGGGCCAGCGTTGTTAGTGTAAGTTTACGGAGGTGGCGGCGGCGGTTAGTATAGGGGACAGAGGAGTAGGGGAACGGGGTAGTAAGGAAAGCGTGTGTTGATATTATTTATGTATTCCATATTATTTATGTATTTTCATGTATTCCTGGCGCTTTAGGCTCTTATCCAAGAGGTTGGTGAAGGAGCTACTGCTCAGAAACTCATAGCTGATGTCAGCAACTGGAAGGGAAGAGCTCAGCAGATTGTTACATTGCAGAAGAAGGTTTCATCCTTTCACATTTCCACTCCTATTCCCACTCCTATTCCCACACTCTCTCTCTTTCGTACTTCTACTACCTCTCCCTCTCCCACTCCGACTCCCACTCCCACTCCTACCCACTCCCACTCCTTCTACCCACCCCACTCCGACTCCCACTCCAACTCCTACACACCTCACTCCGACTCCCATTCCCACTCTTTCTACCCACCTCACTCCGACTCCGACTCCCACTCCCACTCCTACACACCTCACTCCGACTCCCACTCCCACTCCTTCTACCCACCTCACTCCGACTCCCACTCCCACTACTTCTACCCACCTCACTCCTACTCCCACTCCCACTCCTTCTACCTACCTCACTCCGACACCCACTCCCACTCCTACCCACCTCACTCCCACTCCCACTCCTTCTACCCACCTCACTCCCACTCCCACTCCTTCTACCCACCTCACTCCCACTCCCACTCCTTCTACACACCTCACTCCCACTCCCACTCCCACTCCTACCCACCTCACTCCCACTCCCACTCCTTCTACCCACCTCACTCCCACTCCCACTCCTTCTACACACCTCACTCCCACTCCCACTCCCACTCCTACCCACCTCACTCCCACTCCCACTCCTTCTACCCACCTCACTCCCACTCCCACTACTACACACCTCACTCCGACTCCCACTCCCACTCCTACCCACCTCACTCCGACTCCCACTCCCACTCCTTCTACCTACCTCACTCCGACACCCACTCCCACTCCTACCCACCTCACTCCCACTCCCACTCCTTCTACCCACCTCACTCCTACTCCTACTCTCACTCCGACACCCACTCCCACTCCTTCTACCCACTCCGACTCCCACTCCCACTCCTACCCACCTCACTCCCACTCCCACTCCTTCTACCCACCTCACTCCCACTCCCACTCCTTCTACACACCTCACTCCGACTCCCACTCCCACTCCGACTCCCACTCCCACTCCCACTCCTACCCACCTCACTCCGACTCCCACTCCCACTCCTACCCACCTCACTCCGACTCCCACTCCCACTCCTACACACCTCACTCCGACTCCCACTCCCACTCCTACCCACCTCACTCCCACTCCCACTCTCACTCCTACCCACCTCACTCCCACTCCCACTCCTTCTACCCACCTCACTCCCACTCCCACTCCTTCTACCCACCTCACTCCCACTCCCACTCCTACCCACCTCACTCCGACTGCCACTCCCACTCCTACCCACCTCACTCCGACTCCCACTCCCACTCCTAAACACCTCACTCCGACTCCCACTCCCACTCCTACCCACCTCACTCCCACTCCCACTCTCACTCCGACTCCCACTCCCACTCCCACTCCCACTCCCACTCCCACTCCCACTCCCACTCCTACCCACCTCACTCCATAGGTGAATGAGTTGAAGTTGGCTAGCTCAACAATAAAGACTGCTCGCAGTGCTAGTTATCTTGCCGGTGAACCTTTGTTACATGGCGACGGATTCGAGCAGGATTCCGAATCTCAGTACTTCCTGTCATCTCGAGCCCAAACCACTGCAGAGGGCGCTACTTACCCTGGCAACGGAGTAGTGGCAACAGGAGGGTTCTCTGCGTTTGACCGTCACAAAGATCAAATCAAAAGATTGAACAAGGATCGCAGGGAATCAATGAATGTTAGTGAAATGAACACCTTCAATAAATTAATTAATTAATCATATTAAAGTTTATAATTGATATATATTATAAATTACATATATTATAGATTACCTATATTATAAATTACATGTTGTTGATGTTTATTTATATTGTTTAGTATTAAAAGATTAAAAAATATATTAATTACTTTTTATTATCATTATTTCTAGTATTATTTCTATCCATCTACATATATACCTTACTATACCTCACTATACCCACACTACACCCCCACTACACCCTCACTACACCCTCGCTATACCCTCACTACACCCTCACTACACCCTCACTACACCCTCACTATACCTTACTATACCTCACTACACCCTCACTACACCCTCACTATACCTCTCTATACCCTTCTATACCTTTATATCAGTCTATCCCCCTCTATCACCATATTCTTAATCTATTCTTTCTACCCATCTCTACCTCTCACTATATCTCTTTACCCATCTATACCTCTCACTAAATCTCTCTATCCATCTATACCTCTCACTACACTTCTCTACCTCTCTCTACACTTCTCTACCTCTCTCTACTTCCCTCTACTTCCCTCTACCTCTCTCTACATCTATCTACCCATCTCTACCTCTCTCTATCTCTCTCTCTACATCTATATACCCTTATCTGTAACCTTCTTCTTTACTATACCTACATCTACCTATATGCACCCTCTCTATCCCTTCCCCCTCTATATATCTTACTACCTATATCTAACACTCTATATTCTTTATTAACCCTTGCTAACCTACTTTTACCATTCTATATTTCCCAATCTTCTCCGCTATGCTCTTCTCTACCCATTTCTACAATTCTCTCTACCTCTCTATTCCCCTTTCTACTATCTTCTTCTTTACTCTAACTATATCCACCTTGCTATATCCTACTCTACCCCTCCACCAATTCATATTCACCGTACATCTCTCAACTTCTCTCTACCCTTCCCCTTTATCGTCCACTTTTCTCTACCTCACCCCCAACTTCCAGCGTTTGACTGAAGAACTAAACTCCACCAAAGTAATTTGCGAGACATACAGAGAGAAATTCGACTCCACGAAATCCAGGTTGGAAATCTGAAATTTCAATATTCCTGGATTTTAAATGATAACTATGGAATGAAAAATGCAAATATTCCTGATTATAAATAATTAAAAAAAACACAAAAAATGTAACTAAATAAAAAGTAAATAATATTCCAATTAGTTGTGATTATTATAAACATTTAAACTAATGTGTGAAGGGTGAAATGGGATTTTTATTATTCATATTGTTTGACATAAAAAGACAGACAAGGTAACTATAAAAAAATGTTGCAGCCACTATAACTGTTATTGATGATCTGACTCAATCACCGCCCTACTTTAGCCCCTACTCCTTACTTTAGCTCCTACCTCCTACTTTAGCTCCTACCCCCTACTTTAGCTCCTACCATCTACCTTAGCTTCTACCTCCTACTTTAGCTCCAACCCCATACTTTAGCTCCTACCTCCTACTTTAGCTCCTACCCCCTACTTTAGCTCCTACCATCTACCTTAGCTTCTACCTCCTACTTTAGCTCCAACCCCATACTTTAGCTCCTACCTCCTACTTTAGCTCCTACCATCTACCTTAGCTTCTACCCCCTACTTTAGCTCCAACCCCATACTTTAGCTCCTACCTCCTACTTTAGCTCCTACCATCTACCTTAGCTCATATCCCCAGCTTTAGCTCCAACTTCCACCTTTAGCTTATATTCCCTACTTTATCTTCTACCCCCTACTTTAGCTCCAACCCCATACTTTAGCTCCTACCTCCTACTTTAGCTCCTACCATCTACCTTAGCTCCTATCCCCAGCTTTAGCTCCAACTTCCACCTTTAGCTTATATTCCCTACTTTATCTTCTACCCCCTACTTTAGCTCCTACCCCCTACCTTAGCTTCTACCCCCTACTGTAGCTCCAACCCCATACTTTAGCTCCTACCCCCTACTTTAGCTTCTACTCCCTACTTTAGCTCCTACCCCCTACTTTAGCTCCAACCCCATACTTTAGCTCCAACCCCATACTTTAGCTCCTACCTCCTACCTTAGCTCCTACCCCCTACTTTAGCTCCTACCCCCTACTTTAGCTCCTACCCCCTACTGTAGCTCCTACCCCCTAATTTAGCTCCTACCCCCTACTTTAGCTTCTATTCCCTACTTTAGCTCCTACTCCCTCACACCTTCCTCCCGTATACAGAAATAAAGTGCTGGCCACTGAAGTAAAAGCCTGCAAACAACAAATCTCCACTCTACTAGATAAAGGAAAACATGACGACGAACTGGTGCAGGCTTTAATTGTTAGGGGCGTGGTCAGCGTTAGGGGCGTGGTCAGCGTTAGAGGCGTGGTCATAGTTAGGGGCGTGGTCAGCGTTAGGGGCGTGGTCAGCGTTAGAGGCGTGGTCAGCGTTAGGGGCGTGACCAGCGTTAGGGGCGTGGTCAGTGTTAAGGGCGTGACCAGCGTTAGAGGCGTGGTCAGCGTTAGGGGCGTGACCAGCGTTAGGGGCGTGGTCAGTGTTAGGGGCGTGGTCAGCGTTAGGGGCGTGGTTAGCGTTAGGGGCGTGGTCAGAGTTAGGGGCGTGGTCATAGTTAGGGGCGTGGTCAGCGTTAGGGGCGTGGTCAGCGTTAGAGGCGTGGTCAGCGTTAGGGGCGTGACCAGCGTTAGGGGCGTGGTCAGTGTTAAGGGCGTGACCAGCGTTAGAGGCGTGGTCAGCGTTAGGGGCGTGACCAGCGTTAGGGGCGTGGTCAGTGTTAGGGGCGTGGTCAGCGTTAGGGGCGTGGTTAGCGTTAGGGGCGTGGCCAGCGTTAGGGGCGTGGCCAGCGTTAAGGGCGTGGTCAGCGTTAAGGGCGTGACAAGCGTTAAGGGCGTGACAAGCGTTAGAGGCATGGTTAGCTCTAGATGGAGTAGTTAGCTCTAGGTGTAGTAGTTAGCTCTTGGTGGCGTTGCGAGAATTAGGGGCGTGTTGATAGTATTAGAAGTTATGGTCTGAGTTTGGCTCGTGGTCAATATATGGTTGTGGTCAATAATCTAATTGTGTAGATTCATCGAATTGATCTTAGACTCTTCCCAAAAATCAGCGATAATCGCACGCGCTTTTCTTGACTTCCGTCGCTACCTTTGACCCCAGGCCCAACAGACCCAACTTAAGACGATATTAGAGGAGTCGGGAACGCGGCTAAAAGCAGCAGAAGACGCCCGCAGAAACGCCCACGACGAACGCCATCGCTACGAGACCGACCAATCAAATGTGCTCACTCGACTTCGAGGCATCGTTGACGATAAAGAGGCCCGCATTCAGATGTTACAACAACAACAACAACAACAACAACAACAACAACAACAACAACAACAGTTTGTAAAGAAATATTTGTTACTATCTGTAATTCATTAGTATGCATATATTGTACTCATTAATTATAAACTAATTTTACTCTAAAAACAATCCAAATATAATCTAAATACATTTCAACTATATTTGAATTATTTTACAAATGTTTTGTGCATAAACTTAAACTATAACACTTGATCATAATAAAAGATCCCCTTAACAATGAACCGTGAATTACGATTCATATCTTTGTATGCAAAATTGACCGACGTCGACCTCTGATCATTGGCCTACATTGACCTCTGACTTTTGGTCCTGAAGGTCGATGACTTGCGGTTCGCTGCCGTCATCGGATGGCTTGTACAATCAGCCTCCTAGCGACCATCGCCGCTGCCAACCCGACTCTACTGGGTCTCCGTCTCGCAGTAGTTCGGCGCGTACAACCAGCGCCGCCATGACCCCTGACCCCAGACCCTACTCTACGGGTGTTCACCGACCCGTCCGAGGTCAAGATGTCGCGCATATTGCCCTAACGTCGGAAATGGATACGCAAACCATAGAGTTTGCATTAAACCCCATTAAATAACCTCGATTTCTGATTCCTTACTTATTGCAAATTTAATTCCTGGAACTTACGTTTAATTAGTTTCTATAATATTGCAAGTTTGATTCTTTTAATTAACTAATAGTGCTATTTTAGTATAATGCCAGGTTTATATGCTAAAATTATAACTTCTCAGTACCTATATTTAAACTCTATTCTTGACCTCAGGAATTATTTTGATTATTCGATGAAGTCATTGGTTCATTAAATCATTGGTCTGAAATTGTAAAATAATTTTTTGATTAAAAATCACTTGTAACTCTTGACCAAGAACAAAATAGTATATTTAGAATTCAGTTAAAATGAAAAAATTAATTTTTTTCATGAATATGATTTAAATAAATGTTGCCGTTAGTTTTAAAAACACTTAAAAGTTTTAAAGACTTAAAAGTTGTAAAGACTTAAAAGTTTTAAAGACTTAAAGTTTTAAAGACTTAAAACTTTTAAAAACTTAAAAGTTGTAAAGACTTAAAAGTTTTAAAGACTTAAAAGTTGTAAAGACTTGAAAGTTTTAAAGACTTAAAAGTTGTAAAGACTTAAAAGTTTTAAAAACTTAAAAGTTTTAAAGACTTAAAAGTTTTAAGAAGCATCATTGACATTCACAATTCAAAAGTCAGTCTAAACTAAAGACGGAGATTCAAATGATGAAAGCTGTGATTCCAATCATACTCTCACTCTACACAGTATATATTCAAACCACTTACAGATCAGGTCTTTAGATATTCTGACTACTTCTATTCTGACGAGCCGGTTGTAGAGGTACCTTCATTAGCATCCCAATTTCCTTGATTTAATGAGTCTAAATTCGTTTACATATAAAATATTGTTTTAGTACACCTGTACTTGGCATTAGTTCATCGTAAGAATAAAATCTGTAAACATCCTTCAGAAGTCTGCGGGAGGAGCTAGCGGATGCCACAGATAGTTACGAACGCTCACGACTTCTGGTGAGCACACAGACTGTTGAGTCCGATAAAATGGCTGAACTTTTAAAACTAAATGATGCCAGGTTACAGTCTGATTAATATGATTCATTTTCCTTCTCCTTCTCCTTCTCCTTCTCCTTCTCCTTCTCCTTCTCCTTCTCCTTCTCCTTCTCCTTCTCCCTCTCCTTCTCCTTCTCCTTCTCCTTCTCCTTCTCCTTCTCCTTCTCCTTCTCCTTCTCCTTCTCCTTCTCCTTCTCCTTCTCCTTCTCCTTCTCCTTCTCCTTCTCCTTCTCCTTCTCCTTCTCCTTCTCCTTCTCCTTCTCCTTCTCCTTCTCCATCTCCATATCCATCTCCATCTCCTTCTCCATCTCCATCTCCTTCTTCCTCTTATTCTTCCTCTAGTTTCATGAAACGAACTAGTTTCATGTAATACCATTCATTCATTCCACAGACTGCGTGATTTGGAGATTTTAATTTTGGAATCTCGTAACGAAACCAACGTATTTCGAAAGAAGAACGCCGGCTTGGAGAAACAACTTGGAAAACTTACGATGGGTTTGTAACAAACTTATCAATTTAGTAGATAATTGATTTTTAGTCATATAAAGATTACGTACACCGTGACCCTCTTACAAAGTCAGATGATATT
>OZ038312.1:4033256-4065756 GCA_964035775.1 Osedax frankpressi | reverse complement strand
CCCCAAGCACTACTCCCGATAAACACTGAAGACCAGATACCATCACTGACCGTAATTGTGTACGATGGTTCTGATTTCCTTCCCACGTAGAGGGGATGTTATTTATATCTTGATATATAAAGTGTGTTCATTGAACCCCGTCGGTCACACTTCAGTGAACACACTACACTACACTATACTATATTCTCATAAAGACATTTTCCATTCTTACTTAATAAATTACACTAATACATACATTGATTTATTGGTCATGCTACCAGACAACAATTAGTATAGTTATATTATTTACATAATTATATAATTTACATAATTATATTATTTACATAGTTATATTATTTACATAATTACATTATTTACATAATTATATTATTTACATAGTTACATTATTTACATAATTGTATTCTTTACAGTTATATTATTTACATAATTACATTATTTACATAATTGTATTATTTACATAATTATATTATTTACATAATTATGTTATTTACATAGTTATATTATTTACATACTTATATTATTTATAATTCTAATTATGAGTTACTATATTGTCTTAAATTTATTTACAGCGATACCATTGATAACATTAATATTTGTGAATTGAATTTTTTAATTTTGTTGTTACAATTACTCTATTGTAATTGTAATAACATATTAATTGTAATTCACTATAAATTAAGCAATTATATATTAATAAAAAATATATTAAAATGTATTTAAATTTATATATTTTGTTAATTTATAGTTTGTTAATGATAATAATTTAATGAATAATTTTTGTTAAAATTAATAAATCTATGATAAAAAAAAGTTTTATACCATTTTAATAATGTTTGTATTTTATTATCAAATCATACCGCTAGTGGTCACGACCTGTTCTCTTTTTTATTAGTGAATTTGTAAATTTCTCTTATTTGAATATTTTGTTATAAACAAAATTTATTCATGTAGTTTCTTCATTGTTGTTCATTTAAAACCATGGGCTCTGGTAATGGAGATATAGATAATAATCATGTCAGCCGTATGGTGAAATATTTATTATTCTTTTCGCATGTATTTTACTGGGTAAGCTATGATAAAGAAATTTGAATTATTTAAAAAAAATATGTAATATTATTATAATCACATTTATATTATAAATTATTTCATTTATTAAAATATATTTAGATCACTATACAACGATTTACTAATATAGTATATATATATATAAACATTATATTCATGTATACATTACTAGTCATAAATAATTGATTTTATTTTAAATATATAATTTATAATTGTAGAAATTGTATTATTTATATTATTATTATATTATTTATATTATTTTCGCCCACGATTCCATGACATTTTAATCAATCTTGTTTGATTTTTTCCATGGAAATCAAATACTTAAAAGAAGTTTTATATAGAATCAATGATTTTCAATAATATTATATTTACAGAAATATTAATGCAGAAAAGATCAATTTCTATCTTAAATAATTAGATATTATAAGCAACTTGCATATTGTGGGATTCTAAAAATATAGATTACCACAATAGATATAAATAGAATAATTCCATTATAAATGTATCAGATCAAATTATAAGATCCACCTCAATACATCTTTATACACACATCATTTTTTGTTTATTGGTATTGATAGTATAGCAATACAATATATTTAAAAATATCTTCCTTTTAAAATTCTTTTGTTTAGATAATGTTAATTTTTTACACTCCAAATATTATATTTCCATATTCAAAAACTTTCAAAATTAAAAAATCGTAATATTGAATCTGTAGACAATGGAAATATATTTTATTATTATTTGAGGTTCTAGTTTATTTTATAAATAAAATATATCCCTATTTTCTCTATAAGAATTTGTGTAGAATTTTCACAGAAATCTGCCACATTTTGGTAAATGTAAAAGCACCTCAACATATCCTCAACAGATAATAAATATTTAAATTATTAATTTACATTTCTATGAGTAATCAAATGAAATGAAATGTATTACATACACACACACACACACACACACACACACACACATACACACACACATACACACACACACATACACACACACCTAGACATGCACGCATGTAAATAGATAGCCTATTTTAAAAGATATCTCCAAATTTCATATTTTGATTTCCTATATTTAATATATTATATAATATATATGTATTATTTTATTCCTCCTATAGCTATAACTCTAAATTCCATGATCTAAAATCGAATGATGATCTAAGCAACACTAATCAAACTTATATATATAACTATAGATAACTTTATATATAAATAGATGCCTATATACACTATAATAATGTGCACTATATAAAAAGTATATCATTTGTCTAAGTTTGGTTTTTCTTTCTTTCATTTATTCAATCATTTCATTTACTTTAACCAAAATAATAAAAACCATTAATTATATGGATAAGATGATGCTTAGAAAATGTATTTATATCTATATACTACTAAAATAAACGTATCAACTTGTAATATCAAGAACACTTTATATTAGAAATATATCAATTTAGTTCTAATTATAAAGAATTTCTTCCAATCTACCCAAATGTTACTACTTGTTATGTTGTTTTATATGTATTTTATATATATATGTTATATATATATGTATATATGTATATATATATATGTGTATATGTATATATATGTATATATATATATATATATATATGTATATTTGTTTATATATATATATATGTTTATATATGTAATATGTTTATATATATATATATGTATATATGTTTATATATATATATATATATATATGTATATATGTTTATATATATATATATGTATATATGTATGTTTTGTTAAGCCTTATAAACTACAATATAATATTGCATTTTACAGTTATGTGGAGCTGTGATGATATTAATTGGAGCTTGGGCTTTCCATTGGAAAAGCCACTATTCAGGAGCTCAGTTATATAGGTTATTAATTATATTAATAACAATGTTATCTTATTTATTAAATTGTTAGTTTATTTCATATGAATTGTAATTCTATTAAGTGAAAATTTAATTTTATTATTCATTCAAATATTTTATAAACAAAATATTTTCTACAATAAGTACAGTTGTAATTCTGCTAATTGACATGTTTACTCATGTTTTTGCCTCTTTTATCTCCATTACGAGTCTGAGTTTATTTTAAAATCTGTTCAATGTAAACAAAGTGAAAATATTTGCTATAAAAAACATTTAGTTACAAACAAATTTACTTTTTATATACGGCTAATTGGATAATTATATTAAGTATTTACCTATACCGTACAATATAAAGCCTACATTATACATCCTATACAATACACCCTGTATTGTATACTGTATAGTGTACACTGTACAGTGTACACTATACAGTGTACAATATACAGTGTACACTGTATAGTGTACACTATACAGTATACAATATACAGTGTACACTATACAGTGTACAGTGTACAGTGTACACTATACAGTGTACACTATACAGTGTACACTATACAGTGTACACTATACAGTGTACACTGTACAGTATACAATATACAGTGTACACTATACAGTGTACAGTGTACAGTGTACACTATACAGTGTACACTATACAGTGTACACTATACAGTGTACACTATACAGTGTACACTATACAGTGTACACTATATAGTGTACAATATACAGTGTACACTGTATAGTGTACACTATACAGTATACAATATACAGTGTACACTATACAGTGTACAGTGTACAGTGTACAATATACAGTGTACACTATACAGTGTACAATATACAGTGTACACTATACAGTGTACAATATACAGTGTATAATATACAGTGTACAATTTAAAGTGTACAGATAAAGAATTGCACTTCTATTTATTACCCATCTTTATTTATCTCATAGTATTATCTCCGAACATTGTATCCTCATTTTCAATTCACCTTACTGCTTCAAGCTCACTCTATACCCCTACCTACCCACTCCATACCTCACACCAACCCCTTACTCTACCCTCCACCCTCCATCCACTTTACAACCCTACTTCCATTAACACCAGCGAAGGACTAGAATTTGACTTCTATCGGATTGTTTTCGACCTAACTCTAGTAGTTGTAATATTTGGTTGCATGATTTTCTCAATCAGTTTCCTGGGTTGCCTCGGAGCCCTGAGAGAGAATCTTCCAGTCCTGAAATTCGTTAGTGTAAAATCTCTTTTCAACTATTTGTGTCACTTTTCAACTATTTGTGTCACTTTTCAACTATTTGTGTCACTTGTCAACTATTATGTCATGTGTAGGCTTTATATAATTATGTGTGTCTTTATGTGTATGTGTATGTATGTATGTATGTATGTGTGTGTGTATGTGAGTGTGTTTGTGTGTGTGTGTATGAGTGTGTGTGTGTTTGTGTATCTGTATGTGTATGTGTGTGTGTGTGTGTGTGCGTGTGCGTGTGTGTGTATGTGTATGTGTGAGTGTATGTGTGTATGTGTGTGTGAATATGTCTGTATGTGTATGTGTATGTATGTATGTGTATGTGTGTGTGTATGTGTGTGTATGTGAGTGTGTTTGTGTGTGTGTGTATGAGCGTGTGTGTGTGTACGTGCGTGCGTGTGTGTATGTGTGTATGTATGTATGTGTGTGAGTATGTGAGTGTGTTTGTGTGTGTATGTGTGTGTGTATGTGTGTTAGTGTGTGTGTGTATGTGTGTGTGTGTGTTAGTGTGTGTGTGTATGTGTGTGTGTGTGTCTGTGTGTGTATGTGTGCGTGTGTGTGTATGTGTATGTGTTTGTGTGTGTGTGTGTGTGAGTGTGTGTGTGTATGTATAAGTGTGTGTGTCTGTATGTGAGTGTGTTTGTGTGTGTATGTGTGTGTGTATGTGTGTTAGTATATGTGTGTATATGTGTGTGTGTGTGTGTATGTATGTATGTGTGTGTGTATGTGTATGTGTGTATGTATGTGTGTGTGTATGAGTGTGTGTGTGTGTGTATGTTTGTGTGTGTGTGCGTGCATGTATGTGTGTGTATGTATGTGTGTGTGTGAGTATTTGTATATATTTAAGACATCACCTTTAAGACTTTTAAGATATCAACTTTATGACATTACTAATAAATTATCTCTAATACGATGTCGCTTCTAAAAATCAACTTAAAGATATTAATACATCACCCAAAGTCATTATATTTAAGACATCACTAATAAGATGTCACATTTAAGACATCTCTAATAAGATATCATATTTAAGACATCACTAATAAGATGTCACAATTTAGATATCACTAATAAGATGTCACAATTAAGATATCGCTAATAAGATGTCACATTTAAGATATCACTAATAAGATGTCACATTTAGGACATCCCTAATAAGATATCACATTTAGGATATCCCTAATAAGATGTCACATTTAAGAGATCACTAATAAGATGTCACATTTAAGAGATCACTAATAATATGTCACATTTAATACATCACTAATAAGATGTCACATTTAAGACATCACTAATAAGATGTCACATTTAGGATATCCCTAATAAGATGTCACATTTAAGACATCACTAATAAGATGTCACATTTAAGACATCACTAATAAGATGTCACATTTAAAACATCACTAATAAGATGTCACATTTAAGACATCACTAATAAGATGTCACATTTAAGACATCATTAATAATATGTTATCATTAAACATTACCTTTATATTCTCTAAAACATTTAATTGAATCTGCTTTGTTATCATGCTTTGTTAATCAATCATGAAACCGTTGATGCCTGACCATACTATAATGTACACTGTACACTGTACAATGTACAATGTACACTGTACACTATACACTGTACACTGTACAATGTACACTTTACACTGTACACTGTACACTGTACACTATACACTGTACACTATACACTGTACAATGTACACTGTTCAATGTACACTGTTCAATGTACACTATACACTGTACACTGTTCAATGTACAATGTACACTATACACTGTACACTGTATATATCATACTGCCTCTGTTTATACTAAATTATGTGTTTGTGTGTATGTGTTTGTGTGTGTGTGTGTGTGTGTGTATGTGTTTGTGTGTATGTGTGTGTGTGTCTGTGTGTGTGTTTGTGTTTGTGTGTCTGTGTGTGTGTGTGTGTGTGTGTAGTGTGTGTGTGGTGTGTGGTGTGTGTGTAGTGTGTGGTGTGTGTGTAGTGTGTGGTGTGTGGTGTGTGCCTGTGTGTGTGTGTTTAGTGTGTAGTGTGTGGTGTGTGGTGTGTGTGGTGTGTGGTGTGTGGTGTGTGGTGTGTGTGTGGTGTGTGTGTAGTGTGTGTGTGTGTCTGTGTGTGTGTGTGTGTGTGTAGTGTGTGGTGTGTGGTGTGTGGTGTGTAGTGTGTGGTGTGTGTCTGTGTGTGTGTGTGTGTAGTGTGTGTGTGTGTGTGTGTAGTGTGTGGTGTGTGGTGTGTGTGGTGTGTGGTGTGTGGTGTGTAGTGTGTAGTGTGTAGTGTGTGGTGTGTGGTGTGTAGTGTGTGTGTGTAGTGTGTGTGTGTCTGTGTGTGTGTGTGTGTGTCTGTGTGTGTGTGTGTGTGTGTAGTGTGTGGTGTGTGGTGTGTGGTGTGTAGTGTGTGGTGTGTGGTGTGTGGTGTGTGGTGTGTGATGTGTAGTGTGTGGTGTGTGGTGTGTGTGTAGTGTGTGTGTGTGTCTGTGTGTGTGTGTGTGTAGTGTGTGGTGTGTGGTGTGTGGTGTGTGGTGTGTAGTGTGTGGTGTGTGTCTGTGTGTGTGTGTGTGTAGTGTGTGTGTGTGTGTGTGTGTAGTGTGTGGTGTGTGTGGTGTGTGGTGTGTAGTGTGTGGTGTGTGGTGTGTGTGGTGTGTAGTGTGTAGTGTGTGGTGTGTGGTGTGTGTGTAGTGTGTGTGTGTAGTGTGTGTGTGTCTGTGTGTGTGTGTGTGTGTGTGTGTGTGTGTCTGTGTGTGTGTGTGTGTAGTGTGTGGTGTGTAGTGTGTAGTGTGTAGTGTGTAGTGTGTGGTGTGTGGTGTGTAGTGTGTAGTGTGTAGTGTGTGGTGTGTGGTGTGTGGTGTGTGGTGTGTGTGTCTGTGTGTGTGTGTAGTGTGTGGTGTGTGGTGTGTGTGTAGTGTGTGGTGTGTGGTGTGTGGTGTGTGTGTAGTGTGTGTGTGTGTCTGTGTGTGTGTGTAGTGTGTGGTGTGTGGTGTGTGTGTAGTGTGTGTGTGTAGTGTGTGGTGTGTGGTGTGTGTGTAGTGTGTGTGTGTGTCTGTGTGTGTGTGTAGTGTGTGGTGTGTGGTGTGTGGTGTGTGTGTGTAGTGTGTAGTGTGTGGTGTGTGGTGTGTGGTGTGTGTGTAGTGTGTGGTGTGTGGTGTGTGGTGTGTGTGTGGTGTGTAGTGTGTGGTGTGTAGTGTGTGGTGTGTGGTGTGTGGTGTGTGTGATAAGTGGAGTTAATACTAATGGGTTTAGATATTTACATCATTTTTTATTAAAAATCTGTTAACTTTACTTATGCCACTAAAAAGTACTAATTACATTATATAACATTATAATACATTATATAACTAAAGTCTTATACCTTTTTAGTTCTCCTACATATTGCTGGTAGTCTTGCTTTGCGAAATTATCATCGCCACGCTGGCTTTTATCTTCTCAACAGAGGTTAAAGGTTAAACTCTTACGTTAATATATAAATCAATGGATTAACATTAGTAAACTTCATATAATGATATACTGTCCCACATTATTATTTATTTATCTAAAATAATTCTAAAATCAAATTTGTTGTTTTTATAAATTTCTGATCAATCTAACAATGAGAATATAAAACAATGTAAATTTGCTTTGTTCATTAGTATCACTGGACACCGGTTACGTTATGTAATTTAATAGCCGAAGTTAATCATCGCTGGCATAGGCGGGTTGCATGTCAACATCAATGTATTCCGGGAGGCTCTGGGTATCGTATAACACTCCTGTGTTTACATTTCACTGTATGCCCATGTTTCTTCTTCCTGTATTCACTATTAGCTGTAATTTCACAAACGTTTCAATAAACCTACATGTATATTTAATAAAAACATATTTGCGTATTTTTAATCTAGACTTTCGGTATGTAAATTATTGTTTCCTCTGGTTTTAAGTAAAAGTGTTTATCCATTAGTTTTCTATTGTAATGCTAAATAGATTTTGCTTAAGGATGCATATATTACTTATATAATTAACATATAATTAATGAATAAATTAGATTAATATTAATGTAATTAGATATCGCCATGAAATATAATCATTACATTTAATCAAATTGTCATGTTTATTTTTAATTAGATAAAATATAGAATTATGAAATTTATACTTATATTATTTACTTGTGCTGCATATTTATACTTTTTTATTTTTATATAATTACTATAATTACTGTTACTATGAAAATATGAAAAGTAATAAACATATAAGATTATGTACCATACAATGTACAATGTACTAATTCAATCAAAATCTACTTATACCCTATTCACCTTCTTCTTATCAATATGTGTATGCTGAATTACTGTACAGTACCAAAGCCCCATGTGGAGTACTGAGTGGCTTGATAGCACATACTACTTATATACAGGCCTCATACTATGCTTTATATATATATATATATATTATATACATTTCACTATGCAAGAGAATAACATATATGCATTGTTCTTTTATATCTGATATCTTCGACAAGACTATTCCGCCAGATCTGATCTGAATCCTTTGTACATTCCAGGCCTCCTGTGTACATTCCAGGCCTCATGTGTACATTTCTGTGTACATTTCTGTGTACATTTCATTTAGTCATCAGCTGAGTGTATCTCGGCGGAGTGTATCTCGGCGGAGTGTATCTCGGCGGAGTGTATCTCAGCGGAGTGTATCTCAGCGGAGTGTATCTCAGCGGAGTGTATCTCAGCGGAGTGTATCTCAGCGGAGTGTATCTCAGCGGAGTGTATATCAGCGGAGTGATTTCTATTTATTTTGTTAATTCTCTTTCGAATGTAGATTACCGCGGGCTCGACTTTCCGACCACTTGAATCTAATTCTCCCGTTCTATCTCCCGCCATCCTCCCGTTCATTCTCTATCCGGCCTACGTTCCCTTTAGCTACGCGCGCGACCCTCAATTCCCTTGCCCCTACTTCCTGTCCGTCGGCTTACCCTACCGCCCTCGCGACCCCACCCACTAGACTATCCAACCACCCCACTCAACTCAACCCGGCCCACTGGCCCAGACTACTCTAATTCCTTCTACCTCTCCCAATTCCACTCTTCCCAATCGGCTACAATTCCAGCAGTTTATCTGCTTATCTCGTTCCCCTCGTGATTTATTTCTTTTTATATAAAACCTGCGGACACCCCAAACACCTCGTAACCTCGTGACCTCGTCCAGGCAAACTGGAAACTGTGCTCAGCGAAAAGGCGATTGTGAAGTACAAGGAC
The DNA here is from genome assembly GCA_964035775.1 of Osedax frankpressi. Taxonomy (NCBI): domain Eukaryota; kingdom Metazoa; phylum Annelida; class Polychaeta; order Sabellida; family Siboglinidae; genus Osedax; species Osedax frankpressi. The sequence continues at coordinate 4,056,306 of OZ038312.1, read as the reverse complement.
ACGATGGACGTTGATTTCGAGGACATGATGGACTGGGTTCAAGAAAAGGTTACCGTCCATTAAATTGCAATCCATTATATTTTTAACCTTTTTCGAAATTTTCCATTATAAATTAAAGTAATTAGTAGCCAATTACATCAATATTATGAAATGTATTCATTTGGTCAGATAAACAGCGGACAGAGATATTTAGTTAGTTAGTTATAGTTAATTATAATTAACTATAACTATAATTATAATATAAAATATTGCATCACCCGACATTAAATATTACCCGCTGTTGTAATTGTTTATTGGTAAGTATCCAGTTATTGATCTAATTGTTTAATAATTAATAATCAACTTTCTTAAATAAACCTAGACGTAACTAATGTAAATTAAAATATAAAATATATTTTCTAATTTATGTAATACAAAAAACTATCAATAGAAATATAATATTGTAAATTATTTTAAATGTAATTAAATATATTTTAACTTTTATCATATAAAATAAACTAAAAAATAATAATTATCTATTTACTTTATAATTTCTATTTATAGATAAAATCTAATGTTTTATATTATTTGACTGTATTTTATAAAATTATTTAATTATTACATAACTCTTATGAAAGCTAAACATGTAAACCGCGGTTAGAAACAATGAATACTTTATTATTTGACATGGGCAATATAACCCCTGTTATATCACATTGGCCCCTGTTATATCACATTAACCCCTGTTATATCACATTAACCCCTGATATATCGCATTAACCCCTGTTATATCGCATTAACCCCTGTTATATCGCATTAACCCCTGATATATCACATTAACCCCTGTTATATCGCAATAACCCCTGTTATATCACATTGGCCCCTGTTATACTGCAATAACCCCTGTTATATCACATTAACCCCTGTTATACTGCAATAACCCCGGTTATATCACATTAACCCCTGTTATATCACATTAACCCCTGTTATATCACATTAACCTCCACTAATGTCTTTAATCCCGTCTAAGTCCCCATAGCCCTGGCCATGCTGTTTTAAATTCATCTACGCCCCCTTAATCCTAACCAAACCCCTTAATACTAACCACACCCCTTAATCCTAACCACACCCCCTTATTCCTGACCACACCCCTTATTCCTAACCAAACCCCTTAATCCTAATTATACCCCCTTAATCCTGACCACACCCCTTAATCCTAATTACGCCCCCTTATTCCTGACCACACCCCTTAATACTAACCACACCCACTTATTGCTGACCACGCCCACTACAGGTGAAATGCTGCGGGGTCACAGAACATGGATACAGAGACTGGTCTAACAATGCATATTATCTCTGTAATGACACTAACCGGTCAGCCATGAGATGCTCGGTGCCCCCCAGCTGCTGTATAGTCGAAGATGAACCAATGGTCAGTATCTACACCTCCAACCGAGTGATATAACAGCTTTGCCTGACCACATAAATTAGAATGAGAATTAAATAAATCATTTAAAAAAATAACATTAACTCAATTATTAACTGGATCCCTTGCAGTAACCCTTACACCTTTACGCCAACCCCACATTTCTAGTCCCAACCCTCCACTTACACTTCTCGCATATCCATACTCCCATAACTCCATTCCCTCACCTCTACTCCAATCCTCCCACCCTTTTGAAGCTATTATAATATTTCTTGATGAATTTGAAGTATAGAGAAAGGAATTAATTAACAATTTTTAACAACTTTTAGAGACGAAATCTTGAATGTGGAAAAGGAATGCAGAAATTAAGTGTTGGCATTACCTTATGTATATAATATATAGAATGTATGTAATGTATAGTATATATAGAATGTATGTAATGTATGTATATATAGAATGTATGTAATGTATGTATATAATAATTGTTTGGAATATTTTTTATAATTTAAATTCCAATCCTAAAAATCTATCAATGTTTTTATTAATTTTCTGTGTAAATCTCAACAATTCACATCCTGTTTAGGAAATATTATGTAATGGTTTTTATTTCAAATAATGTCATGTGATAATTAGACATTTACAATTTGGTTAAAATAACTGTTTATTTTATTTTCAAATAGAAAGAACACTCTTTATTAATCATATATCAATTAACATAAGCTTTTAAATATTATCATCCATCATATATGATTCTAATATATTTTTTCAATAATATTTGATTGTTATGGTAATCCTAGTGAACCTGCCCAAATACAGAGATTTATTAAATATTATTATGCCCTAATTGTAAAATGCTTTTTGTGGGTAAGCAAAACTTTTTAAAATTGTGAAAAATTTCACAAAATATTTGTTATTGTTTATATTTAGATTTTAAATTATATTTTCCATAAAAAATAGATTAAAGTGCTAAAAGTCAACTAATTGAATATTTTACACCACATTAGATATCTTTTAAACAATTGCTAATATTAATGATATGTATCTGCATTTTTAAATTTTTATACACTTTATTATAATTTCATTTCATTTAACATATAATTTCATTTATTATAATTTCATGCGAATTTAAAAATATATTTTCTGTATGTTAAATTTGTATAAATATTTCATAAAAGTTCAATTCTAATTTGATTTTGTAAATTAAATTTTTTGACTAATATTTTTTTTAATATTTAAAAATTAAAGATTTCTAGAAAATTGTATAAAGTCAAATATCCCTGCAATTCATTAAATACCTTTAATAATTATTAAATTATATTTAAAATATTTACATTTTGTATACAATATTTTACTAAACCATAAAGTAATACAAAATGTAGATAAATTGAAATATATAATAATTAATTAGAATATCATATTACGATTAAATTGATGATTAATCATTATTTCTTAATTATTTTGAATTACTTAAATATTCATTTATTATTGAAACTAATATTTGTAAAACTAAATTTGTAATATTAAAATATTAAAGAGAAATTAAATACATAAAATACGAATATCAAATAAGAAGATAATATTAGTTCTTAAAAATTTTAAATATGCATATTTACTAATAAATAAGCGATTTAGTTCTAAATATGGTCATTATAAAAGACATCATTATAAATAATTGCTTATATTATATTTAGAACTAGATTGATAAAATCTTCTTTGATATATTAAGTATGATTTATGTATTTAAGGATATTTTAATTGTTCATTATTTTTAATTCTAATTAGTAAATCTCCTTTGATCTATAATTCTCTTATCTACATATATTACTTTCTTTTATACTTCGATATATTTAAAATTTATTGTAATTAACAATATATTAATCATTTCCGTCATTACATAATTAATTTGGTAAAATTGTATTTATCAAAATAATCATTTTCTTATTAATTGCATATTAATATTCAAAAAGAAGGAATCTATTTATTTAGTAATTGTATTATTATATAAAATAAGCATGTTTTCACATACTTTATTTTACATTTAATAAATGATACCAAATTATTTTCAAAGCATTATAATTAATAAGCCGTATTTCTATTTTTTGTAAAGATATTAAACTAAATAATAAAAATCTATAATTTGTATATTTATATAATTAATCAAAACATTGACTTAAGGTAGTACATTAGTATACATTAACACCAACAAATACTATCTATATATAAAGAAACTAATTATATCCAAGTTTATAAATTATTATATTATATATCGCGAATAATAATATTGAGTTTTAATGCTTTCTTTAAACGATTTCAATCCGAATTAACAACATTTAAACGACACCAACTCCATTCTTTATTCACTCATAAACCACTCGCATCAGGTATTCGAAGCCAAACAGTTTATTTACACTCACGGTTGCTCCCAGGCTGTCGTTGATTTGATACGCGGTAAGCTGTTCGTCATTGCCTACATCTGCTGCGGTCTGGTGTTTCCCCAGGTTACCCGTCCTCCCAGGCGTTGCAATCGTGTTTCACGTCGTTCAAGAGATGATCCGTTAATACGTAAATTACCTTTTAATTCGCCTTATTAAATGATTTCAGATAATGGGCATTATTCTAGCCCGGATATTATGTAATCAAATTGAAGACACGAGAGATTCGCGATGTTAGAAATTAGTCGCAATCAACTCGCGACTCTTATTTATTATGCACTTATCACGTAATCGTTATGCAAATATGATGTCATTTTGCCTTACGAAGTCAATCATTATACTTCCTCTCAATACTCAGTATATAGTTGTAGATCATTCGCTTATCATTGTTGAAACCTCCGTAGCCTAAAGGCAGGATTGTTTACGAGTCTATTTTTATCACTTTTGTTTCTATTCAATAAATGAGTTTGTTTATAAAATATTTATTTGTATGCATTTTTCTAGTAAATTCTATTAAAATTAGACTCTGGCCTATGTGAATAGAATAACTGTATACGTGGAGTATACTCACCCTAGGTAATATTATTAAATTATTAATATTAATATTATTAAACTCATTCATTTGTATACATTTTTATTTGAATTGAATTTATAATTTGTACATAAATTATACATTTTCATCCACCTGGAAATTTCAATTAGAAACTGTCCTCGAATTTACTTTTAAATTGTTATTTGTTGTAGTGATTATTTGGCAGACGATGCCGAACTAGATATTATATAACATATCTATTTCTTCATGAACATCTGTAAACAAGGTATGAATGTGTGAATGAAATAACCTATTCATTATATAATAATAGCTGTTTCAATTAGATGTTGTGCAATGTAACACTATCTGATTAGATGTTTTATATATTCTATATGAGGCTGTGTGTAGGGGATTCTCTACCTTACAGTTGTTTGAGTACAATCGAGTTTATAAATTCATTCGATAATTTATTGATAAAATAATAAATGTTTATTTTTCTAATTTACATCTATTTTTAATTACTTCAATGTTTATTTGTTTTTGCTACACATATTATATAACAATTTACAGAATTATGATGAGAATGAATTAATAAATTGTAATTTATTATTATTCTTTTAAAAATGTTATAATCAATACATAATTACGAGTAATCAGTAATTAACTTCATATAAACAATGTTAAGCATTCATGTTAAGTAATTGTTTTACTTAGAGATACTATAGCTACTGGATACTTAGAGCGTAAATTTAAATTATCTATGCATATTATGTGTCTGTACAGTTATTTGTAACACAATTTCTAAAATAAATGTATGTAATCATCCATTGTTTTTTTAGGCTAGAATGATTGTTTACAACACTTGAGTATAGGCTTTGTAGTCTACACGTAATATTCTCTATTGTCGTCGACAACAAACGTATTACTTAGAGGCGCTTTTCATATTAATCACGAAACTGTTAGCGTAATATACAACGTGTGGAGTTTCAAGTCATTTGATTGGACATCCTCTGAAAAGATTCGCGCGGAAACGACTTTTGTCAAATATATGAGCAATAGCATATCCGCTATAGTTAATCTTAGTGTCCAATGGTAAACTACTTGTAAATAGTGATGTATCATCACTTGAGGGCAAACCTTTTTCGCGTCTTTCGGGAACAGATCGGTATTTTTCTGTATGAGTAATGAACGATTTAAAGAATTTGTCTCGAGTGTGTAACGCAAACCCACTATACGCAGGATATGTATATACACTGTACAGTGTACAGTGTACATTGACAGTATACTATATGACAACATATATACTGATTCATAATTGTACGCATGGTTTGAAATAGAAAAAGCAGATAAAAACATGAGTTCGCATGAAATAAAATATACATTAGAATATAATGTTGTGTATTAGCTAAATATCATATATTATACTAAAATGATATTATATTACTTACTAATAGTGCAATATTACTACATAATCTACAATATATCTATATATATTGTATGTATATTAATTAATTATTTGTAAGACACGAATATACACTCTATATAGCGTGAAGTCTATATTGTACAGCGTACACTGTACATTGTACAGTGTACAATGTACAGTGTATACGATACAATACATATGTTTACCGACCGCAATTTTGGCTTCTAATGGTTTCTTCTTTATCTGTTGGCATGTTAATATATCTTAGCAAATTGTATGCACAATATGTTAGGTGTGTATATTGTATATGTATATACACAATATATTGTGTATAACAATATAGCCTATGGTTTAGATACACTACTTCCAAGATTACGGTAATCTTGAACTATAAGATATACAATTTCTCCATAATAGATCGTTATAATACTAATATAATAAGAACACATTCCTTCTTGGATATTTATGTTGATTATTATTTATTATATATTGGAAAGAGTTAAATATTGTTATACACTTTACATATGTTATTATACTTTTTTTTAATCTAAGAGATAGTAATTACATCGCTCTATTTGCATGTTAATAAGAACAAGAAAACTCTGAGAAATAATCATGGATGTCATTCTTGATAAGATAATATTCTCAAATGATATCGTATTTAGAGATAACCGCTGAAAGAGGGTGGATTGTTTAATATTATTAATATTCCCAATGATAATACCAACCATAGTTAATATCAATTGATAGACTGTGAACTCTACTTCCCAGAAAATCACATCAATTTAATATTATTTATGCATTATTAGTATATACTTTATTAACGTCATCAACAAATGTAAAGGTTTTGATACACGCTACGTCGCAAAGATGATACGGTTGCTATGGAGATATAAAAGTGTTTACGTTGCTAAGTACTAATACAACCTTATTTTTATTCATCTTCATTTTCAGTCGTGTATCCCTTTTCACCAAATTCTCGATTTTCTTCAGTGAAGCTCCATCGGCTATAAACAACAAAACATGGGTTTTATGGCTAAATAGGGGTAGGGCTGAATTGTGGTAAACAGGGGTAGTGCTAAATAGGGGGAAGGATAATTAAGAGTGGGGCTAAACAAGCGTGGGGCTAGCTAGTGGTAAGGCTAATTAGGAGTGGGGATAAACAAGGGTATGGGTAAACAGGGGGTGGACTAAACAGAGGTAGAGCAAACATGGTTGGGGCTAAACATGGGTAGGGTTAAGTAGGAGTAGAGCAATTAGGAATGGAGCTAAACAGAGGTGGGGTTAAACAGAGTTAGGTCTAAATAGGGGTAGGGTAGGGCTAAATAATGGTAGAGCTAATTAGCGATGGGGATAAACAGTTGTGAGGCTAAGTAGGAATAGGGCTAAACAGAGGTCGGATAAATAGGGTTAGAGAAAAATAGGGTAGGCCCGGGGCTAAATGTGGAGGGAATCTATAGTAGTGGGGCTATATAGGGTGAAGCTAAATATGGGTAGGGCAAAATAAAGGTGGAGCAAAATAGGCTTGCATGGTGTTAGAGTAGGGGGCTTAGTGTGTTAATGCGGGATTAGTAGATTAAGGAGGGGTTAATATGGAGTTATGAGTTATGGAGTTATAGATCAAGAGTTATTGGTAATGCGGGTCAATGTGGGGTATCAGGTTAAGACATGTTAATATAGATAACAATATGGTATGCGAGGAAACAATACGTAAATCCTTAAACCTAAAAGTGAAAATGGGGCAAGGGATTAATCTTATTCTATGAGTTCATAGGCCTTTGGGGCTAGTGAGGAGTTTGGGTGTTGTGTGTTAGCGAGGGTTGTAGAGTGGGGTATTGCGGAGTGGTGTCGGTATAAACAGAAGCTACATGTAGAGAGGGTGGGTGTATTATATATTTAATATACGTACTATCTCCATAATGCAAGAAGAAGTATCTAACTAAAGTTATAAATAAATGTTCTTTTTTGGATTTATTTCTGTATGATAGGCTTTAAATTTAAATATCCAGTTTTGTTATTTATACATAACTATTTAAAGCGATACATGAGATGGGTGGGTGCTATATTGTATTGTATTCTATACCATTGTATACATTCGGCGTCACTTTCACCCCATACCAGGGATTACAGATATCCTAAAATCTATTCGAGGCCTCCTTCGAGTTAAGATATTTCTATTCGAACAAGAAAAACAACATCCACTACTTAATACCCGCCAGGTGTCGTCTGGTATCGATAACATCTCGTAACAAACCTGCCGCCTTTATGGAATGCAGTGTTTGTCGTTTATTGCCATTAGTGATCTTCGCTATCTTCACCACCTGGCGTCGGTAAGGTGCATTGAAATAGACTTTCTAATACGTGGCGTAGTGGGGTGACGGTACTTAGTCTAGAATGCGGGTTTCTACTACTTCTACCTTATAGTATGTATGTATTATGTACTTACCACGTGTATTATAGATTAATACTACTCGTAATGCAAATCGAAAGTAATTATAGAGTATATTGTAGTATAAAACTTAGTTATTTAATCACGGCTTCATTAATAACAAAGTCAATTGGTTCTACACACTTGGACTACATTAATTCAAAAGTAATCCAAAATAAAAAGTTTTAAAAAATAATAGTTTTGACAAATTTATAACAATCCATTTTCAATTTCACTAAACAACATGTCAAATTGTATAACTATCTAATTAATTATAATTAATTATATAAGATGCAATTATTTATTATCTCGCACATTAAAAAACCACCGTATCGATCATATCTGTTACAAATAACAATGAAATAATGACGGATACAATATTCGTACTAAACCGTTATAAACTATACGTGACTTGACACAGAGTATTGTATACGACACACATCCATGCGGTGTCTGGTACCGTGTGTAAATACTGTTTGTGAACAATGGATGTCCACCGCGACGCTGTGGGTCCCCTAACCATTTCCTGTTTCACTCCCAGTCCTTCGGCCACCTGGATACCGACAGCGAGAGCAGTTTTCTTATTGGTGTTCCTTTGTCTGCGACTTTCTCGCTCTTTATTCAAGTTCTTTTCCAAATCTCCATCCAGGCTTCCATCGGGGTTCTGGTAAATGTAGGCTAGTTACGCGAGATACCGGATGGCATGCCATTCTTGTGAATTCGTATACCAATGTTGTAAATAAACGAAATCAATTTTAAATATAAGTGAAATATAAACAGTTATGCGGTAGTTTTGTGATTTGATATTTAGCACACTACTTTGATGCATTAACAATAATACAAAATAATATAACAGATATTATGCAATACAGCAGATAAAATGACCAATATGGTTTGTAGAGAAATAATATATTTATACAAGAATTAAAAACTACGTGTTCGGCGTAATATATATATATATATATATATATATATATATATATATATATATATGTAAATATATATATATATATTATATACATTATATCATACGTGATATGATATTATCCAATCTATTTGTAATGAAATTGATTCTCAAAATAAAAAACATTTAATATTTCTATTTCATAAAATATATCTTTAATATGTATTTACTTTAGTATGTCTTAGACATGTACTATATACTCTAGTATGTCTTAGACATGTGTTTATACTCAAGTATATATTAGATATGTAATATATACTTTAGTATGGCTTAGACATGTACTACATACTCTAGTATGTCTTAGACATGTACTTTATACTATAAAATATCTTAGACATGTACTTTATACTCAAATATGTCTTAGACATGTACTATATACTCTAGTATGTCTTAGAATATGATATAGCCTCATTAAGTCGCCTAGCTTAAATCCACCGACGCCATCCAACCTCCCTACTAACCAGTTTCATCGAGCGACCGGATACTGCATGATAGAGAATGAATAAAATGACCATAGCGGCCAGCACACTCACTATCACCATGACAACCACGAATGTACTGAATCCGCAACTTTCCTCGTTGAAACAGTTCTGATTTTCTGTTCCGTCTTCTTGAGAGAGGCAATTATGCGTCTCTTGACTTTTATCGCAAATACGCTTGCGTACCTAATAATGGGGCATGTAATGGGGGTGGGCCCCACTCGGTGGGGCGCGTATTGGGTGGGCTTAGGGGAGGGGCGTATGTTGTATAAGCGTTTATCAGGGGCTTATCTAAGGAAAATAGGCGTGTATATATGTATGCGGGGTGTGTTTACGCGAATGGGATATGTCTATGGGATGGGTATGTATCTATGTGAAGAGGTGTGTTAATGAAAAGGGGCGTATCTAAGGGAATAGGGCATGTTTATATGAAGGGGTATTTTAGTAGGCGTATTAGACCTGAATTCCTTTACCGCAGTCCTCGGAACACTCGTCCCACTTCCCCCAGGCACCCCATGACGAGATGTATGCAGCTGTTGATGTTATGTCACCTGTGGAGTAAAGTTAACGTAGGACCTAGGGAGTGATTAGACCGTAAGTAGTTATTTAGTCACGATACATCTCTTGTTGTTTTCCACGCTCTCCCCACCCACTCACTATCTAGTGGGGGGGGGGGGTCTACTCACCCCACTCCACGCTCTCTCCCCCCACCCACTATCTAGTGGGGGTCTCTACCCACCCCACTCCACGCTCTATTCCCACCACCACTATCTAGTGGAGGGTCTCTACCCACCCCTCTCCACCGAACACACCCCGCCCACTATCTAGTGGGGGTCTCTACCCACCCCTCTCCCCCACTAGATAGTGGGGGTCTCTACCCACCCCACTCCACACTTTATACCCACCCCCACTATCTAGTGGGGGGTCTCTACCCACCCCTCTCCACCGAACACACCCCGCCCCCACTATCTAGTGGGGGGTCTCTACCCAACCCTCTCCACGCTCTATCCCCCCACTATCTAGTGGGGGTCTCTACCCACCCCTCTCCACGCTCTCCCCCCCACTATCTAGTGGGGTATCTACCCACCCCACTCCACCCCTCTCCCCACCCCCACTATCTAGTGGGGGGGATCTATACCCACCCCTCTCCCCCACTATCTAGTGGGGGGTCTCTACCCAACCCTCTCCACGCTCTATCCCCCCACTATCTAGTGGGGGTCTCTACCCACCCCTCTCCACGCTCTCCCCCCCACTATCTAGTGGGGTATCTACCCACCCCACTCCACCCCTCTCCCCACCCCCACTATCTAGTGGGGGGGATCTATACCCACCCCTCTCCCCCACTAGATAGTGGGGGTCTATACCCACCCCTCTCCACGCTCTCTCCCCACCCCCACTATCTAGTGGGGGGGATCTATACCCACCCCTCTCCCCCACTATATAGTGGGGGTCTATACCCACCCCACTCCACGCTCTCTCCCCCCACTATATAGTGGGGGTCTATACCCACCCCTCTCCACGCTCTATCCCCACCCCCACTATCTAGTGGGGGTCTATACCCACCCCTCTCCACGCTCTCTCCCCCCACTATCTAATGGGGGTCTCTACCCACCCCTCTCCACACTCTCTCCCCACCCCCACTATCTAGTGGGGGGTCTATACCCACCCCTCTCCACGCTCTCTCCCCCCACTATATAGTGGGGTTCTCTACCCACCCCTCTCCACGCTCTCTCCCCCCACTATATAGTGGGGTCTATACCCACCCCTCTCCACGCTCTCTCCCCCCACTATATAGTGGGGTCTATACCCACCCCTCTCCACGCTCTCTCCCCCCACTATATAGTGGGGGTCTAAACCCACCCCTCTCCACGCTCTCTCCCCCCACTATATAGTGGGGTCTATACCCACCCCTCTCCACACTCTCTCCCCCCACTATATAGTGGGGGGTCTATACCCACCCCTCTCCACGCTCTATCCCCACCCCCACTATATAGTGGGGGTCTATACCCACCCCACTCCACGCTCTCTCCCCCCACTATATAGTGGGGGTCTATACCCACCCCTCTCCACGCTCTCTCCCCCCACTATATAGTGGGGGTCTATACCCACCCCTCTCCACGCTCTCTCCCCCCACTATATAGTGGGGGTCTATACCCACCCCTCTCCACACTCTCTCCCCCCACTATATAGTGGGGGGTCTATACCCACCCCTCTCCACGCTCTATCCCCACCCCCACTATATAGTGGGGGTCTATACCCACCCCTCTCCACGCTCTCTCCCCCCACTATATAGTGGGGTCTATACCCACCCCTCTCCACACTCTCTCCCCCCACTATATAGTGGGGGGTCTATACCCACCCCTCTCCACGCTCTATCCCCACCCCCACTATATAGTGGGGGTCTATACCCACCCCACTCCACGCTCTCTCCCCCCACTATATAGTGGGGGTCTATACCCACCCCTCTCCACGCTCTCTCCCCCCACTATATAGTGGGGGTCTATACCCACCCCTCTCCACGCTCTCTCCCCCCACTATATAGTGGGGGTCTATACCCACCCCTCTCCACGCTCTATCCCCACCCCCACTATATAGTGGGGTCTATACCCACCCCTCTCCACGCTCTATCCCCACCCCCACTATATAGTGGGGTCTATACCCACCCCTCTCCACGCTATCTCCCCCCACTATCTAGTGGGGGGTCTATACCCACCCCTCTCCACACTCTCTCCCCCCACTATATAGTGGGGGGTCTATACCCACCCCTCTCCACGCTCTATCCCCACCCCCACTATATAGTGGGGTCTATACCCACCCCTCTCCACGCTCTATCCCCACCCCCACTATATAGTGGGGTCTATACCCACCCCTCTCCACGCTATCTCCCCCCACTATATAGTGGGGGTCTATATCCACCCCTCTCCACGCTCTCTCCCCCCACTATATAGTGGGGTCTATACCCACCCCTCTCCACGCTCTCTCCCCCCACTATATAGTGGGGGTCTATACCCACCCCACTCCACGCTCTCTCCCCCCACTATCTAGTGGGGGGTCTATACCCACCCCTCTCCACGCTCTCTCCCCCCACTATATAGTGGGGGTCTATACCCACCCCACTCCACGCTCTCTCCCCCCACTATCTAGTGGGGGGTCTATACCCACCCCTCTCCACGCTCTCTCCCCACCCCCACTATCTAGTGGGGGGTCTATACCCACCCCTCTCCACGCTCTCTCCCCCCACTATATAGTGGGGGTCTATACCCACCCCTCTCCACGCTCTCTCCCCCCACTATATAGTGGGGGTCTATACCCACCCCTCTCCACGCTCTCTCCCCCCACTATCTAGTGGGGGGGGTCTATACCCACCCCTCTCCACGCTCTCTCCCCCCACTATCTAGTGGGGTCTCTACCCACCCCTCTCCACGCTCTCTCCCCCTACTATATAGTGGGGTCTCTACCCACCCCACTCCACGCTCTCTCCCCCACTATCTAGTGTGAGTCTCTACCCACCCCCTCTCCACGCTCTCTCCCCCCACTATCTAGTGGGGGTCTATACCCACCTCTCTCCACGCTCTATCCCCCCACTATATAGTGGGGGTCTATACCCACCCCTCTCCACGCTCTCTCCCCCCACTATCTAGTGGGGGGGGGGGTCTATACCCACCCCACTCCACGCTCTCTCCCCCCACTATATAGTGGGGGTCTATACCCACCCCTCTCCACGCTCTCTCCCCCCACTATATAGTGGGGGTCTATACCCACCCCTCTCCACGCTCTCTCCCCCCACTATATAGTGGGGGGTCTATACCCACCCCTCTCCACGCTCTATCCCCCCACTATATAGTGGGGGGTCTATACCCACCCCTCTCCACGCTCTCTCCCCACCCCCACTATCTAGTGGGGGTCTATACCCACCCCACTCCACGCTCTCTCCACCCACTATATAGTGGGGGGGTCTCTACCCACCCCTCTCCACGCTCTATCACCCCACTATCTAGTGGGGTCTATACCCACCCCACTCCACCCCTCTCCCCACCCCCACTATCTAGTGGGGGGTCTCTACCCACCCCTCTCCACGCTCTCTCCCCCCACTATATAGTGGGGGGTCTATACCCACCCCTCTCCACGCTCTATCCCCACCCCCACTATATAGTGGGGGTCTATACCCACCCCTCTCCACGCTCTCTCCCCCCACTATCTAGTGGGGGGGGGGGTCTATACCCACCCCTCTCCACGCTCTCTCCCCCCACTATATAGTGGGGGTCTCTACCCACCCCTCTCCACGCTCTCTCCCCCTACTATATAGTGGGGTCTCTACCCACCCCTCTCCACGCTCTCTCCCCCCACTATCTAGTGGGGGGGGGGGTCTATACCCACCCCTCTCCACGCTCTCTCCCCCCACTATCTAGTGGGGTCTCTACCCACCCCTCTCCACGCTCTCTCCCCCTACTATATAGTGGGGTCTCTACCCACCCCTCTCCACGCTCTCTCCCCGCCCCCACTATCTAGTGGGGGTCTCTACCCACCTCTCTCCACGCTCTCTCCCCCCACTATATAGTGGGGGTCTATACCCACCCCTCTCCACGCTCTATCCCCACCCCCACTATATAGTGGGGGTCTATACCCACCCCACTCCACGCTCTCTCCCCCCACTATATAGTGGGGGTCTATACCCACCCCTCTCCACGCTCTCTCCCCCCACTATATAGTGGGGGTCTATACCCACCCCTCTCCACGCTCTATCCCCACCCCCACTATATAGTGGGGGTCTATACCCACCCTCTCCACACTCTCTCCCCCCACTATATAGTGGGGGGTCTCTACCCACCCCTCTCCACGCTCTCTCCCCCCACTATATAGTGGGGGGTCTATACCCACCCCTCTCCACCTAACACACCCCGCCTACTACCCTCTTCGGTGCACTTGAGAAGTTTGATGTCCCAGGGTGCGTCCACTTTACACGACAGGCACTTCATTTCGTACGGTGACCAGTGGTGACCGGAAGTGGCGCAAGTACAGTTGACATGCTCAATGAGTACGCCGCGACCACTTGATTGACAGGTGCCACATCCGGCATCCTCGGGCAATTGTTCGCAGACCTGAGGACAGAAATCCACATCGGCCCGGACTAATCGGGTGTCCACCTGGTGTGGTAGTGGGTGTGGGGTAGTGGGGTGGAAGTGGGGTAGTGGGGTCGATGTGGCTGTGGGTGTGGGGTAGTGGGGTCGAGGTGGGTGTGGGTGTGGGTGTGGGTGTGGGGTAGTGGGGTGGAAGTGGGGTAGTGGGGTCGAGGTGGGTGTGGGTGTGGGGTAGTGGGGTCGAGGTGGGATGAGGTGTGGGGTGAGGTAGAGTAGTCGGGTAAGGTGTGTGAGGTGGGTAGAGGTAGAGGTTGCAGAAGTGGGATGAGGTGGGGTAGTGGGGTGAAGTAAGGTGGGCTGGATGGAGGTGGGTGGAGTGAGGTGAGCTGGATGGAGGTGCGTGGAGTAGGGGCTGTGAAGATACGGAATGTGGGAGGTAGGTGTAGAGTTGCTGTTAAAGCGGAGTGGAAGCGGAGTGGAAGCGGAGTGGAAGCGGAGAGGAAGCGAAGTGGAAGCGGAGTGGAAGCGGAGTGGAAGCGGAGTGGAAGCGGAGTGGAAGCGGAGTGGAAGCGGAGTGGAAGCGGAGTGGAAGCGGAGTGGAAGCGGAGTGGAAGCCGAGTGGAAGCGGAGTGGAAGCGGAGTGGAAGCGGAGTGGAAGCGGAGTGGAAGCGGAGTGGAAGCGGAGTGGAAGCGGAGTGGAAGCGGAGTGGAAGCGGAGTGGAAGCGGAGTGGAAGCGGAGTGGAAGCGGAGTGGAAGCGGAGTGGAAGCGGAGTGGAAGCGGAGTGGAAGCGGAGTGGAAGCGGAGTGGAAGCGGAGTGGAAGCTGAGTGGAAGCGGAGTGGAAGCGGAGTGTAAGAAGAAGACGAGTGGAGTAGAAGTGGAGTTGAATTATTGTGTGTTTAATATTGAATTCACTTACCTTCGTGCAGAAGAAATACATGAAAGCAACGGATATTCGGAATTCCTCATCGGCTGGAACTTTACCAACACTTTTCTGCGACAAATCAATAGTAAAATCCTCCCAGAATTTCAACCAGTTATCATTCCACTGAAAATAAATTGTAATAGGGTGTGCGTGTGTGTGTGGTGCGCGGTGTGTGTGTGGTGTGCGAGTATGTGTGGTGTGCGGTGCGCGTTATGAAGTGTTTTTTGTTTGGTAATTCATGCAGTATGGTATTAGACTATGCGTGCGGTTTGGTGTGATGCTGTTTGTGCGGTTTTGTGTGCGGTTTTGTGTGCGGTTTTGAGTATATTTCTATGTATGCGGTTTTATGTATTGATATGTGTGAGGTTTTGTGTGTAGTATTGTTTAGTGTATGCGATAATACGTTGATTCACATTTTTATAATGGTTGCTTAGTTTGGTGTATATGTCCTGTATCTCGGGAAGTATCTTCACCGGACTGGTTCCTGTATGATGCAATAATATACGTAATATTAATTGTTGACACCACTAATTGACACTCCGAGTAATATGTTTTGACGTCACGTTCCAATGACTTGCCGACATAGTTTAGATTTCTTTGTAACATTTCCTAATGATAATTAATAATTACGTAACAGGTGTCATATTAAGGTGGAACTTCTAATTACGCTAACACGGGGCTAAATATCGTAATTAAATTCGCTAGTGACACATCATAGTAACATTATATTTTACACGCGACACTATTGGACACTCCATTGTGACACTATGTAGTGACGCTTTAAAGTGACACTTTATAGTGTCATTATTATAACACTTTAAAGTGACACTTTATAGTGACGCTTTAAAGTGACACTTTATAGTGTCATTATTATAACACTTTAAATTGACACTTTATAGTGACGCTTTAAAGTGACACTTTATAGTGTCATCATTATAACACTTTAAAGTGACACTTTATAGTGACGCTTTATAGTGACACTTTATTGTGTCATTATTATAACACTTTATAGTGACACTGTTATGGCACTCTATTGTAATACTCTATAGTGGCATGCAGTAGCTACACTTACCGTAACTGAATCCGTATATTCCCCACGTTGAGTATTCTGCAGGCATTTCAGACCAGCGATAGAACTTCTTGACCCCTTGGGAGCCCATCCGTCTCTGGTAGTTGACGGGGATGGGAGCTTGGCAGTACACGCAGAAGTACACGAGGCCGATAATGTATGCACTTTGCACTCCAAACATGCTGTTGGGGTCAACGAGGGGTCAAATGGTGGGCTGGGTCGGGTATGAGTGATCTAGTGCCTGGAAGGTGCGGGTTCTGTTCTTGTCTGGTCTTCTGTTTACGTATTATTAATTACTATTACTAATGAGCTGTAAATTAATATCGGCATTGAAAAAATAAAACTATTAAAAATAATTAAACTTTTTCCTAAATGTTGTTGATCTTTTTAGTAGTTGAATAATATCGCGATGAAATGAAATAAAACCTAATAATTATATATTTATTATTACACATTTATATATCGAATGCTATATTGAGCTAATATCATACGTAAGGTTCACGACGCTATGGGTATTCTCGTAACAATAAATAAGGTATTGACAACAATACCTTACAAAATACATTACAATACAAAATACACCTCGAATACCTAAAAACTTAATTACAAAACTACTTCAGTCAAGAACTTCACTTTAATTACATTTTTCCTGTATTCATATACTAAATCACACCAATATCTCTTGTATCTCCAGAATTTCGTCTATCTATAGTTGGTAATTATATAATAGAATGGCGATACGAAATTACTGTTAATTGCACATAGTTGAATACCCTCCAAATATATATATTAGCCATTAAACATATAACATATAAACATTAAACATATAGGCTATTTCACAAAATTACATAATCCGATACAACTGTAACATCGACCAATACAAAATGTCCATCACTAATACAATGGAATCAATTAAACTACTTTCTAAGTATCTACTCCGGAGTTTATTAAAATACAAAAAAATATTTTAAAAACTAATATCACCATAGATACCGATAAACAATATATGATATTTATTATTAAAAACAATATATCGGAAATCAGTATTTTTTATATCAAATAGCTGCGTTTACAAATTATATTTATAAATACGGACTAATTCAGTTGAAGACGATTGAAAATGATTCTTGAATATATTTGGAGAACACTGAGATTCTTTTTATCAGGCAAAATGCCAAAACCTCGGGTCAGTTATAATGTATATTATATTATTAATAGTTATGTTTATTATCTATATAGAATGCAATGGTACACAATAGACCTGCCTATATATACATGTGTGTGTGTGTGTGTGTGTGTGTGTGTGTGTGTGTGTGTGTGTGTATCGGTGTGTGTGTGTATGAATATGTATAAAGTATTTGTTATTAGTTATAAAATAGATATATGACTAGATACCGTATTTTATAAAATATGTCATTTTATATATATAGTATATATTTTAAAATATATAAAATATAATAGTTTTATTAAGTAATGTCCAATAATAATCATCCATTTCATTTTATACAGATGACATATAGATATGTATATATACCCGAATGTCATATTGAGACATTATAATATAAATAATATAATATAATAATAATAGATAATATTATATTATTTATTTATCAGAATGTCATTATTTAACATAGTTGTATTATAATATTATACTATTAATTATTAGTATTAGTCAGTAATTTATATATATAGCGTTTTAATTTCCCTAACTGATCTTAAGTAATTATTATTATTATTATAATTTATTGTCAATCGCTAGATAGGCCGTGAACTGCGATGAATTGTTTACATATAATATATTTAGTAATTTGTGCAATTTTCATGTCTTTGTGGTTCATAGATTATTAATTTAAATTTTATAGATATTAAATTTATCTGGATATATATTGTATTTGTTAAACACAGATATTTCTAAATATATTGTTAATTTAAATTTTATAAATGATGAATTGATCTCAATAAATTATTTATTTGTTACGCGCAGATATTTCCAAAAAGATAGTATCGCACATTTTAATATTTTTAACAAATATGTATTTCACCCATATTATTTTTAAATAGAAAAATAATATGAGGAAAATGCATATTTGTTAAAAATATTTAAATTGTTTATGATAAAATTGTTCTTATCATCCTTGTGGAATATATTTGGAAATATCTAGTGTTACTAATAATACATATATATACAGTTTCTTATATATATATCCCCATTTGATTATCATTATATCTAAAAACTGATCATTTATTTGAACCCGAAGTGTAAATTATATATCAAATATTGTATTACTATATCTTATAATAGCCAATATTAACGAATTAAGTCAATGTTGGTTTTTATTATTCATATTTGGCTCAATTTTAAATTATATATTTATTTTAACTAGTATGTATTTAAATAAAAAATATGTATCCTAGTATTTATCAGTGATTATGAATATCTATTATTATTTAAATAATATATACTATTATTATTATATGCAACATACCGATATATGCGAATGTTAATATAAAATAAAAATAAGTTTCATGGATTAATACAATTGGATTAAAATCAGCCAATAGATCTGCTAAAATCGTGACGAGCGCCTTGGTCTTTACTGGACGATGTCCAGTGGACGTGGTCATTAATAATAACTCTTACTCTATATATTACATAAGATAGTATGAAACAATTTGTATACTTATGTGAACAATTATGCATTTTCCCCATATTATTTTTCTATTAAATATCAATGTTGAAAAATAATATGGGGGAAATGCTTATTTGTTCCTAATATTAAAATGTGGTATACTATCTTTATCGTATATATTTACTGAATCAGCATGTTATACTACATATCGATGATATAAGAAAACATATATTTAATAAATTAACTTTGTAAATTATTTATCATTTTATATAGATTGTGAATTATATTTAATTATATATACAATGTATGATATTTTTTTCATACTTAATATTTAATACAATCGAGTTAATTAACTAATCAAGACTTTTGCATTCAATAGTTTATAATATATATATATAATATAATATATATCCTTTGGAAATTTACTATTCAATATTATCACTATTATCAAATAAATAAAATTTAAATAAAAAAATAAATAGTATATCATATTAGCAAGTACAGAGATCAGTAAAATAAATACTTATATGTCTCCCCAATTAAAAAAATAAGTAGATGCATTCAGTATTATCGTATATAAAGTATATAAATTAATTTAATGAAATTATTATATTATTAAAATTTAATAATGCTATTTATGTGTCGCTAGGCGACGCCCAGTGGGCGTGTCTATTTTCAACTAACTGACAGTATGAATATTTGAAATTATTTTATTAAGTATACATCAAAATATTTTAAGTACCTCTATCTTATTTTAATAATTACAAATTCATTATATGTATATTATTACATTGTCATAAAGAAATTTCATTAACTTTCAAGATTATTTATAATTTATATTTGTCAATGATATTTGCCAAATTGCATAGCTTACCAAATTGCACATGACACTATTAACTTATTATTAACTTATTATTAACTTATTATTAACTTATTATTAACTTATTATTAACTTATTATTAACTTATTATTAACTTATTATTAACTTATTATTAACTTATTATTAACTTATTATTAACTTATTATTAACTTATTATTAACTTATTATTAACTTATTATTAACTTATTATTAACTTATTATTAACTTATTATTAACTTATTATTAACTTATTATTAACTTATTATTAACTTATTATTAACTTATTATTAACTTATTATTAACTTATTATTAACTTATTATTAACTTATTATTAACTTATTATTAACTTATTATTAACTTATTATTAACTTATTATTAACTTATTATTAACTTATTATTAACTTATTATTAACTTATTATTAACTTATTATTAACTTATTATTAACTTATTATTAACTTATTATTAACTTATTATTAACTTATTATTAACTTATTATTAACTTATTATTAACTTATTATTAACTTATTATTAACTTATTATTAACTTATTATTAACTTATTATTAACTTATTATTAACTTATTATTAACTTATTATTAACTTATTATTAACTTATTATTAACTTATTATTAACTTATTATTAACTTATTATTAACTTATTATTAACTTATTATTAACTTATTATTAACTTATTATTAACTTATTATTAACTTATTATTAACTTATTATTAACTTATTATTAACTTATTATTAACTTATTATTAACTTATTATTAACTTATTATTAACTTATTATTAACTTATTATTAACTTATTATTAACTTATTATTAACTTATTATTAACTTATTATTAACTTATTATTAACTTATTATTAACTTATTATTAACTTATTATTAACTTATTATTAACTTATTATTAACTTATTATTAACTTATTATTAACTTATTATTAACTTATTATTAACTTATTATTAACTTATTATTAACTTATTATTAACTTATTATTAACTTATTATTAACTTATTATTAACTTATTATTAACTTATTATTAACTTATTATTAACTTATTATTAACTTATTATTAACTTATTATTAACTTATTATTAACTTATTATTAACTTATTATTAACTTATTATTAACTTATTATTAACTTATTATTAACTTATTATTAACTTATTATTAACTTATTATTAACTTATTATTAACTTATTATTAACTTATTATTAACTTATTATTAACTTATTATTAACTTATTATTAACTTATTATTAACTTATTATTAACTTATTATTAACTTATTATTAACTTATTATTAACTTATTATTAACTTATTATTAACTTATTATTAACTTATTATTAACTTATTATTAACTTATTATTAACTTATTATTAACTTATTATTAACTTATTATTAACTTATTATTAACTTATTATTAACCTATTATTAACTTATTATTAACTTATTATTAACTTATTATTAACTTATTATTAACTTATTATTAACTTATTATTAACTTATTATTAACTTATTATTAACTTATTATTAACTTATTATTAACTTATTATTAACTTATTATTAACTTATTATTAACTTATTATTAACTTATTATTAACTTATTATTAACTTATTATTAACTTATTATTAACTTATTATTAACTTATTATTAACTTATTATTAACTTATTATTAACTTATTATTAACTTATTATTAACTTATTATTAACTTATTATTAACTTATTATTAACTTATTATTAACTTATTATTAACTTATTATTAACTTATTATTAACTTATTATAATATTTTCATATTTGTATTACAACAATAATCAAAATTATAAATTCAGATTCAGGGTTCAAATTAGATATTTAACATTTGTATATTTTCATATATTGAGTATAGAGTTATAAATAAATGAATTTATATCGAAATTTTTCTAATGATTTTATCTGAATAAATTCATAATAGTATAGGTTTATAATATATTATCTCATTAAATTATATAATATTATGTAATACTTCTACAACTCATATACGAATAGAATTGCAAAACTATAATTAATAAGACACCCCTCATGACCCAGATATTTTATGCCGTATATGAATTTGGATATTTCAATGGCATTTATTTCATGGCGGGGGTGTTTTATTAATATTAAATTATAAATTATTGTTATACTACCTTTAACTGACTAAAATATTCTTAGAGTAATTTTATTATAATAAATTAAATTATACTATATCATATATTTTTGTTTAATTTATGTTTACAAGTTAAAATTACTTTTTATAAAATTAATTTATTATAATACTTATTTTTTATAATTACAGATTGATATATTATTTATCATTAGTGGGAATATTAAATATATATATATATTATTTATTTAAATATATTTGTAACTAATAATGTGGAAGTATCTAAATAAAAACAATCCGTGACATATAAATAAATTTTTTTAGTCGGTTTGGAATATTATTTGAAATATAATTGCAAAATAATAGAGATGATCCATTCAAATCGTAGAATAGATTAACGAGTATTGTATCTTATTGTTATATAATGGAACTTACTATAGTAAATATAATGTCATCAATGTAAATTGTGTTTATACATCAAATAGTATATATGATTTGTAAAGAAAGTGTACTATTAATATATTTGAGAGGGAAAAATTGTATACCAATATGTGTATATTATATACATTGTTTATACAATATATGATATATTTATTATAATATACCTATATATATGACTGAAAATATAAATACAAAAACATATAAATGTATTTTCAATATTAACACCCTCAGAAATAAGATGATGCAACT
>OZ038312.1:3913345-4033056 GCA_964035775.1 Osedax frankpressi | reverse complement strand
AGTGGCTAGCTTACAATTGTTATGCATTATTATACATTATTGTTGCATGCATTATTATACATTATTGTTGCATGCATTATTATACATTATTGTTGCATGCATTATTATACATTATTGTTGCATGCATTATTATGCATTTATATCATTTATTTACGACCTACTACAAAGGGAATATATATCAGATTATGTATTTTGTTTATAGAATTGATCATGAAAGTTTACAATCTAATTAAATATTATTTGCATGTCTTTTATATCATACATAGTATTGTAATGATTTGTAATGTAATACTTATAGATTACTCATCCTCAACCAAGGAAAATATCGGTAATCTACAAATATTAATACAATTCTTAAAATTAATATGAAATTTTATTATTCAAATTTTGTAATAACTTGTGATCTTGACTGTAAAAAATTATGTTTACTGAGGGACCAATTTTCGGGTTTGCTGAAAACATAAAAAAGCTCATTTTTGTTACCCTAATTCGGGTATAAGATTAAAAAACTAATTAAGGTATGCATTTTTAGGGTATAAAATATAATATTTAAGGTACAAGAGATAGAAGAATTTGAAATTGTTAGCGTGTACCTTAATAGTGTATTCATTTTGTATAAACATTACTTATATAATAAAAGTGATGCTTATTATAAATTATGTAACTTATTTGAAAACATTCATTGATCCAACTTATAACTGATTTGTTAGTATTATATATATATATATATATATATATATATATATATATATATATATATATCTATATATATATCTCTATAATATGATATATCTTGTATTATATAATTAATGTAGACTTAATAATAAGTATCACTCTCTTATAGTGAAGAGTATGTAAGAGATAACTGCATCCCTCTCCCTCTCCCTCTCCCTCTCCCTCTCCCTCTCCCTCTCCCTCTCCCTCTCCCTCTCCCTCTCCCTCTCCCTCTCCCTCTCCCTCTCCCTCTCCCTCTCCCTCTCCCTCTCCCTCTCCCTCTCCCTCTCCCTCTCCCTCTCCCTCTCCCTCTCCCTCTCCCTCTCCCTCTCCCTCTCCCTCTCCCTCTCCCTCTCCCTCTCCCTCTCCCTCTCCCTCTCCCTCTCCCTCTCCCTCTCCCTCTCCCTCTCCCTCTCCCTCTCCCTCTCCCTCTCCCTCTCCCTCTCCCTCTCCCTCTCCCTCTCCCTCTCCCTCTCCCTCTCCCTCTCTCCCTCTCCCTCTCCCTCTCCCTCTCCCTCTCCCTCTCCCTCTCCCTCTCCCTCTCCCTCTCCCTCTCCCTCTCACTCTCCCTCTCCCTCTCCCTCTCCCTCTCCCTCTCCCTCTCCCTCTCCCTCTCCCTCTCCCTCTCCCTCTCCCTCTCCATCTCCCTCTCCCTCTCCCTCTCCCTCTCCCTCTCCCTCTCCCTCTCCCTCTCCCTCTCCCTCTCCCTCTCCCTCTCCCTCTCCCTCTCCCTCCCCCTCCCCCCTCTCCCTCTCCCTCTCCCTCTCCCTCTCCCTCTCCCTCTCCCTCTCCCTCTCCCTCTCCCTCTCCCTCTCCCTCTCCCTCTCCTCTCCCTCTCCCTCTCCCTCTCCCTCTCCCTCTCCCTCTCCCTCTCCCTCTCCCTCTCCCTCTCCCTCTCCCTCTCCCTCTCCCTCTCCCTCTCCCTCTCCCTCTCCCTCTCCCTCTCCCTCTCCCTCTCCCTCTCCCTCTCCCTCTCCCTCTCCCTCTCCCTCTCCCTCTCCCTCTCCCTCTCCCTCTCCCTCTCCCTCTCCCTCTCCCTCTCCCTCTCCCTCTCCCTTTCCCTCTCTCTCTCTCTCTCCCTCTCACTATCACTCTCCCTCTCACTCTCCCCCTTCCCAAATAAAAAAACCAATGAGATTAATACTATAAGAAATACATGCATGTGTTTATGAATATTCTATGATAATAGTAATATTAATATGTTACTCTATATTTTTATAATAATTCGAAATTATTTTTATAAAGTATTTGTTTTTTTATAGTTATTCTTATTCACTAAAAAAACATAAAATGATTCATAAGTTCACTATTATTAATCATAAAAATGAGGTGAACAATTGAAAAGTGAGAATATGTTAAGAATATATTATAATTGGGTTTGCTATTTATATTACATAAGTATTAACATATATTACATATGTATTAACATATATTACATAAGTATTAACATATATTACATATGTATTAACATATATTACATGTGTATTAACATATATTACATATGTATTAACATATATTACATAAGTATTAACATATATTACATATGTATTAACATATATTACATATGTATTAACATATATTACATGTGTATTAACATATATTACATAAGTATTAACATATATTACATATGTATTAACATATATTACATAAGCATTAACATATATTACATATGTATTAACATATATTACATATGTATTAACATATATTACATAAGTATTAACATATATTACATATGTATTAACATATATTACATATGTATTAACATATATTACATATGTATTAACATATATTACATGTGTATTAACATTTATTACATGTGTATTAACATATATTACATGTGTATTAACATTTATTACATGTGTATTAACATATATTACATATGTATTAACATATATTACATATGTATTAACATATATTACATATGTATTAACATATATTACATATGTATTAACATATATTACATATGTATATATAAACAATTACTTTACATTTAAAAATTTAAATTAATCTTTTAAAATATTTATGGTTATATTACTATATATTAAATATTACTATTATTATGATAGTAATTTATTGATATATTTAATCGATAACAACTGTATAATATATTATATATATGATATATATATATAATACTTTAATACTATATATTATACAATTTTAGATTTCATTAACATCAACAATGTTATCTATAATAATATATTTCTGTGAGGATGACAATACATTTTATATGAAAACAGGAGGTTCATTTTAATTGTAAAATTTAAAGTAAAAATACAATCTTAATAATAAACATGTGTGTATATAAATTGTTAGTTACTAGTTTTGTTGATTGAATGATATTTTTATATTAATATAATAATACATAAATTATGTGATTTATATGATAAACTATTTTATGTTTGCGTTATTTAAAAATAAATTACTATACACTTCTATTTCATGTAGTAACAAATGAAATGGCATCCATTATATCAAAAAAGGGCATTTTAAATGAAGGATATTTAAAGTAATTTGTACCATTTTCTTCATTTTGTTTCTATATTTTATATATTTAAATATATTGAATAATAAATGTGTACACTTTTATGGATTATTATTTCATTATGTAAGAGATTTTAATATATCCGATTACAATATATAATATAAATTAGGGTACATAGTAATATTTGAAATAAGGCTAAGTTTCCCATGGTTAAATTTTAGTTATTGTATACGGGTATATTTAGGGTACATTAATACGTTTTAGTTAGGTTACATGCGGCGATTTAATTAGGGACATAGTCTATACCATTTCGATGCCCGTGTACCATAATTGTTTAATTTGTTTTTAACTAACAAAGTGCCTGGATATGCTAGCGTTTAGGCACTTTGTTAGCTTAGGCCTGGTATAAATGTACCCCGCTTAATATAAACAACAGAAAACAATGCAGTATCATTGTTGTGAACTTATGTGCGCCTTGCCACGACATTTTTACACCTTCGTTAACCCATCGTCGTGCCCTGCCACTAAACCCAATTCATAATCCACTAGTAAATGAATTTCCCAAAACAAAATAAGCCACACCTTAATCAGCATCTAAATGATCTAGCGGAATTAGATACGCCCACTCACCATTTAAATATGATTAACCACACCCACCCATCTCACGTAACGACCTATCATCTCTTTCATCACATTAAATACACATTAAATACTCCGATTAACAATGTAATACTTCTTAGAATCCCTCACTTCACAATAGGTACGCTTGTCTACGCCTTTTCTCCACCTAATACGACTATAGCCACGCCCTCTTGAAGCCAAATAATATTTACCACGCCTAAACAAAAAATGAATAACGACCATCGCAACTAATGCGACCAATCGCGTTCATCAGTCGTCCAAGAATACTAAAAACACCCTTTTCATTGAAATAACACCGTCCCAGGGATAGAGGCGTACGCATACCCATCGAGATGAGATATAAAGTGAGACGATGCTCCCGTCCAGCGAAAAGTCGTAAAATGAGCAAAATCACCGGCACGGGCAGGAGGAGGCGTGAGATCTGCCTGGACTGCTTCGCTTTGGTGTTGAATAATCGATGGATGCTGCAATCCATAAGTTCGTACTACTGTGTACTGTGTGTGATACAGTTAATGATATCTAGCTACATTTGACCCCTATTCACCACTAAACATAAACGCGAAATTGTAATCGTAGATATAATATGCAAATATGTATTATACTATATATATATATATATATATATATATATATATATATATATATATATATATATATATATGTGTATATATATATATGATGATTTATTATATTACTTATATTCTTATATCCATAATTATTAAACCTAGGTTTGATTATATTCACTCTTACATAATTACTTCATATTGTTTATACTGTAAACTGTCTACTGTACAGTGTACACTGTATACTGTATACTGTATACTGTATACTGTATACTGCCTACTGTATACTGTATACTGTATACTGTATACTGTATAATGTAGACGAGCTATAACTCGTCTAAAAATCACTACAATTATAGTAACTAAATCAAATCCCCGCTATTAGAACCCACTAAAATTAGTCCCCAAGGAATTATAATTATAATTTACTAAAATTAAACCCACAGAATTATAATTTACTAAAATTAGTCCCCACTAAATGAAACCCCATTATTATAGATGTTCCGATAAGTGATGAATTTATAAACGTCCCTAATTTACAGGTAAATTATTATCTATTAAAATTATTAATAATTGCATTTTATAGAATGAGTTTTTAATTACATAATACGTTTTATTATATTATTTATATTATTTTATACCATTCGACACGCATGGCATGCGTGTCGAATTTAATTAAATAATTAATAATCTATATACACGTTATGAATACTATATATCGCATTAAAATTAATAATGATACAATATGCACCAATACAATAGAACATTTCTGATAAATGGTAAGTACCAAATTGTGTGTCATTATTTATGTCAGTACTAAAATTGTTAATTTACTTTGTTATTTGGTATATTGCGTAATAATAATGATATGTATTCTCGCACGAGTAAGTGTGTAGGGCCTACAGTGTGGGTGTGTAAGGCCTACAGTGTGGGTGTGTAGGGCCTACAGTGTGGGTGTGTAGGGCCTACAGTGTGGGTGTGTAAGGCCTACAGTGTGGGTGTGTAAGGCCTACAGTGTGAGTGTGTAAGGCCTACAGTGTGGGTGTGTAAGGCCTACATTGTGAGTGCGCGAGGTTATGTATGGGTGTGTGTTTTGTAAGTATAGAATATTATTATATATAAATAATATATATATAACTGTTATTTAATGTAGAACTTAACATTCGGTGTTTATTTATAGACTATTTAAATAATTCAACTTTGACCTTTAATATTTTCAGTACGGAATACGAGACCAAGGAATTGAAAACCATAATGCCAAAATCTGAAAATCTAACCACTATTGAAGGTCCGTGATATCATATCGTACCAGGTACCCGACATGTGGTACAACTGGGTACTAACGCTGCACAATAGTACTTTTCATTAACATTAACAATATATCATGTAGTTCACAAAATCTCCTATATTTGTAGAAATATCCGTGGAAAATGTAATTCCCGAAACCCAGAAAATCGTTGAAGGTCAGTCCGATATTTTTTGCTTGTCACGTGTATAATTTATTGACGATAATTACACTTTATAGTGTACTCCGTACATTTTATAGTGTACACCGTACACTTTATAGTGTATAGTGTACACTGTACACTGTACCTATGGTAGTATATATACTCTATGTGAATGATATAGTCACTTGATTAATTCAATGCATATCAATTGTCCACGTCCTAAAGTAATATCTGCTAACATTACCATTTTATAAACAAATAAATGTATTTAATAATATGTATCTAACACCCACGGAAAGTGATTAATAAGTTATTAATACAGATTAATATAAACCACCATTTACCTTAAAAAAATGTCCACTAAATTAAATTATAGACTGCTCAAAGATGAGTAAAATATCTGGATATTAATTCATATATAATGTATTTTATTGCATTTAAAGGGACTTTTCAATTAATACATGTTTAAATATGACCCGTATTCCGGGCCGTTTCATAGAATCGTAACGATTACTAGTTTATAAATTGACATTCAATTACATATCGTGTAGATACCATGGTTAGCCAGAAACGACGCACACGTAGGAAACGCCAAGCCACGCCCATACCGAAATGGACCAGCATTCCAACACGAAGGGCAGACAGCCCCATCCCTACAGCTCCCGTATCACGAGACCGTTTGTTTCCGCATACGACGTAGGGCATACAACGTAGGCCCTACAACGTAGGCCCTACAACGTAGGCCCTACAACGTAGGGCCTTTCTCATTCTGGATTTCCCATAGGGTATTTCCCATAGGGTATTTCCCATAGGGTATTTCCCATAGGACATTTCCTATAGGGTATTTCCTATAGGGTATTTCCCATAGGGTATTTCCCATAGGGTATTTCCCATAGGGTATTTCCCATAGGACATTTCCTATAGGGTATTTCCTATAGGGTATTTCCCATAGGGTATTTCCCATAGGGTATTTCCCATAGGGTATTTCCCATAGGGTATTTCCCATAGGACATTTCCTATAGGGTATTTCCTATAGGGTATTTCCCATAGGGTATTTCCCATAGGGTATTTCCCATAGGGTATTTCCCATAGGACATTTCCTATAGGGTATTTCCTATAGGGTATTTCCCATAGGGTATTTCCCATAGGGTATTTCCCATAGGGTATTTCCCATAGGGTATTTCCCATAGGACATTTCCTATAGGGTATTTCCTATAGGGTATTTCCCATAGGGTATTTCCCATAGGGTATTTCCCATAGGGTATTTCCCATAGGGTATTTCCCATAGGGTATTTCCCATAGGACATTTCCTATAGGGTATTTCCTATAGGGTATTTCCCATAGGGTATTTCCCATAGGGTATTTCCCATAGGGTATTTCCCATAGGGTATTTCCTATAGGGTATTTCCCATAGGGTATTTCCTATAGGGTATTTCCCATAGGGTATTTCCTATAGGGTATTTCCCATAGGCTATTTCCCATAGGCTATTTCCCATAGGCTATTTCCCATAGGGTATTTCCCATAGGCTATTTCCCATAGGCTATTTCCCATAGGGTATTTCCCATAGGGTATTTCCCATAGGGTATTTCCCATAGGGTATTTCCCATAGGACATTTCCTATAGGGTATTTCCTATAGGGTATTTCCCATAGGGTATTTCCCATAGGGTATTTCCCATAGGGTATTTCCCATAGGGTATTTCCTATAGGGTATTTCCCATAGGGTATTTCCTATAGGGTATTTCCCATAGGCTATTTCCCATAGGCTATTTCCCATAGGCTATTTCCCATAGGGTATTTCCCATAGGCTATTTCCCATAGGCTATTTCCCATAGGGTATTTCCCATAGGGTATTTCCCATAGGGTATTTCCCATAGGGTATTTCCCATAGGCTATTTCCCATAGGGTATTTCCCATAGGGTATTTCCCATAGGGTATTTCCTATAGGGTATTTCCCATAGGGTATTTCCTATAGGGTATTTCCCATAGGCTATTTCCCATAGGCTATTTCCCATAGGCTATTTCCCATAGGGTATTTCCCATAGGCTATTTCCCATAGGCTATTTCCCATAGGGTATTTCCCAAAGGGTATTTCCCATAGGGTATTTCCCATAGGGTATTTCCCATAGGCTATTTCCCATAGGGTATTTCCCATAGGCTATTTCCCATAGGGTATTTCCCATAGGGTATTTCCCATAGGGTATTTCCCATAGGGTATTTCCCATAGGGTATTTCCCATAGGGTATTTCCCATAGGGTATTTCCCATAGGGTATTTCCCATAGGGTATTTCCCATAGGGTATTTCCCATAGGGTATTTCCCATAGGGTATTTCCCATAGGGTATTTCCCATAGGGTATTTCCCATAGGGTATTTCCCATAGGGTATTTCCCATAGGGTATTTCCCATAGGCTATTTCCCATAGGGTATTTCCCATAGGCTATTTCCCATAGGGTATTTCCCATAGGGTATTTCCCATAGGGTATTTCCCATAGGGTATTTCCCATAGGGTATTTCCCATAGGGTATTTCCCATAGGGTATTTCCCATAGGGTATTTCCCATAGGGTATTTCCCATAGGGTATTTCCCATAGGGTATTTCCATAGGGTATTTCCCATAGGGTATTTCCCATAGGGTATTTCCCATAGGGTATTTCCCATAGGGTATTTCCCATAGGGTATTTCCCATAGGGTATTTCCCATAGGGTATTTCCCATAGGGTATTTCCCATAGGGTATTTCCCATAGGGTATTTCCCATAGGGTATTTCCCATAGGGTATTTCCCATAGGGTATTTCCCATAGGGTATTTCCCATAGGGTATTTCCCATAGGGTATTTCCTATAGGGTATTTCCCATAGGCTATTTCCCATAGGCTCTTTCCCATAGGCTATTTCCCATAGGCTATTTCCCATAGGGTATTTCTCATATGGTATTTCCTATAGGGTATTTCCCATAGGCTATTTCCCATAGGGTATTTCCTATAGGGTATTTCCCATAGGGTATTTCCCATAGGGTATTTCCCATAGGGTATTTCCCATAGGGTATTTCCCATAGGGTATTTCCCATAGGGTATTTCCCATAGGGTATTTTCCATAGGGTATTTCCCATAGGGTATTTCCCATAGGGTATTTCCAATAGGGTATTTCCTATAGGGTATTTCCCATAGGGTATTTCCCATAGGGTATTTCCCATAGGGTATTTCCCATAGGGTATTTTCCATAGGCTATTTTCCATAGGCTATTTCCCATAGGCTATTTCCCATAGGCTATTTCCCATAGGGTATTTCCTATAGGCTATTTCCCATAGGGTATACGTATACGCCTTAAAATGCAGCTGCAAATTACCGATATGCTGAAATTTCTACTTTAGCAGATAGTATTATAAATATTGGGAGCAGACTATATATTTGAATGAGATAATGGCAAACTTATGTGATAATGTATTTTCCTAATGAAAGTATTGCGTATAATGAATATCTTCAATAATATCTTAAGAAGCGCCATATGAATTTT
The DNA here is from genome assembly GCA_964035775.1 of Osedax frankpressi. Lineage (NCBI taxonomy): Eukaryota > Metazoa > Annelida > Polychaeta > Sabellida > Siboglinidae > Osedax > Osedax frankpressi. The sequence continues at coordinate 4,023,695 of OZ038312.1, read as the reverse complement.
TATAATATACAAATATATTATAGACTGTATATTAAACATTGTATATTATAGACTATAAAATATAATCTTTTCATTATAAACTCTATATTATAAACTCTATAATATAAACTCTATATTATAAATTATATATTGTAAACTATATATTATCACATGTATACTAGACAGTGATAATTATTATTTATTAACTAACGGCTAGGAAATCAATTATTCTAAAATTTCTGAATAAGTTCTACAAATTTCAGGAACAATTAAATCCAATATTAACCTAGTCCCCTGTGAACTTTACACCTTGAACTTTACACCGTGAACTTTATACTGTGACCTATCCATTGCATAGTAGACACTGTATACTGTAAATATCTACACTAGTGCACTAAATATAGTTATTTCTGATGTATTCAGTATATGATAATCTTTGCATGTTGCATATCTCGCCATTATGTAATAATACGTAATTATTCATAGATAACGATGAATTGACTAAAGAGGAATTGCATACAAATAAAATGGTAACGACAAATATTAATATATTTATAAGTATATATATATATATATATATATATATATATATATATATATATATATATATATTATATATATAATATAAGATAATGATAATGAGAGACGATAATATCATTATAATTGATTAACTGATTTATATCACTAATAAAGATTCGATTACAGAAAATGTATAAGTTAGTACTAACACATATACATTCGCATACATATATATATATATATATATATATATATATATATATATATATATATATATTATGTATATATATATATCTGTTGTATTTTCTAAAATTATGCTTAAGTTTGCTTAAAGTGGAATTAAACCAAGGTGAATTTGTATATATCAAAAAGTACTTGGTTTTTGTAGGAATATGTTTGTCAATTAGGTGTTTCAGTGAAGTGTAAAGTGTTTGTGCAGTTATGTCATTATCTTGATCGGAATGTATTAGGTCCAATGAGAATGATTCATAGTTAATTTTATTAAAATATCTATATTATGTAAGTCTTCTCGTAGGTCTAAGTTTAGTGATATTAATATGGCAGTCAATTGCATAATGATCAGTTATGAGTCGATAATGAGTCGATAATGAGTCGATAATGAGTCGATAATGAGTCGATAATGAGTCGATAATGAGTCGATAATGAGTCGATAATCGTCTGTATACAGTTGGAGTCAAAGTGACAATTAAAGTCCCCAGTTATTATAAGGTCAGTAAAAGAGTAACCATGTACAAGTTCAGTAAAGTCAGTGAAAAATGTGTAGTCATTGTTAGGAGGTCGGTATATTAGTAAAAGGTGATACTACTATTGTTATAAGTATGGAGTATTTCGCAGTTAGTATTACAGTCTAAGTCAGTTGAAGTTATTAAGTTAATGTCAGGGTTTAGGAGTACTGCTATTCCGTTGCTATGTCTACCTTCAGTCCGTTGTCTCCGTACCAGTCGGTAGCTCATTATTTGTAGAGTCGTAGTAGTAAATGTGTCAAGTTGGTTTATCCCAAGTTTCAGTCAATGCTAGGAAGCTGTAGTTAGTCAGAGTCGAGAATATATTGTTTAATAATATTAATGTTGGCAAATAGTGATCTGCAAATTATTAAGATAACTGTAGTAGTATAATCGTCATTATAGTCATCTTTAAAGTCATTGTCCTGAGTTATGTTCTGTTTTGTTCTTAATATATGCGATGTATGATTCTGTCCAAGTTTAAGTTCAATAATAGTAGGGGTCAGTGATTTGTAGTTGCAATTATTGACTTGAATCTATATAATACTTAGGGATGTAGTTATTGTCTTTATTATAAGTACATGGCTTAGGTTTTAATGTATATTTCTGCAGATTTATAATTTAAAAAGAGCGGCGATGTTATTTGTAAGTTTACTTTAGAGAATAGGAACAATAGGTCAGATGTTGAACAATAGTCTGAACAATAGTCTCTTCTTTACTCCATGTTGATTCTAACTTATCGGATGTTCCAATAGCGATCCCATGATGATAGCGAGGGACAAGTCATTAAACATAACTCGAATGCAAAACGCCAACGGGATATACTGTTAGTTAAAGACGCATTGTTACGCGCCTGCGTAAATATAATAAAGTGGTAGGTATAGCTTTACATATAACTAGATGCTATAGACCCGGCGTTGCCCGTTATTCCATTTCATATTTTATACAATCTTAATACATGTAGTTATTTTTTTAATATGCAAATTTACTAAATCAAGATCAATCGAAATCATTGTAGAAGTAGTTTAAAAATTACAAACATATAACTATTCGGGAATCGATGATACCCGATTAAAACCCCAGATATTATATATAGCGGGTCTATAGACCCGGCGATACACGATATTTGATTGAATATTTTATGCGATTTTAGTACATGTATATTATATATTATGCCTTGTATTTTTTTAATTTGCAAATATATTAGCAGAATTATATGTTCCTTTAATGCGCTGTAGTTATTCGACGGTTTTGCGATATCGACCCATTGTTCTTGTGAGGAGTAATTACATAATGTATAATACAGTTGTCATATGATTAAGAACCTAGATGAATAATTTGTCATGTCATTGATGATCTACAAAATAATATATCGCTAATATATGACTTTTAAAAATAATAGTAATAACAATAATTATAATAATAATAATAATATCAATAATAATAGTAAAAGTAGCAATGTTATAATCATTAATTGTCATCACATCGTACACTCGCCGTACATTGTGTACGGCGTACAATATATATGATTATGCATAATTACATGATGTCTATTGTAGTCTGTACACCGTACACCGTACACTGTATAATGTACACTGTATAATGTACACTGTATAATGTACACTGTATAATGTACACTGTACAATGTACACTGTATAATGTACACTGTATAATGTACACTGTATAATGTACACTGTACATTGAATCATATGTCATAGTTTTTACCTATGTTATAGTTTCTTATATACATATAGTTTACAGTTTCAATCACACAAACCGTACAACCCACAGACGTATCCACTTTAGCTTCAGAAGATACAAAAAGTAGCAGCACCGATAGTGGAAATGAACTTCAATTGTCGAGCGTAGTCGTCAATCTGACGACCGCCGTGGGAAAATATGAAGTGTCAACCGTATCGAATACAATTGAACTGGACACCGCAAGATATATAGAGTATACGAGCAGTGCTTTAGAAAAAGAAAACATCAATATAGTCTTAGAAAAACATGTAAACAAAGGAAATGAAGTTCCCTCGATTTTAGAAAACGAAAACTTGAACATTGTATCGCAACAAGAAGTTCTAGAAACTGAATTGCGACCATACGATTCGACCACTGAATTGGAAGAAATTGAATTGCACGCTGTTTTGAAAAACTATGACTTGACCTCTATTGTTGAACAAGTTGAACTGACCGATGTGCTGGATCAAGATGACATGACAGCTGTTATAGAAAAAAAACAATCGAACGCTGTATTGAATCGAGATAATTTGACCACTATATTGGTAAAAGAGGACTTAGTAACTGTATTGGAAAAAGACGAATTAAACATAGTATTGGAAAAAAAGGATTTGACCACTATATTAGTAAAAGAGGATTTGACCACTGTATTGGATAGAGAGGAATTGATCATTGTATTGGAATCAAAGTATTGTACCGCTATATTGGTAAAAGAGGATTTGACCACTGTATTGGAAAAAGAGGAATTTCCCATTGTTATAGAAAAAGATGACTTTACCACAGATTTGGAAAAAGATAACTTGACCACCGTATTGGGAAATTATGACTTAACAACTGTATTAAAACGAGATGATTCTATTGTTGATTTAGAAAAAGAAGACGTAACCACCTTATTGGAAAATAAGGAATTGACAACTATTGTAGAAAAAAATGACTTGAACATTGTTTTAGGAAAAGATAACCCGAACACGCTATTGGAAAAGGAGCACCTTGTAAATGTCTTAGTGAAAGGGGAACTATCCAATATATTTGAACGAGATGACGAAATTAATGATTTAGATAAAGAGAACATTACTAGTAGTTTAGAAAAAAAGGACCAAAGAACTGATTTTGAAAAAAAAGACTTGACCACTGAATTGGAATTGGAGAAATTGACAAATGTATTGGGACCAGAGGATTTGATCACTGAATTAGTAGAGAATGACATAAACATTAAATCAGTAAAATTAGTAAAAGAGGGCTTGACCACTATTTTAAAAAATGAAGACGTGAAAACTAGATTGGAACGAGTGGGTTTGGCAACTGAATTGGAACAAGGGGACTTAACCACTAAAATGAAAAAAGAAAGATCGACCGCTTCCTTAGAAAAAGAAATCTCGAAAATTAAATTTGGACAAGTCGACTTAACTACAAAAATGGAAAAAGAGAAATTGGCCACTGTTTTAGAGAAAGAGGAATTGGCAACTGAATTGCAGGAAGCAGAATTGACCACTGAATTAGTAAACGATGACTAAAATACCTGCAATTCTAATATACAATCTACAGGATAATACAGTTAGTATCGGCAAAATTAGTAACTGTTCATATATATATAATATTTTTTTGTATAGCATAATTACTTTTATGTTAACTGGTAAAACTCTGCGTCCTTAAGCAAAACTAAATAATTTGACTAAATAATATTTTTAGAACTGTGGTCCAATAAATCATTAATTTATATCCCTACTATTTATTTGTACATATATATATATATATATATATATATATATATATATATAAATATATGAATCATGTTTAGATATCTATTCACTATAGTCAATATGCTGTAATATTCGATGATATATCGGTATAAACGATCCAATGGATTATATATTATTTTTATATTATAAAATCAATTATGCATTATTCCCACACTTTTAAATAAATCATATATCATTTAATTCATAATTTTATAAATCTTTGCAGATTGCGGTGTTAATCTATTCCCGCCGTTATACTAAGAAAATAAAGTACTTAAATATAAAATGCAGAATATATAATATATCGTATACTATATATTATATACTATATATTATTATCAATTATAATAAAATGTCAATATTATCAATTCTATAATTATTTTATAGACAATTAATAATAATTCGATTATGATATATTGAATTGATTAGTAGATTAAAGACAAGTTCTATCTGTGAACATTATGGACACCCCCGCGAATATTGTATTAGTAATTAAATAATAGCATGATTTAACACGTCAATAAGCTACGGGTGAATGAGGGGGGGTCATTGTTTAATAATGATATTATTGTCGATGTGTTATTAATATCAGTATGAGAATGTTCACTAAATTAACCAAGAACTATGAAAATAACATATATACCAATAGGCAATAAACAATTAAAAATATTATATAATATCTACTTTATATTAAGGAAGTTTAATGCATCTTTCCCAGAAAACAGATCGATTTAATAGTGTTGTTAAATCCTTTCGCGCATATCACAAAAGAAATTATGTAACACAATATTGAAGTTAACTGTAGTATTTACAATGTATGTGGCCCTTCCCAGCAATCGGAGTGATGAAATCAATGATTTCTATGTTAAAAACTTAGTTATTTTATAATAAAAAGATTTAGAACTTAGCCACTTCCATTTTAATTCATTACAATGTTTACCGTTAGACAAAGTTAATTAATAGTCTTGAAAAATCATTTGACGTGCCAGTAAATATATAATAAATTACACAATGTAATACAATTAAATGACATGTATTGTTTGCAAATTAAAGATATTGTGTTTACGCCATTCAAATATTTACCCACATAATACAGTAATGTAAGAGTTTTGTAAAATCCACATATATGTGCCAATAAAAATAATATAAAAGAAAATATACAATGCAAAAAAGGAAATTATGTGGATTGTTTGATGGGTAAATAGAATTTCCGTAACTTATTCAAATACTTTTATTTTACACAATTTTAGAAGTCTTATACATAAATATAAATAATGTGTTGTACATGTTTATTTTTTTGTTACAATTCAATAATAATAACTCTTTAATATAACCACCGATATAAAATAAATTGTATACATCACAGACTTGAAAGATAAATACAATACTGAGTAAATCATCCAAGTCGCTATTTGATTACAATGGTTTTTCGATAAATGTTGCGAAAAATGAAAAAATAAATATAACGATTCATCCTTAAGAGATAGATAGGATAGAGAGTATAAAGAGTAAGAGAGAGATAGATAAGATAGATAAATAAAAAGTAATATTAATCAAAATCCACAAATACCTAATTCTTAAATATAGTAGAAACATAAGAAAAAAAACTATGTTGTTTATAATATTACAATAATTAAATAGGTTATAATTTAATTCAATAGATTTTTAATATTTATGTAGACAAATATTTTACATTACTTTTTAGAGGTAGTAATTTCTTTTCATTTCTAGTAATTTTATATAACCATTTATTCATATCATCCACTAGAAATGAATATATATATGTTCATAAACTAAATAACTTGCTGATACGTACCAATAATGCTCATAATTATTATTTATTATTTTTATATATCAAGTTAGGATAAAAAAATCGATTTTGTTAACAGTTGTAGTGATCGAGCGATGAAATGATGTTATAAAGAGTTTTAAAATGTTGTTATAACTCGGTATCAAAAAGAATGGCATAATTTGTTTATAAAGTACACAATAAACTTTATAACTATTATAAAATCCTTCACATTTCTTAAACAAAATATAATTTCATTTATAATTAACATAATATATCATCTTTTTCATCTTTTATTTCTAAGTATATATTTTAAACATGTGTAAACATTTAAATTTATAAGTACAAGCTTGTCATGGTAGAAGGTAATACCGGCGGAGATCAATTCGTTCTCGGCTTAGTTTATGGTTATGCGGTCAAGAAATGTGATGGTGAATGTGTAAATCAGGAAAGAGAGTATTTGAAGATTGGTGAACTAGCTGGAATATATGTTAGAATGGATATAATTCGGGGCGTTAGTAATATTAAATGTACTGGTGAGTGCATACCAATTACATATAAACACTCTGTAAGAGTAGTCAATGGTTATAATCATTGCATATATATATAATTGAACATAATATTGCTGAAATTAAGAAAACCAATATACAGGATTTTACTATGTTTTCATATCATATTTCACTAGTTTATATAACAACTAGAGTAATAAATCCAGAGACCTAAACATAAGCTATACCTATCATAATAAAGATTTTTAGTATTAATTAATAATTAACCAATTACATTAGTACTGATACACATAAATAGATATATCATGCATATATAAAGCATTGTATATTTAATGACAAGTTATTGCAGTGGAAGGTATTCTAATTTGGCATTATGTTAAATATCATCATAGTTTGAAAAATATATGTTTAATAATATAATAAGATATGAAATATCTAAGTTATTTAACTTAGTCGACTGAGTATATTCACTATATAAATAAGTATTTAACTACCGGTTATTGCATATATACAATAGGTATTATTTAGGTTATCTAAAAAAGACTTTCTCAATTAAATTAATGAGTTCGAATTATTATTCTTCATTTCAGTTGAAATCTTGACGAAATCAAAAAAAATTTCGATTACAAAATTAAATAAAAATTCATTTTCACACCGAAACTTTTTCATGGCTGATGCAATTCGGATTTCTTAAATAAAATATAAATAGTTTGTAAAAATGCACATGAATGTATACTATATCGTATGGCGCACATACATTAAGTTACATATTTTTACTTTTTTATTTGTAATTCTTTATTACATTATAAATGGTTATTTATATGCTATTATTATAATTAAGTGAGAACTTTAATTAATTTTGCATTAGGAAACATTCTTGTTATATATGATCATACTATGTTATTTATACGAGAACATAATTTAACATATAATTTATAATATAAATGAATTATCTAATATGTTTCTGTATCTATTTTATTAATTTGTAATATATAATTATTATTTAAAATTGTAAATGTATTGGGATCGAAATAAATAAATGCATTTATTATAATAACATTATAATTAAGGTTATTAATAGGAATAATAGTTTTGATTATCACTGAAATATATATTGCGAATATATTACTGTGATGGCGTGTTTTACAGGCGTATTTAAAAAAACATTTTCAGCTGTCATTCATGATTGGGTCAAGGGTTGAATCTATTAAAGTAAGTGTAACCGGCTTATTTTATTGATTAAAATTGTTGTTTTAGGTATGTATTACACAATATCACAGTATACAGCAATTTATAATAAATAGTTTATAATATTTTAAGTGTGTTGAATACAAAATATACCATTTATCTAACAATACATGATTATAATAATTAAAATAGTGAGTAGATAGTATAAAAATGTGAATTATTTTCTAGTATCGTCTGGTATATATATACGAAATAATATATATATATATATATATATATATACATATTAGGTACATACATTTTAGGTAGCATGTATAACATATATATATATATATATATATATATATATATATATACATATAGTATATGACATATTTTGTTATATATATGCTTTAATATAAATATAGTTACATATATTTTCATACATATAGTTATTTTATAAATATTAATTTTTATTCATATATATTTCTATAATATTATAAAATTATTTCATCGCCTAGGTTTACACTTTTTATAATGAGTACTATTTATAATAACATTATAAATAGCTCATGTCAATGCATACTTATTATAGTTGCCATAATACAAAAATGTTCAAAAGTCTACAATATTCTCGAAGATAGTGAGATAAGACTTATCGAAAATACGCATAAAATATAAACATTCCTTTTTATTGATCTTCATACATCATACGCAATGACAATGACAAGCCATATAAATATATATATATATATATATGCGTGCTTGTCTATATAAATAATTATACTATGTATGTATTATGTAGTATTTAATACATTTTAGATAGTATAGTATTATCTATAAATGATAATTATAATTATAGTGGAATAAAGTGTATAAATGATATAATATATAATCTAATATATATATATATATATATATACATACTATTCAATAGGTACTATAATATTCTATATTTAATAGTATAATAAAAATGGCTTACAAGGAAACATTGTTATATAGTATAGGCTATGCACAGAAGTATTAAACCTGTATTTTAAGGAAGTATTTAAGGAAGTATTGCAATACTTATTCGGCTTTTAACAAGGCACGCCGTGACTGGCACAAGTGTTGTATTTATATTTTATTATATTACTAAATTTCTATTTAAATATTAAATAGTAGTATTAGATAACCTAGTAAGTCAAATATGCAACTATTATATAATCTTTTATAATTATTTTAAATAAAATATAAATATAATATATTTTTAATGCAAATCAAATATATTTTCACTTTTATTATTTATCAAAAAAACTTAAATGACCTGTATAGTTTTCAGAGTATATATGTGTAAAGCATATGTGTGTATTATATTCCTATCAAATAGCATTGCTTGTGTTTTGCATTATAATATAGTTTACTATACTATATAGCATATACATAATATTATCCAATATAATATCGGATATTATTATACCCTAAATATATTTAGTGTATTCTATTCTAGACTGACAGTTCTTTAAATAGATTCATATTGTCCAATATAAATCATACACCAAATAGTACTCTAATAGTAAATGTCCTATTGTAACTGGAATTCGCTTGCAGACTACTATATCTGGCGTATAGAATAACCATATATGTTTGAATGTGTTATCATATTATTGTATTAAAGTTAATAATTGTGTAGAATAATGTATATTATCGAAACCATCTGTATGAAAACTCGGGCTTTCATCATATTTCATATTACTACATAAAATAAAGATTATGATGTATATTTATAATATATAACATACTCTTTATATACTCGAATGTAAATAGTATACAAATATAATAATAGCTATAGTATTCAGTTACATTGAAAATGTAAATATATGTAACATATGATATCAGTTGATGTATTGTTATACATTACTGACACCCACTAAACTATAAGAAGTTTAGCTATTATCAATGAGTTCCTTATTCTATATCCAGGGGATAGATAAAACGCAAACATTAAATAACTATGATACACCGGATATTGTTTTTAAACGTATTTTCCCTATAAAATGTATTAGTTAGCACGGCAGTTTCATCTGTACCCCAATATAGGGAGTCTATATACGTCTATAGATGACTCTTCGTTCCTTAATACATTATAGAATGTTCAATGTTCGTCTCATTATGTACAATGTATATATGCATACACCTATCTGCATACCACCAAGTTATAAAGTATGTTTTATCAAGGTAAACGATGTACTATATTATTTTACGACATTTAATGAATCCGCTATTTACATAGTCAAACTGTAGACGGTGGTAGTGTATAGCTTGTGAAATTTACTTGGAATGATCATATGTAATACTTACATTTCGGTATGTTGATCTGTAGTGTAAATATCTCGACAATAGATTTCAAAGAATAGACACAGTTTAGCCAAGTATATTTTCTCTGTATCTTCGCCACGAGTACACATGCCCCTAAATCCGGGTACAAGCGCACCTATTTTCAGGTGCAAGAGCATCTAATTGCAGGTGCAAGCGCACTTAGATCCAGGCACCAGCGAAAATATAAGTACGGAATCGTAAACCTCTTCCGATCCCTCATACAGACCTTTGTGTTATGCGTATGCATCGAATTGCCTGATACACATACACACTATACAGCACTGTGTGTCCCAGGCTTACACAGTTAATATATCCTATTGCTTATATAGAAAGGATATCTATAAAATTAGGCATATATATACATACATATATATATACCTATATATATATATATATATATATATATATATATATATATATGTATATGTATGTGAGAAGCTGGTGATCACATTTCTGGGTATAGATTATATAACCTATTCTATAATCACAATACTATTGTTAATCATTCACTGTATTGTTTATCTATATGTCTCTTATTTAAATCTAATCCATCCTACTTTACAATACAGCACATCATATAGACTACCCTATAATACCATATACTAAACTATACCTCATTACATTACACTACCACCTCACTAGACATATACTAAACTGTACCTCAATTACACAACAATAACCTATGCCTAAACTGTACAACATTATACTATACCTATATCACAACTCACTCCAACTATACTACTCCATACCACAACTACACAATACTAAACACTATCCTACTCTACGCCCACGGTACTCTATGTTATATATACATTACATCTAGCTGCATTTACACTACACTAAACATCGCTGTACTTTTTTTTGCTGTTTGTTCTTTAAATTTACAAGGGAGCTTTTTACCCTTGTAAACGTTTCCTTTGTTGGCATTTCCTAGAGTTTTGCATCCGTTTACTCACACCTACTTATTCATACCTACTTACTGACATCTATTTACTGACAATATCAAAGTCATAATAAACAATTACTATGACTATAACTACAAAAAATCTACAAATTGGTGATGATTTCTATGCTAACCAGACCTTACGAACCTTTAAAAGTATTAATAACAAGCTAAACATCAACCAACATATCAATCAAATGACTTCCGTTACACATTGACTTGACTAAACTAGACTAGAGCAAATTGCATAAATAACTGAAACTTTATTTAGCCGCTTACTGAACCTACCTCGCATGTTACTTTCAATTCACTGTATCTTATATCTTACAGCTTAATCAATACTTGAATAATATCCAACCATTTACAATCTACCTAACAATCATGACTTTAAAGGTTTACTTCAGACTTCATATAAAAAATATCATAGCATCGAAATCAGACGACTTGATCTAATTAGTTGTATTTCTAATTGTATCACATACTATCCGAATATAACATTAGTTCTGCTTGCAAAATTAACTTTCATATTGACTCGGGAGTTCACTAATGTAGAGTCTCTGGTCCATTCGTTTTGTTCACAAGTACAACCGTTATCGAGCAGTTACTATACAATTACAATATACAATGCCACACAACTCTATATTAATATGAATTTAGCATATTAATAAAAACACTTTCTGATATTAATAAACTTATAACTGACCTCTATACGTATTACAGTTACAATAACCTAAAATTCATTATTTCGAAGACTGAATGCATTATTTTTTTAAATATAAATATAATCTCCCTTAACATTAACCTCATGAAAATAAAAAATATTGATATCCACCACTAATGAATGATTTGAATGACCATTAATATGCTAGTTTAAAACTCGAATATGGCCATATTTTAATAGACAAATTCTCCCTAAAGATAAGAATTACATTAATTTTAAAATAAAACTTGATTCTACAACAACTTTAGAAACTCAGACTTACAAAATAATACATTTCGTGACGAATTATGAATACATTATTTAAAACAACTCAAATTTCAGTATTTCTTAAGAACTTGAATTGGTAGAGTTTCAAAGAACGATATAACTACATTGTACTTTACACAACTATACCTTAAATCAAATACAAATACATTCAAACGGAAACTATATGCTTTTCTATACTCATAATACTGACTGACACTAGAGTGATATTAGGCATGTATTATATATTATTAATAATACTCAATTTAACATTACAATTATTAATTTACAATACATTATTTCAAATGATTAATTACACTTTTTTATATCCATCCCTTCCCATGACACTATCTTTACACTTATATCTCTACACTTATCTATTTACACTTATATCTCTACACTTATCTCTTTACACTTATATATCTACACTTATATCTTTACACTTATATCTCTACACTTATATCTTTACACTTATCTTTACACTTATAGCTCTACACTTATCTTTACACTTATATCTTTACACTTATATCTTTACATTTATATCTTTACACTTATATCTTTACATTTATCTTTACACTTATCTTTACACTTATATCTTTACACTTATATCTTTACATTTATCTTTACACTAAACTTGAATCATTTACACCTCATATATTTTTTTCATCCCCAAAATTTTAGGGACACACAGTCTTCGATTAATCTTACACTACACTACACTACACTACACTACACTACACTACACTACACTACACTTACTGTTAGCTGTCTGTATATAAATATCATTACTAATATCCACAACATTTCCTATTTATTATTTGGTAATAATACCAGTTGATCATTGTTATAAATAGAAATTTACTTTAAGATAATGTTGCAAATACTGTAAACCAATTTATGCTACTTTATAAACACAGTTCAACACACACACTCCTACATACACAACCCTACACACACAACCCTACACACAAAACCCTACACACACAACCCTACACACAATCCTACACACACAACCCTACACACAACCCTACATACACAACCCTACACACGCAACCCTACATACACAACCCTACATACACAACCCAACATACACAACCCAACACACACAACCCTACATACACAATCTTACATACACAACCCTACATACACAACCCAACACACACAACCCAACACACAGTCTAACACACAGTCTAACACACAGTCTAACACACAGTCTAACACACAGTCTAACACTCAGTCTAACACTCATTCTAACATACATTCTAACACACAGTCTATCATACAGTCTAACACACAGTCTAACACACAGTCTAACATACAGTCTAACACACGGTCTAACACTCAGTCTAACACACAGTCTAACACACAGTCTAACACACAGTCTAATACACAGTCTAACACACAGTCTAACATACATCTAACACACAGTCTAACATACAGTCTAACACTCAGTCTAACACACAGTCTAACACACAGTCTAACACACAGTCTAACACACAGTCTAACATACAGTCTAACATACAGTCTAACACTCAGTCTAACACTCAGTCTAACACACAGTCTAACACACAGTCTAACACACAGTCTAACACATAGTCTAACACACAGTCTAACACACAGTCTAACATACATCTAACACACAGTCTAACATACAGTCTAACACACGGTCTAACACTCAGTCTAACACACAGTCTAACACACAGTCTAACACACAGTCTAACACACAGTCTAATACACAGTCTAACACACAGTCTAATACACAGTCTAACACACAGTCTAACACACAGTCTAACACACAGTCTAACACACAGTCTAACACACAGTCTAACACACAGTCTAACATACAGTCTAACACACAAGCCAGTATACAGTCTAACACACAGTCTAACACTCAGTCTAACACACAGTCTAACACACAGTCTAACACACAGTCTAACACACAGTCTAACACACAGTATAACATACAGTCTAACACACAGTCTAACACACAGTCTAACACACAGTCTAACACACAGTCTAACACACAGTCTAACACACAGTATAACATACAGTCTAACACACAGTCTAACATACAGTCTAACACACAGTCTAACACACAGTCTAACACACAGTCTAACACACAGTCTAACATACAGTCTAACACACAGTCAAACATACAGTCTAACACACAGTCTAACACACAGTCTAACACACAGTCTAACACACAGTCTAACACACAGTCTAACACAAAGTCTAACACAAAGTCTAACACACAGTCTAACACACAGTCTAACACACAGTCTAACATACAGTCTAACACACAAGCCAGTATACAGTCTAACACACAGTCTAACACACAGTCTAATACACAGTCTAACACAGTCTAACACACAGTCTAACGCACAGTCTAACACGCAGTCTAACACAGTCTAACAAGGTCTAACACATAGTCTAACACTCAGTCTAATACACAGTCTAACACACAATCTAACACACAGCCTAACACACAAGCCAGTACACAGTCTAACACACAGTCTAACACACAGGCTAACACATAGTCTAACACACAGTCTAACACACTTTCCAACATACAGTCTAACACACAGTCTAACACACAGTCTAACACACAGTCTAACACACAGTCTAACACACAGTCTAACACACAGTCTAACACACAGTCTAACACACAGTCTAACACACAGTCTAACACACAGTCTAACACACAGTCTAACACACAGTCTAACTCACAATCTAACACACAGTCTAACACACAGTCTAACACACAGTCTAACATACAGTCTAACACACAGTCTAACACACAGTCTAACACACAGTCTAACACTCAGTCTAACACACAGTCTAACACACAGTCTAACACACAGTCTAACACACAATCTAACACACAGTCTAACACACAGTCTACCACACAGTCTAACTCACAATCTAACACACAGTCTAACACACAGTCTAACATACAGTCTAACGCACAGTCTAACGCACAGTCTAACGCACAGTCTAACACACAGTCTAACACACAGTCTAACACACAGTCTAACACACAGTCTAACACACAGTCTAACACACAGTCTAACACACAAGCCAGTACACAGTCTAACCCACAGTCTAACATACAGTCTAACACACAGTCTAACACTCAGTCTAACACAAAGTCTAACACACAGTCTAACACACAGTCTAACATACAGTCTAACACACAGTCTAACACACAGTCTAACACACAGTCTAACACACAGTCTAACACACAGTCTAACATACAGTCTAACGCACAGTCTAACGCACAGTCTAACACTCAGTCTAACACAAAGTCTAACACACAGTCTAACACACAGTCTAACACACAGTCTAACACACAGTCTAACACACAGTCTAACACACAGTCTAACACACAGTCTAACACACAGTCTAACACACAGTCTAACACACAGTCTAACACACAGTCTAACACACAGTCTAACACACAGTCTAACACACAGTCTAACACACAGTCTAACACACAGTCTAACACACAGTCTAACACACAGTCTAACACTCAGTCTAACACATAGTCTAACACAGTCTAACACACAGTCTAACACACAGTCTAACACACAGTCTAACACACAGTCTAACACACAGTCTAACACACATTCTAACACACAGTCTAACACACAGTCTAACACACAGTCTAACACACAGTCTAACACACAGTCTGACACACTGTCTAACACACAGTCTAACACACAGTCTAACACACAGTCTAACACACAGTCTAACACACAGTCTAACACACAGTCTAACACACAGTCTAACACACAGTCTAACACACAGTCTAACATACAGTCTAACACACAGTCTAACACACAGTCTAACACACAGTCTAACACACAGTCTAACACACAGTCTAACACACAGTCTAACACACAGTCTAACACTCAGTCTAACACTCAGTCTAATACTCAGTCTAACACACAGTCTAACACAGTCTAACACACAGTCTAACACACAGTCTAACACACAGTCTAACACACAGTCTAACACACAGTCTAACACACAGTCTAACACACAGTCTAACACACAGTTTAACACACAGTCTAACACACAGTCTAACACACAGTCTAACACACAGTCTAACACACAGTCTAACACACAGTCTAACACACAGTCTAACACACAGTCTAACACACAGTCTAACACACAGTCTTACACACAGTCTAACACACAGTCTAACACACAGTCTAACACACAGTCTAACACACAGTCTAACACACAGTCTAACACACAGTCTAACACACAGTCTAACACACAGTCTAACACACAGTCTAACACACAGTCTAACACACAGTCTAACACACAGTCTAACACACAGTCTAACACACAGTCTAACACACAGTCTAACACACAGTCTAACACACAGTCTAACACACAGTCTAACACACAGTCTAACACACAGTCTAACACACAGTCTAACACACAGTCTAACACACAGTCTAACACACAGTCTAACACACAGTCTAACACACAGTCTAACACACAGTCTAACACACAGTCTAACACACAGTCTAACACACAGTCTAACACACAGTCTAACACACAGTCTAACACACAGTCTAACACACAGTCTAACACACAGTCTAACACACAGTCTAACACACAGTCTAACACACAGTCTAACACAGTCTAACACATAGTCTAACACTCAGTCTAACACACAGTCTAACACACAGTCTAACACACAGTCTAACACACAGTCTAACACACAGTCTAACACACAGTCTAACACACAGTCTAACACACAGTCTAACACACAGTCTAACACACAGTCTAACACACAGTCTAACAACAGTCTAACATACAGTCTAACATACAGTCTAACACTCAGTCTAACACACAGTCTAACACACAGTCTAACACACAGTCTAACACACAGTCTAACACACAGTCTAACACACAGTCTAACACACAGTCTAACACACAGCCCAACACAATAGTTTGATAAATCATTTTATTTGTTACAAATAAAAAATAAATAGAATAAGTGCGATGCAAAAAATTAAAATACCTGGATTTGCTGGGAAGCTATACCATGACAGGATAGTTTACATGATATATATATAAACTATATACACTGTATATTATACAGTGTATTACACTGTATATTATACAGCCAATAATTTTAAAGGATGCCGATCCAGAGGATATTCTATGATTTAATGCGACATCGTGTAGCATTATGTGGCATTACATAATCTGAGACATTATATTATATTATGTAATATATGATATGATATTATGTAACATTATTATTTGTCATTTCTGTTAATGACGTTAAATAGTCATACATAATATTACATGAATTTGTACATTTATTTATTATAACAAAGTATACTAGTATGTTATTTGCTTGAGTATACATATATTAATAGACTAATATTATATTTAAATAGATTTCTTTAATATTATATGATTAATGTGATATTCGATTATTGATATGTTTTAAATTCAATTTATTCGAATAAAACTTCAATAGTTTAAATCCTTTAATGTTCCAATTAAAACAAAATGATCAAATATTATATAATGCAAAGAGAAATGACCTGCAATGAACACTTGTATTGTTTTCTAGGAATATTATATAGTTTACTAATATATTATCAAATACATCGTGAAGGTCAATATTATCTTCGAATCGTATGTCCTATATTTATATAATAGTTTACACAATTGTTTACATAATAGTATAACATGTTTATATTAATGGTATATAACTGTAATATACAATAATCATATCGTGTAGTCCCTATTCTACTCTTTATTCAGATTATCAAATACATATGTGATCATATAATATATATATATATATATATATATCCCATAACATATATACAAACACACACATATCTATATCAATATATATATATATATATATATATATATATATATATAATATTGTACATATACAGAGTGGATATTCGGATATAGCTTTAATAATATAATATGTCCCTGTAAAGTATTTGTATGTAATTATGTGACATAGTATCAGTAATAATAATAATCACCATGTCTTTATTACTGATTTGTATACATATTCCTATATCTAAGTCCTAGACTTCTTTTAAAAGTTACTAGAGATGTGTTTAATAATAGTAGTACAATAGTCATTGTATTCAACACCATACATTATCAATTTCTACAGTACATTGTGAATGTCTACATTGTCAATGTCAACAGTAGATTGTCAACGTCAACAGTAAATTGTCAATATCAACAGTAGACTGTCAATGTCAATAGTACATTGTGAATGTCTACAGTACATTATCAATGTCAAGGGTAAATTGTGAATTTCAACAGTACATTGTCAATGTCAACAGTAAATTGTCAATTTCTACAGTACATTGTAAATGTCTACAGTACATTGTCAATGTCAATAGTAAATTGTCAATGTCAACAGTATATTGTCAATGTCAATAGTACATTGTCAATGTCAACAGTAAATTGTCAATTTCTACAGTACATTGTAAATGTCTACAGTACATTGTCAATGTCAACAGTATATTGTCAATGTCAACAGTAGACTGTCAATGTCTACAGTAAATTGTCAATGTCAACAGTACATTGTCAATTTCTACATTACATTGTAAATGTCAATAGTACATTGTCAATGTCAACAGTACATTGTCAATCTCAACAGTAAATTGTTAATGTCAACAGTATATTGTCAATGTCAATAGTACATTGTCAATGTCAATAGTACATTGTCAATGTCAACAGTATATTGTCAATGTCAATAGTACATTGTCAATGTCAATAGTACATTGTCAATGTCAACAGTAAATTGTCAATGTCAATAGTACATTGTTAATGTCAACAGTACATTATCAATGTCAACAGGTAATTGTCAATAGTACATTGTCAATATCAATAGTACATTGTCAATGTCAACAGTACATTGTCAATGTCAATAGTACAATGTCAATGGTTATGTGAGATCTTAGTATTGTACACGACTCCACATCGTTGAATATATATTATCCTAGAATAGATCAGCCACTATACAGCACACAATGTACGGCACACATTATACGGCACATATACATTATACGGCACACATTATACGTTACGCATTATGCGTCATACATTATAAGGTATACATTATACGACACACATTATACAGTATACATTAAACAGCACATAATGTACAATGTACATTGTACGGCATACAATGTAGACGTTATTTTATAGTATTAGGTAACTTGTAGTTATTGCGTCATCATATCTCGCTGAATATACGCGAGGACACCGTTATCTGTGATTTACTACCGTACTACAATTGACCATTGCCGTCTGATGTAACGGTATATATTGTACGTGGCATGTTGTACATTGTACATTGTACACTGTACAATGTACAGTGTACAATGTACACCGTACATTGTACAACAAACTAAATATCGTGTACACCGTACGCCGTACGGTGTACGGCCTACACTATAAGGCATACACTGTAAGACCTACAATGTATACATTGTTTTTTTCTAACAGCTTTATAAAGCGTACATTGTAAAGCCTACACTATACAACCTACACCGTAAGACCTACACCGTAAGGCCTACACCGTAAGGCCTACACCGTAAGGCCTACACCGTAAGGCCTACACCGTAAGGCCTACACCGTAAGGCCTACACCGTAAGGCCTACACCGTAAGGCCTACACCGTAAGACCTACACCGTAAGACCTACACCGTAAGACCTACACCGTAAGACCTACACCGTAAGACCTACACCGTAAGACCTACACCGTAAGACTTACACCGTAAGACCTACACCGTAAGACCTACCCCTTAAGACCTACAATGTAAGGCCTGTATATCTACAGACGAGTATTTACTTTATATTAGTTCTATTAAAAGATTGTCGCACGCACGCACACACAAACGCACACACAAACGTCCGCGAGAATATATCACCTACAACTTCTTATTAATCATTTATTATCATTGCGCCAACTCTGTCATCTCCCGCTAATAAGCTAGTGTTCAAATCCTCTACCTACGTATATATATATATATATATATATATATATATATACATTATACTTAATACTATACCTGGAATACCACTCTATAATATCATCAGAGTAGGTGTCATTTCTAATTGAAATAATTGACCATATTTAATGGTAACCACTTTTTATAATAATGTATATGTTTAGCTAGTTTTTATTTTCAATAATTGATTCTGATCTATTTCCGTCAGATATGGATTACATAACAAATTATGTGACCGACCTCCAGATGCAGTACAATGCATCTGAACCCGGTTAGTGGTCGTGAAGAGGGGGTGATAAATGTATTATTACCGGTAGAGTGATGGGGATGTGGTGAGGTAGGTAGTAGTGGAGATGTTGTTATTGGTTGTGATAGGGGAGATCGAGAACATAATAGTGAGGAGTAATTGGTGATGATAGACTGAATGGGAGTGGTAGTGGTAGTGGGCATAAAGAGATTATGGAGAAGGAGGTGAGTAAATATTGGTGTTATCGATGTTGTTTATAGTTGGGTAGATACAATTGGTGTTCAGTTAATAGTAAGGTAGCAATTGTAGTTTTAATTGTAGTATTCAATAGATTATATAAGGTATAATTATATTTATTTATTATATTTAATGGGATGGGCTGGGAATTGCTATTTATAAGTTACTATTTATTTATTTAAAATTAGATTATCAAATTGATAATATATATAGTTCTATAATATAATAGAATAATATTGTTAATATAATGTATAATATAGTTCCACTATATTATAACACTTAACTAACTGAATGTTACAACACATGTAAATATATCCCATTGTATTCATTAAGTCAGACTACTACAAAGATTCTTTTACCTAAGGCATAACCCCATAATATATATATATATAAACATATACATTTATATATATATGTATATATAAATGTATATATATATATTCATAATACTTATTTATAAATTGGTAAATTTTGTTTTATTTTTCAAATATTTGTATTTTTCATTTTCAACTTTTATTGATCTTTTGGAGAATTTACCATTTTATGCATACATTTAACTAAACTTTATTATATCATTCCTTCCTCACATCCTATACTTAACATACCCTGAGTAGGGCCTATTCCTTCTCCATAGCTTACACTACCTCATTTTCTACACCTTTCTTATATGCTACGCCTATGTATATACTATACCCTCATGATATTCATTTAAATATCATAATATTTCCTTATATTCCAACCTTCATATGTCTTATACCTTTCTACAAACCAAACCTCTCATATTTTCTAGAGCTCTCCCCATGTCCTCCCCTCTCCATATTCTCCACTACTACTCATATCCTCCCCTCTACAACAACTCCTCGTCTATAGTTAGCCCCACATGGTGTTCCCCTCACCCGTCAACAGATCCCCGCACCTCACAATGGCCCCTTATGTCGTCTATCCTACCGATAACGTACATTTCGTTGGCCTACATTGTATTCGTGTTGGTGGTGCCACCCTTGATGAAAATGCGCGGCCGACCTTTTGAGATCAAGCGTCTTATGACCGTCTACAATGTTGCCCTGGTGTTTATTTCTTTATACATGGGAGTAGAGGTGAGTCATGTGTCATGCATTGCCCAGGCAGCGAATAATTCAGGTCATTTCATCTTTTGTTGCATTGCATAATTTCTATTATAGTATTTTTTGTTTAAATTAATTCAATTGATTGCAAAACTATTACATCACCATATTTGCTGTATTTCTATGATATCTTTCTATGATAATATAATTATCTAATTAAAATATTTAATAATATAAGGAACAGTGCAATTCAAAAATTAAATTAATTAATTCAGTTTCCAAGTGATTTTTTTACAATGCATTCAATTGATTTTTTTTTAAATAAAGTACTGAATAATTTTTAATAAATACATCACCAGCAGCATAAAAAGTTGTGTAATGGTTTTTGAAATACTTTCCTTTGTTACAAAATTATTAGATAACATAAATGAAATTATACAATGCAAATAATGAAATTATCTTTATTGTTTACTAGAAGTTTCTTGGGTAGATTATTATAAACATTATGTAATATCAATAATTTATCAAATTTAAAAATTTATCAAAAATTAAATTTCTAAAACACAGTTTATTTAAATTAAGTTTTTGCTATTAATAATTATACATAATATAGTATTACTATTTAGTTACAACTCAGATGTCAAATGCATTTTTAAATGTTTATTTATTTTCTAAAATTATATAATTTCTTTTTCTCTGGTGGTCAAAAGATAAAAATATTTAAAATAATGGATACAAAATAAAAGGATATAAAATAACAAATAGATAATTTAATATAAAATATATAATTTCTATATATCCTTAACATATTCATATTATTAGATAATATGAATTCAATATTATCTAATAATTAGTAATTCTGTTATTTAGTAATTATTTCATTTAGTAAATCTGTTATTTAGTAATTCTGTTATTTAGTAATTCCGTTATTTAGCAATTCAGTTATTTAGTAATTCCGTTATTTAGTTATTCAATTATTTAGTAATTCTGTTATTTAGTAATTCTGTTATTTAGTAATTCCGTTATTTAGTAATTCCGTTATTTAGTAATTCCGTTATTTAGTTATTCAATTATTTAGTTATTCAATTATTTAGTAATTCCGTTATTTAGTTATTCAATTATTTAGTAATTCTGTTATTTAGTAATTCCGTTATTTAGTAATTCCGTTATTTAGTAATTCTGTTATTAAGTAATTCCGTTATTTAGTAATTCCGTTATTTAGTAATTCCGTTATTAAGTAATTCCGTTATTAAGTAATTCCGTTATTTAGTAATTCTGTTATTAAGTAATTCCGTTATTTAGTAATTCTGTTATTTAGTAATTCCGTTATTTAGTAATTCCGTTATTTAGTAATTCTGTTATTAAGTGCTATACATTGTTGACTATATCTAGAACATTACACATATATGGAAATTTAAATAAATATGTCACTACATCTTTGTAATATATCCATGATTTCTTTATGGGTATTGCTTCAAGTTTATATTAAATAGTATTTTTAATAAACTATATGCAGTTTATAGATTTATCGAAAACTTGTAAACAATTTCGTTTTAAATGATTGATACTACTACACTATAGTAATTATTAAATATAAAATTTAATATTAAATAATTAGGTATGGAATTATTTAATTATTCAATAGAAAAAGACCACATAATTATTAATATAATATGTATAATAATGACAATCAGTGAGATTGATTATTAATTGCAGACTGCAAAAGCACGTCATATTAATATCTTTGTCTGTGTAAGATATATATAGTGTATTGTAAATCTATAATGTTGAGTAGATATATTATAATATGGTAAATATATATATATATATATATATATATATATATATATATATAAATTATGATTCTATTGTAGATGCATTTTTATCTTTAAGAAATGTTGTTTCAGCCAAGATTGTCAATAATATTATCATATTACTTATATGATATGTAAATGGTCACTTACAAATGAGAATTGTCTTGTGAAGTTTCCTCCTTGCGGAATATGCACAACTAGAGATCAAGTAATATATGTGAAAGCTGGAATATTGTTTACATAATCTCATTGGTTATCATTTCCCTTCTGTGATAATTAATTGGTGGTTTAAAGAAGGAATATACATTTAATATTGTATAGAAAAATAGCATAAGGGCAATAGTATTCAGCCAAAACTAACTCAAAGGGTGCAGATATATTACTGATAGGTTATGAAACAGTTAAATTTTACAATGATGATACATAAGTATTTATCAGTACTCGGATGTAATATTTATAACAATAAGTATCTTAACTATTAATATCATTCTTTAATATAATATATTTTTGTAGATGTTTAGTTTTTTATATTTAATGTTTGTTAAAATTAATAAATAAATGAACTTTAATTTGATTATATTCTGATTATAATAATATATATATATATAAACATATACATATATATATATTTGATCTAACTTATATAATTATTTAAAATATAAAATAAACCTCATATATATTTTCACTTATTACATATCACAATATCTATCATATGTAAATTTAATAAGGGTTAATGATATTATTTTGAAACATGTTTATTGTATTATGTAATCCACATAACATATTATATTTCATTATAAATCTAGATATAAATATCACTTATATTATATAATCAGGTTAAAGGTAAAAAACTAATATTTAATTTAATGGTTCATATTATATAGTAGTATATTAATTAAATTATGTATTTATAAACTATTAATTATAGTTATATATTTTCTTATAGTTTATAATACAATATGTAGTACATAATGTGTTATACACATTATGTAATATATGTTAAGTTTCCTATTTGTTGTTTTATTTTATTAGATACTTCTCTATAGAGAAATAAATCTATAGATCTAACCCAATACTCATAAAATATGAATTAATATTAATACTGCTTATATTATATAAGTGCATATATTTTACTATTATATAAGCACACTAATTATGTATTCTTATATTGTCCAATAACTCCTATTGTCTTATTTTCTTGCTGGAATACTACCATAACATATGTAGCTCTACACCCTATTCCAATAACCTCAATGCTACCTACTCCCATAGCTCCATGGTTCCTCAAACTAAGTACATCCTCATCCACACCCATATACTCTCTTAACCCCTATGAGCCCCATATCCATACATATCCCCACTTCCATAGATCCTGCTTAGTACCTACAATGCTAATTATGATTATATCTGCGCTCCATTCAATTCTGCTACAAAAGACAACCCTACAGAACTCAGAGTTAGTTATCTTCTGGACTATAGTGAGTACATCATATTGAGTACATCATAGTGGGTACATCATAATGAGTACATCAAATTGAGTACATTATATTGAGTATATTATAGTGAGTACATTGATCTTAATAATGACCCACTTTATCTAAAATGTTGCCTTTGTCATATTCTAATTATTAATATTCTACTATTATAGACTAAAATTACTATAAAAAATCAATATTTCTGTAATATTTACTCAATAAACTATTATAAAGTGTCATAGATTTGAATTTCTACTAGAATGTTCATTGGTCCACTTCTACAGGTTGCCAGGGTACTTTATGTCCATTTCCTGACAAAGATCCTAGAACTCATGGACACGGTATTCATGATTGTGAGATGCAAAGACAAGCAACTATCTTTCCTGCACGTCTACCACCATGTCCTCATCTTGAACACCTGGTGGTGGGTGATAAAGTACATCCCGGGTGGCCTATGTAAGTACAACCTTACAATAAACCTCATTTACTACTTTGTATCGCTTCTATAACACTCCTCACTCCCTTAAATTACTACACCCTACACTCTTACTATCCTAACCCCCTTACTTACCTACCTTACACCCTACTTCCTTACTATACTAACCCCCTTACTTACCTACCTTACACCCTACTTCCTTACTATACTAGCCCCCTTACTTACCTAACCTAACCCCTACTTCCTTACTATACTAACCCCCTTACTTAACTAACCTAACCCCTTACTTACCTAAACTTACACCCTACTTCCTTACTATACTAACCTCCTTACTTACCTAAATAACACCTACTTTCTTACTATACTAACCCACTTACTTGCCTACCCTACACCCTTACCTTCCTAACCATCTTACTTACCTACCTTACACCCTACTTCCTTACTATACTAACCCTCTTACTTACCTAACCTAACCCCAACTTCCTTACTATACTAACCCACTTACTTGCCTACCTTAACCCCTACTCCCTTACTATAATAACCCCCTCACTTACCTTACCTAACCCCTACTCTCTTACTATACTAACCCCCTTACTTACCTAACCTAACCCCTACTCCCTTACTATCCTAACCCCCTTACTTACATAACCTAACCCCTACTCCCTTACTATACTAACCCCCTTACTTACCTAACCTAACCCCTACTCCCTTACTTACCTAACCTAACCCCTACTCCCTTACTTACCTAACCTAACCCCTACTCCCTTACTATACTAACCCCCTTACTTACCTAACCTAACCCCTACTATAGTAACCCCCTTACTTAACTAACCTAACCCCTACTATCCTAACCCCCTTACTTACCTAACTTAACCCCTACTCCCTTACTATCCTAACCCCCTTACTTACCTCACCTAACCCCTACTCCCTTACTATCCTAATCCCCTTACTTACCTAACCCCTACTATCCTAATCTCCTTACTTAACTAACTTAACCCCTACTCCCTTACTATACTAACCCCCTTAATTACCTACCTTACACCCTACACCCTTACCTTCCTAACCCCCTTACTTAACTAACTTAACCCCTACTATCCTAACCCCCTTACTTAACTAACCTAACCCCTACTATCCTAACCCCCTTACTTACCTAACCTAACCCCTACTCCCTTACTATCCTAACCCCCTTACTTACCTAACCTAACCCCTACTATCCTAACCCCCTTACTTACCTAACTTAACCCCTACTATCCTAACCCCCTTACTTAACTAACCTAACCCCTACTATCCTAACCCCCTTACTTACCTAACTTAACCCCTACTATCCTAACCCCCTTACTTAACTAACCTAACCCCTACTATCCTAACCCCCTTACTTACCTAACTTAACCCCTATACACTTTAGGCTACTTCGGTGCATGTTTCAACAGTCTTGTCCATGTTGTCATGTATACCTATTACTTCTTGGCTAGTTTTCCTTCACTCACCCCTTACCTTTGGTGGAAACGCTACATCACCCGACTACAGATGGTTAATGTGGGAACTAGTTGGGGGCCTATATTTGGGTCTATACTTAAGAGTTTGCTGTAGTGCATAATTTTCACATAATTTCGGGAAAGTTTATAATACAATTACAATATATCTTAATTACAAATCAAAATGTATTCATTCTTTTCAAATATTATAATAACAATGACTATGGCAATGACAGTGACAATAACAATGTCATTGACAATAATAATTACAATGACAATGATAATAACAATGACAAGACTATCTTATAATGAATTTTCTAGAATGAAAGGCAATACATACAAGCTGATTATATAAATCAATCAATTTATTAGAATTCTATAGAAATATTTGTATTGTGTACTTCTAATCGTTTATTATAAGTATCTATTATAAGTACCTAGTATAAGTATCTAGTATAGGTTTCTAGTATAAGCATCTATTATAAGTATCTAGTATAAGTATCTAGTACAGGTTTCTAGTATAAGTATATATTATAAGTACCAAGTATAAGTATCTAAATCAACTAGAACTAGTACTACTAGTAACAATAAATCCGACACAATCCATTTGTTAATATTAATATTCGTAATTCATTTGTATCAAAACAATCACTCTAGATTCTATTGTGATCGTATTCAATTGACTTCTAAAAACTCTCTCATTGTTTTATCAAAACTTGTAGATAAATCAAATAGTTGGTATAAAAAACAACACCTCATTTTTTATGAACTCTGTTGTAAAAATTGTTGATCTACTAATATGATAATTAAAGTCGAAGCCCAACATATTATAACAAACTCTCTATTGTAATTTATTACCTAAGCCCTCTTTAAGCTCAGAAGTATCTATACCACGCTGATAGCATCCTCTTACCACGTATTATCTAATGATCTAAATGCGAATAAAATGATCTGCTCCCAGACCCAGTTTTGGGCTTGCTTCATGCACGTACTGCTCAACATGTACCTGGGCTGCGATTACCCGCGCTGGGGTCAAATGCTCATCATCTGGATATCCTTGACCCTTCTAGTTCTGTTTGCAAACTTCTACATCAAATCCTATCTGTCCTCCAAGTTAGTGTAACATATCTAGTGGTTTTACATATTGTCTACGTTTCAATACATAACAATGCGAGTTATTTCTATTAATAATTAATATTTTACTTATTATAAAATGATTTTATATTTATGTGAATCTTATTCGGATATAATTTGAGATATTAATGACATATATAATAATTTATGATAATAGTATATTAATATTATGAATATAAGAAGCGCAGTATTTATTGTCTTCGGTTGTTGGAAGGTATAAACTAATTAATAATAATGTTGATGGTAGGTTGTAATATGGTTGTAATATGGTCAACAAATTTAATTTCACTCGAAATTGAAAATGTCAACACATTTTGGATAAAATTTACTTTTAAAATAATAGTAAAAAATATTTACTGTTTCAATATTTGCTGTTAAAAAAAGTTGCTGAGATTCACAATAAAAATGTGAAGATTTGGAGACCGAGTTATTGTGAAATTTAAGAACTTATAAGAATTCAGTGAGTAGTGAATAACTAATAGTTTTAATAGATTATATGTTAATATGGGTAGTACCGAGTTAGTAAGGAAGGTAGAAATCTAGTTAGTTGATACAGAATAATTAACTAATTAGTTAAGTTCCATGTAATTAAAAATATATATAATTTCTTTTTTAATATGTTAATATTATATAATCTGTACCATAAAGTTGCACAATATTTTATAAAGATTCAGATTTAGATAATTCAAAGTATAGTATATAGTTTGTTTAGTTAGTCATACATAAGATATGATGTTGTATGTAAAATAATTTTGTGTGTTAAGTTTACTAAGTTTGTATATTACTGTTTTTGTCTGTTACTGTATTTTTCTGTGTATCCATGCATTAGTTGAATCTATATTAATGTTATCAATATTATATTGAAAATTTACTAAGTTTTATTATCGCAGGAAAGAAAAAAGACAAAAAAAGAAACTGCGTTGAATTGTTACATTATGTACAATTGATTGCTTTACAGGTGCCATATACAACATAGCCATATATTAAAATAACTGTTTAATGAACAGTTTTGTATATATATATACATATATGAAAATAATAATAATAATACTGTAAATAAAAAACTTTGTTTTTAATTCGTTTTTATAATCTCATTATATATTTTGACATACTTCAAATATTGGGAGTCTGTAGATAAAGGAATTAGGATTAGGAATTTATTAGGATTCGTGTGAGTTGTAGACAACAATAACAGACTACAATAACCAGTTGAAGTGTCAACGTTTAGTCTTATGTTTCGCTCCTTTAATAAGTTGTAGACACTCGAAAAAGTCTCAGAATTCTCACGATGAGCAGCCTCCAATAATTTACAACTGTTTGTCTTATCAAAAGAACCTGTGCTCTTCAAGAATCTACAATAATAATAGAATCGAGTCTAAAATACTTTTATTTCTGTATGCTTTACAATACCATGGCTATCGTGTGTATTAGATATTATTGTTATTGGATACATGACTAATTTCTATTTTCAGTTAATACAAAGTAACCTGATCACCATGAATATTTGTCCTTTCGATAACAAAACCTCAACAATTTCATCATTTGTAGAAGTCATTCTCTATTGATTGATAAAGTATTTCAGAAAAATTAATCACTAAAGCAAGAATTTCTATTAATACAATAGTTGATATTTATTTAATGATGATAATTTTAATACATAATTATATAATTTCACATAATGAATTTATTTTGGATAAAGGATTATTAAAATGGTATTTAAATATATACAACTTTCATGCCAAATTAATTTCTTATTCCATTAGAATATCCATATCATACATAATGTTAATTTCCTACATTTTGTTAATTTTTAATCATATAAATTCATTAATAATAATTAATATAAATATTATATTATCAATAAATACTAAAATTAATAAACTACAATTAAAAATACATTAGAAATAATGTGTTTTTTCTGCATAAAGATTTTAGACAAATAATGAGAGATTAAAAATCATAATTTTAGTATAAAACAATGAATCAATGACAATTATTCAATTTTTAACTTTAATTTTAGAACAATAAACATTTATTTTAAGGTAAATTAGTTTAAAAGAATAATATATAACTAAAATATAAATATTAATTGTGATTTTAAATATTTCAATAAATCATATTAAAATTCATATCATTCATTTGTTTGTATTTCACAATATTGCAATACAAATATTTGAAAATACCCTTTACTATAAGAAGTACAATAATGCATTGTCAATGAATCTAATGTAACACTAATGTAATGTTTTTATAGTCGATAAATTTAAGGATTAATAATTAAGATGGTCACAAGATATTTACGAGAATCCCAGTTACTAACCCCCAAACTAATGCAGTAAAATCCTTTAAAATTATATAAATAATTACTCTCGTTATAACTAGGTTAAATATTATATAAAGGTTACTAATTACTGTTATTTATGGAACGACTTAAATGTTGAACATAATATTATAAGATATCATACAAATATAGGACCTATTCTACATTTGACCTTTAGCATGTCCAGGGCTAGTTGGTATGAAGGTGGATAGGCAGACTCCAATGACAATAGAAGACAAGCCTACAAATTTAAGATATTTGAATGTTGTCATTTTTTGATAATGAAGTAAAATAAAAAGTGTCATATTATTTAAATAAACTACTAATATCTGAAGTTATGATTGACCACTACTCAGTCTGGCTCAGCAATGCCTGGACTTATTAAAACTTATTAATTATGATTGACCACTACTCAGTCTGGCTCAGCAATGCCTGGACTTATTAAAACTTATTAATTATGATTGACCACCACTCAGTCTGGCTCAGCAATGCCTGGACTTATTAAAACTTATTAATTATGATTGACCACTACTCAGTCTGGCTTAGCAATGCCTGGACTTATTATAACTTATTAATTCTGATTGACCACTACTCAGTCTGGCTTAGCAATGCCTGGACTTATTAAAACTTATTAATTATTATTAATCACTGATCTGTCAAACTTTTACTGGTCATCATTCCGCACATATAACCTACAACTATTTCAACTGACCTAGACTGACCACTACCTGATCTGACCTCTACATGACCTCTACCAACCAAGTGTTTTGAGTCCGACATTATATGATATTGCAAGTATTGATGCAATTGGTTAAACAATTTATTCTCAACCAATACTTTGATAATCAACTCATACAAGAAATGCTGCAGGTAGTGTAGAGGGGTGTAGGGGTTAAGTATGGTTTAGAGGTTGTTGGGTTGTGTACGGGTATATGGGGGTATTGTATGGAGCTTGTAGAGAGGTGTAAGGAATGTAAGTAGGGAGTATAAGTTCTAATACATATTTATTTATATCATTTTATATTTACATAATATTATATTAAATATATTAATTTTGAGTCGATTTAAATATATTTTATTAATAATTATTTTGCTAAGACTTATTATCTTTCGAGTATAAATAACATTTATGGTGCTATGGTATAGAAGAGATAGGAGAGACAGGAGAGATAGCAGAGATAGGAGAGATAGGTGAGATAGGAGAGATAGCAGAGATAGGAGATATAGGAGATATAGGTGAGATAGGAGAGATAGCAGAGATAGGAGAGATAGGTGAGATAGGAGAGATAGCAGAGATAGGAGAGATAGGTGAGATAGGAGAGATAGGTGAGATAGGAGATATACGTGAGATAGCAGAGATAGGTGAGATAGGAGAGATAGCAGAGATATGTGAGATAGGAGAGATAGGTGAGATAAGATAGATAGGTGAGATAGGTGAGATAGGTGAGATAGCAGAAGTAGGTGAGATAGGAGAGATAGGTGAGATATGAGAGATATGTGAGATAGCAGAGATAGGTGAGATAGGAGAGATAGGTGAGATATGAGAGATATGAGAGATAGGTGAGATAGGAGAGATATGTGAGATAGCAGAGATAGGTGAGATAGGAGAGATAGGTGAGATAGGAGAGATATGAGAGATAGGTGAGATAGGAGAGATATGTGAGATAGCAGAGATAAGTGAGATAGGAGAGATACGAGAGATAGGTTACTGGATATCTAGGTAATCATGGATATAACTAGAAAATCCAAATATAAACAAAACCTCAACTGGTATATGAAATTGAGTAAGTGATTTGATGTACTCCAGAAGTATTGTGATAAAGAATTTACTGTTGACCTTCTGGTAGAAAGAATAAGGAATAATATTACCCATATTATATATAGTATAGTATAGTATAGTATAGTATAGTATAGTATCTTAAGGTAAGGTAAGTTATGGTATGGTGTGGTGTGATGTGGTGTGGTGTGGTATGGAGTGGTGTAGTATGGTGTGGTGTGGTATGGTGTGGTATGGTGTGGAGTGGTGTGGTGTGGTGTGGTGTGGTCTAATGTTGTATATAATATGTGAACAGCTTTATATATAATATTATATATAAACATAATGTTTTAAATCTTGCCTTGAAAGTTTGAAATGGGTAGAGTAGATTTAAGTAGTTAATGAATAAGTATTATTAAGTAGAGTAGATATAAGTAGCTAATGAATAGTGATTATTAAGTTGAGTAGATTTGAACAATACAACCTCGTCTAAGGAGGTAGGCAGAAATACTTTACTATATAGTTCCGATTGCTCTAGAACGGTCAAGGAACGCTTTTCGTCAGTCTCAGATACATTCTACAAATAATCAGAAAAATAGAAAATTGAATATTTTGTCTTGAAATGCGATAAATATGAATTATTAAATATTAAATATATTAAAATTGAAAAGCATCTAATATTTAATTGATAGGTTTAAGTACATCACTACTACTTACTCTTACTACTTCATACTACTACTCTAATGCTAGGTGAGTATGAATTGATTACAAATATAAAAAGAATTTTCAGGCTATAATATGGTCAAGATGCTGTTATCTCAATTCCTCACACTCTGATCATAAGGAGTACATTTTTATATCCTACATTGTTATATCCTACATTGTTATATTCTACATTATTATATCCTACATTATTATATTCTACATTTTTACCCTCCCCTCCCCTCCCCTCCCCTCCCCTCTCCTCTCCTCTCCTCTCCTCTCCTCTCCTCTCCTCTCCTCTCCTCTCCTCTCCTCTCCTCTCCTCTCCTCTCCTCTCCTCTCCTCTCCTCTCCTCTCCTCTCCTCTCCTCTCCTCTCCTCTCCTCTCCTCTCCTCTCCTCTCCTCTCCTCTCCTCTCCTCTCCTCTCCTCTCCTCTCCTCTCCTCTCCTCTCCTCTCCTCTCCTCTCCTCTCCTCTCCTCTCCTCTCCTCTCCTCTCCTCTCCTCTCCTCTCCTCTCCTCTCCTCTCCTCTCCTCTCCTCTCCTACCCTATTCTTCCTTCGTTGTTGTTTCCAGTAGACACGGTTCACTTTATCGATGATGGATGAAAAAGCATTCAGGTTGTGTCCGTTTGCGACCACCACCAGGCGGCGACACTGGTCGAAGATAACGTCGCGACTGCACCGCCGCAGCAACAGGAAGTCGACGAGCCGACACTGAGTGAACGCGAGGCCGCGAGGTGGCGTTACCGGTCGCCGATTAAATTTAATTAAATAAATAAGTACACGGCCTAGGTAGCGTATATAGGCCCAGGTACAGACTGCCGGACATAGGTCAGTAATGTCTAAAGTATAAACTGCAGAGTGTAGGTCAGTAATTGGGTTAGGGCTCTTGCCTAACTAAACAATTATTCTTAAGAATATAGAATTAGTGAATTAATTCATAAATTGGTGAAATCCTAAACGTTTTAAACATCGAGAGAGATTTCGAAGGCATTTGCGGATTTGTTGATAGTTTCGAGTTTAAATGAACTCCGTCGGAGTTCCCACTACACGCAATGTATAAATACAATTACGGAAAATTCCATTGGATATATGCACCTAACTACGGGACTAAATAGAAATTGCAATTTATCTGGACATAATTGGTCGACAAACTTTATCTTCGATGAGAGATCCGATTTGAGCCAAATCCACAACGATATTCCAAATACAACCTTAAGGTGACATGAGTAATGTATCGGTTATTATATAATTACAGTTAGTACATTAATTGTACTAACTGTACTAATTGTGGCAACCTCTCAAAATAAATATATGTTCGTAACTTATTATCAACTTAAGTATTATTTAAAGTTATGGAAATCAATTCATAAGTAATCAAAAGGTTCCGATTGTAAGCTAACAATTCTAAACACCGAATCTAGTTTTAATAAGAACGTGCGAATGAAGTGTTTACCAACCAAGATGCTTGTCGATAACGATGTCTGGTAGGAATACAATCCAGTTTGTAGAATCTTGCGAAGAGAGATTCATTAAGAATGAAACATTGAACATAAAATAATTGTAGCCAAAACTATACTTAAGGGAGCTATCGAGTGTAAAGTGTACACCGTACAGTGTACACCATATAGTGTAAAGTGTACACCTTACAGTGTAAAGTGTACACCGTACAGTGTAAAGTGTACACCGTACAGTGTAAAGTGTACACCGTACGGTGTAAAGTGGTCACCGTACAGTGTAGTGTACACCGTACAGTGTACACCATATAGTGTAAAGTGTACACCTTACAGTGTAAAGTGTACACCTTACAGTGTAAAGTGTACACCGTACAGTGTAAAGTGTATACCGTACAGTGTAAAGTGTACACTGTACACCGTTCAGTGTAAAGTGTACAGTGTACAACGTACAGTGTAAAGTGTACACCGTACAGTGTAAAGTGTATACCGTACAGTGTAAAGTGTACACTGTACACCGTTCAGTGTAAAGTGTACAGTGTACAACGTACAGTGTAAAGTGTACACCGTACAGTGTAAAGTGTATACCGTACAGTGTAAAGTGTACACTGTACACCGTTCAGTGTAAAGTGTACAGTGTACACCGTACGGTGTAAAGTGTACACCGTACAGTGTAAAGTGTATACCGTACAGTGTAAAGTGTACACTGTACACCGTTCAGTGTAAAGTGTACAGTGTACACCGTACAGTGTAAAGTGTACACCATATAGTGTAAAGTGTACACCCCATATAATCCTGCATACAATTGTATAGTCTGTAAACAATTATATAATCAACATTTCCTAATTTCATGATATCATAAATTATTTACACATTTCTTTTTGATCATCGCAATGTAAAACTAATTGCCATTAATTACGCAGAGATACAAAAATAGAGTGATATCATACTTTTGAATCCATAATTGTTAGGATATAGAATATACTGTAATTGTATTCCTAATATCTACAATTAAATAGAATTAAGTAACAATAAACTTATATTTTCAGTAAAAGGATACATTGGTCACAAACTGTTTTTCCTGAAAATATAAAAAGTGATATTATTTATTTAAAATATAAATATTATCATTTCTGACTATTAATTATATTCATATATATATTCTATTATATACATATATATATATATATATAATATCTATATAGTATTTACAGAATACAAACATAATCTCTAATATCAATTAATTATCAAATAACAAATAATAAATAAATAACTAGGTAAATTAAGATCATAATTTGTGTTGTAAAATGACCATCGTCTATAATCTGTGTGTTGATAGAAGCAGCCTCTAGTAGTGGTTTATGATATGAAACTCCGTCGTGGTATTCTCCTCCGACTCGAATGTCAAACAACATGGATTTCTGTAGAATTATTCTCAGCATCATTAGAATATTAACATAATAAGTAAATGTAACATCCTATTTGTAATAGATAACAAATGTTTAAAGGGGTTAAAGTTCACACCTAGGAGATTCTTATAATTTATATTCGCAAATACAATTTTTTATGAACTCATTGAAATTTACATTAATTTACATTAATGGGCGCAAAATAAATATATAATCTTATTATATAAATGTCAAAAGTAAATGTAAATATCAAAAGTAATTTTAAATGTAATTAATTATTCTAAATCTCATTTTATTGTAAATGTCAAAAGTAAATGTAAATATCAAAAGTAATTTTAAATGTAATTAATTATTCTAAATCTCATTTTATTGTAAATATCAAAAGTTATTGTAAATATCAAAAGAAATTTTGCATGTAATTAATTATTGTAAATCCATGTTATTGTAAATATCAATATTTATTGTAATTATCATAAGTTATTGTAATTACCATAAGTTATTGTGAATGTCATAAGTTATTGTAATTATCGTGTTATTGTAAATGACATAAGCTATTGTAAATGTCATTAGTTATTGTAATTATCATAGTTAAATACTAAATCCATATAAATATTATCAGATGATTATTCCTAAATGTGGCACTAGCTAATCTATGACCTTTGACACATAACACCCAGCATCTATCTCTGACCTTTGACAGTTGGTGGTGTACAACGATCAGATTATCCACGACATTGACGGCGAATCTTCCGACGGTATTCAGCGTAAGCGTGTCAGTGAGTCGGGCAGGACGATCGACGGCTATGCGATAAAGCGAAATGCTCGAGGTACGTTTACATAATGATAGCAGGTAGAGTTCTCCGTAGCTGTGGGGGTGAAGTGGGTGGGGGGTGAAGTGGGTGGAGGGGTGAAGTGGGTGTGGGGTGAAGTGGGTGGGGGGTGAAGTGGGTGGGGGGTGAAGTGGGTGGGGGGTGAAGTGGGTGGGGGTGAAGTGGGTGGGGGGTGAAGTGGGTGGTGGGTGAAGTGGGTGGGGGGTGAAGTGGGTGGGGGGTGATAGCGGGGGCGGGGTGAAGTGGGTGGGGGGTGAAGTGGGTGGGGGGTGAAGTGGGTGGGGGTGAAGTGGGTGGGGGGTGAAGTGGGTGGGGGGTGAAGTGGGTGGGGGTGAAGTGGGTGGGGGGTGAAGTGGGTGGTGGGTGAAGTGGGTGGGGGGTGAAGTGGGTGGGGGGTGATAGCGGGGGCGGGGTGAAGTGGGTGGGGGGTGAAGTGGGTGGGGGGTGAAGTGGGTGGGGGTGAAGTGGGTGGGGGGTGAAGTGGGTGGGGGGTGAAGTGGGTGGGGGGTGAAGTGGGTGGGGGTGAAGTGGGTGCGGGGTTGAAGTGGGTGGGGGGGTGAAGTGGGTGGGGGGTGAAGTGGGTGGGGGGTGAAGTGGGTGGGGGACGAAGTGGGTGGGGGGTGAAGTGGGTGGGGGGGTGATAGCGGGGGCGTGGTGGAGGTGAGTTTGGAGTGAAAGTGGAGGTGTGAGCGAAGTGAATTGTAAACGTGAGAGTGAAAGGTAGGTAAGATGAGGTGAGGAGAGGGTGGGGTGGTGTGGTTGGTGGGTGAGGGTAATATAGGTGTGAGGGCAAGGTAGGGGTGGGGATGGGGACCGTGGGCGTGGTTAACTCTAACATCGTTGCCATGAATACATCACATTCGTGAAGACACATCTTCGTTGGTTCAGGAGAAATCAATTTAATTTCAAACTTGGGAAGTTTTGACACTGAATTTAGCTGTTGATACATTGATTTAGGTTAATAATATTATATCCAGAGGTATATATTATTTAATATCACAGTTTAGATACTATAACGGGGGATGAAAAAGCTTATCGAGTCATCCTCCTAGTGGTGAACACAATGAGAAAATACGATAAAACAAAATAATATAGAAAGTAATATACGGAAATAATATACACAAGTTTAAAAAAATCCAAATAAAAACATTTGATCACAAAAATATAAATAAATAATGATGAGATAATGTGAGCCAAAATAAAAAAATATTTTTCAAATAATTAATTGTTAAATTGAAACCAATGTTATGTTAATAACATATTGGAGTCTCAACTTTGGGGTTTTGGTTTTGTTAGAACAAATTTTGTGGAGATACGACTTTTGCCAGGAGTGAGAACGTGGGCAACTTGTTAATAAACTTGTTAATAAAAGTGAATCCTTAATCCTCGAAATATACTCAACAAAACTGTATTAACAATTAATTTATTTATTTCAAAATAAATTACAATATTTTAAAGTAGTATAAAAATTCCTCATAATCTTCTTATCGTGTAAATAAAATATATAAAACTAACTTGAAAAAGATTAAAAACAATTAAAAACTAATATATATTTAATAAATTTTAAAAAGAAAAGTATTTAAAAAATAAAAGGTATCTTAAATTACAATTTTCATATTAATTTTAAATTTCTTTCTAAAAATATAAATTATTAGTGTCAATTTTAAAATTATATATGTCAAAAGATTAATTTATAAATTCATAAAAAAATATGTTAAAAAATTAAAGAATTAAATTTAAATTTAACTTAAAAAACATAAGTTATATCGTAAGTTAATACTTCCATATGGTTTCTAAAATATTAAATATTAAAGTCAATTTTAAATATTTGTCAATAAATTAAAAACAAAAATATATAATAAAAAGTAAAAGATTATTATTAATTATTATAACTAATTAACATATTGTTATAGTTGTTTTTAAACTATTGTATTTATTTTTATCTTTATAGTTGGGACTCAGTTTCTTTCATAGTTTCAGTCTCTAATTAGATAAACAGATGGATATTATGTCAGTTCAAATTTATACCTTTGTAATTTTTTTTGTCTATTGTATGATTACAGTTTGTTTAGGTAATAAAGATGATTTTCCTCTATTCAAACTAATTGTATTAAATTTAACAATTTATTTAAATTTTAAGTTCTATTGTTCAAGTATAAATGCTTATAAACATTTTTACGGATAAGCTAGCCCTGTTCCGTTATTAATTCTATTTAAATTTGGTTAAAATTGTTCCCTAAAATATGGCAAAATAATTTAAATGTGAACAAATGAAATGATGCCATATCAATCTTATATTAACTTTTATTTAATGAAGTAATTGATCTACTTAATTTAGTACTCACTTACTTAATTTGCAATTTCCAATCATTGATAGTTACTCCTAAGAATTGATGTTTATTTGTTTAATTGTTTAATAATTCTATTATTTATATTTATATCTTTATTTTTATTTCCTATGTTAAAATGTATATTTTGTTAATATTTAAGGATAATTTGTTTAAATTCAACCAATTATATAATTTATCAATAATATTTTGATTATTTAATAATATATCTTGAATATTTATATTCGAGAATATGAAATTTATGTCTTCAGCAAATAAAATAGGTATAAAATTATTTGATATATTAGGTAAGTATAAATAAGAAATATATAATAAAAACATTAACAGCCCTTGAGGAACTCCACACAATATCAATTTCTATGTTGATGTAATTGTACATTACATATTGAAATCTATCAGTCGGGTAAATTGTAATTAGATTGAGGTCATACTGAGGTCATATTGAGGTCAGACTGAGGTTAGATCTTCTGATGCCGTAGAAGTATGATTATATAATCGATATGAGGTTTCCCCACTAACTGGAGTGAGACAGAGAGGTGAACTCTCTCAAAAACTAATTTAATCTTACTACGGAATTTCTATTGTGAGATATCAAGGAAAAGTATAAAGTTATATGACAATGATATATATATAACATTAAATGCTCTAGATTCTATGACAATGATATATACATAACATTAAATGCTCTAGATTCTATGACAATGATATATACATAATATTAAATGCTCTAGATTAAATGACAATGATATATACATAACATTAAATGCTCTAGATTCTATGACAATGATATATACATAACATTAAATGCCCTAGATTATATGACAATGATATATACATAACATTAAATGCTCTAGATTCTATGACAATGATATATACATAACATTAAATGCTCTAGATTATATGATAATGATATATACATAATATTAAATGCTCTAGATTAAATGACAATGATATATACATAACATTAAATGCTCTAGATTATATGACAATGATATATACATAATATTAAATGCTCTAGATTAAATGACAATCATATATACATAACATTAAATGCTCTAGATTATATGACAATGATATATACATAACATTAAATGCTCTAGATTATATGACAATCATATATACATAACATTAAATGCTCTATATTATATGACAATGATATATACATAACATTAAATTATCTAGATTCTATGACATGATATATACATAACATTAAATGATCTAGATTATATGACAAGGATATATACATAACATTAAATGCTCTAGATTATATGACAATGATATATACATAACATTAAATGCTCTAGATTCTATGACAATGATATATACATAACATTAAATGCTCTAGATTCTATGACAATGATATATACATAACATTAAATGCTCTAGATTATATGACAATGATATATACATAACATTAAATGCTCTAGATTCTATGACAATGATATATACATAACATTAAATGCTCTAGATTATATGACAATGATATATACATAATATTAAATGCTCTAGATTATATGACAATGATATATACATAACATTAAATGCTCTAGATTCTATGACAATGATATATACATAACATTAAATGCTCTAGATTATATGACAATGATATATACATAATATTAAATGCTCTAGATTAAATGACAATCATATATACATAACATTAAATGCTCTAGATTATATGACAATGATATATACATAACATTAAATGCTCTAGATTCTATGACAATGATATATACATAACATTAAATGCTCTAGATTATATGACAATGATATATACATAACATTAAATGCTCTAGATTCTATGACAATGCTATATACATAACATTAAATGCTCTAGACTCTATAATGCTGTAAAATGAATAGCATGATATGGAAGCTATGTTAAAATTATTGCAAATTAAAGTTCAATTGTGGAAAATGTAAAACTCTTTCGTCGATTGTTGGTTTTTATCCGCAAGTAAATTTAAATTAAATGATAAAATAAAATAACTCAAAATTTGTAGTTATTCCGAAAGGGTTAATTTACTTTTTCGACCTGCGAATTCAATTAATGAATAATTATCCGAACTTGCTGATTTTATATTATCTCAATATATATTAATAAGAAATATTAATAAGAAATATTACTAGGAGTTATGGCAAGGTATTTTAGGAAGCCGATAGTTGGACAAAAACTAAATCTCTTCAACTTTTATTATCGCTGGTCACAGCTGAAATTGCCAACAGACAATGCTGACATCTGAAGAGAACGAAAACGTTATTTTCTTTCGGGAAGTCAATCTAACAGATTTTTCACTTTCAGATCTCCTCACCCCTCACCTCCACTCGGGGAAATAGCTGGTCGAGATCTAAATAAACAACAAAACAATCGGGTGTAAATATTGTTGTAACAACTACATTTTAACGTTGACGTCGCGTTATTTACATCTCACCAAAGCTTTCAGATCTGTGAGATTTTCAATTAGGATAAGATGGCTTAATAAACTCCGAAATCTACTCTATCAAGGTATAGTTGTAAGTATTTACAATTCCTGAATCAAAAGGATAATATCACGCTTTACTTCTCGCAGATTAATGTTATCGTTTCATTGCTGATCAAAGATTCATAAATGTAGATTGAATTATCTACCAAAAAAAGCTGTTGTTTGCAGAGATTGGTCAAACCGAAGATGCAACAAATTTGAAGAAAGTGGACGAAACTTTATTAATAACTGAGAACAACTAAAATTAGAAATCAGGCAACAATGATCAAATTATCGATAGTTTGTGTAAGGTATTAAATAGAAACAGAATGTAGTAACATCAATAATTCTTTTCTGATATAGTAATTAATAGCAGGGAGAGTAGAAGAATTGTCTAAATCTTCAACAGTTTTACGATGTTACAAAAATAGAGGCAGCTTTTGATGGAAAATTGAAAAGTATCTCAGTATTTGCGAAGATTTGCAATTTATTAAAGTTTTACTGGGTTCATGGCTTATTTAAAAAAATAAGATAAGATATTCTCCGAAGATACCAATTAAAGTAAGGAATAACCTACTACGATGATGATGGGGTCAATAACATACATGTTTAATTAATTATTAATAACACCCACCTAATTAGAAAACATTTATATATATATACATATATATATATATATATTCATATATATAATATGCAATACATACCAAACATGGGCATTTAAATTATATTAGAACATTATAAGAACATAGTTTAGAGTAACAAAAGAGTGTTAATATTTATTAAAAGAAAATATCAATCATTAAAGATTCTTTAAAATAATTTTTGAAAAAATTAGTTTAGAACTTTGGTCTAGTTTCAGACATATGTACACTGACCCGGAAATGAAATGGTTGCAGAATATTCCCCATGATGCCATAGGAAAGTATAAGGATGGCGCTTGAGGGCTACAAGGGTGTAGGGTCAGTAGTGGTAGGGTGATATGGGGTTGAAAGTAGTTTTGCAGCGTGTATGGAGTCTGTAGTATAATTGTGGTAGTTGTGGTGGTATGGAGTTAATTAGAGGGATGAGATCTGTATAATCACCTCACCTCACTACACCTCATTACACCTCACTACACCTTATTACACCACACCCCACCTCATTACACCTCATTACACCTGCCCTCACTACACCTAACCTCACCTCAATACACCACACTAAACCCTCACTACATCCTGCTACACCCCACCTCACTCTACTACACTCCAATAAACCATCACTACATCCCACTACACCTTACTACACCTCACTAGACCTCACCTCACCTCACTACACCTCACTTCACCTCACTATACCTCACTACACCTGACCTCACCTCACTACACCTAACTACACCTCACTAAACCCTTACTACATCCTGCTACACCCCACCTCACTCTACCACACTCCAATAAACCATCACTACATCCCATTACACCTTACTACACCTCACTACACTCCACCTTACCCCACTACACCCCACTTCACTCTACTACCCGCACTACACCTCACTACACCTCACTACACCCCACTACACCTCACTACACCCCACTACACCTTACTACACCTCACTACACTCCACCTTACCCCACTACACCCCACCCCACTCTACTACCCGCACTACACCTCACTACACCCTCACTACTCCTTACTACACCTCACTATACTCCACCTTACCCCACTACACCCCACCTCACTCTACTACCCGCA
The DNA here is from genome assembly GCA_964035775.1 of Osedax frankpressi. NCBI lineage: Eukaryota > Metazoa > Annelida > Polychaeta > Sabellida > Siboglinidae > Osedax > Osedax frankpressi. The sequence goes on along the minus strand of OZ038312.1, from coordinate 3,980,328 downwards.
CTACACCCCACTACCCCTCACTACACCCCACTACACCTTACTACACCTCACTACACTCAACCTTACCCCACTACACCACGCCTCACTCTACTACCCGCACTACACCCCACTACACCTTACTACACCTCACTACACTCCACCTTACCCCACTACACCCCACCCCACTCTACTACCCGCACTACACCCTCACTACTCCTTACTACACCTCACTACACTCCACCTTACCCCACTACACCCCACCTCACTCTACTACCCGCACTACACCCCACTACCCCTCACTACACCCCGCTACACCTTACTACACCTCACTACACTCCACCTTACCCCACTACACCACACCTCACTCTACTACCCGCACTACACCCCACTACACCTTACTACACCTCACTACACTCCACCTTACCCCACTACACCCCACCTCACTCTACTACCCGCACTACACCCCACTACACCTCACTACTACACCTTACTACACCTCACTACACTCCACCTTACCCCCACTACACCCCACCTCACTCTACTACCCGCACTACACCCCACTACCCCCCCACTACACCTTACTACACCTCACTACACTCCACCTTACCCCACTACACCCCACCCCACTCTACTACCCGCACTACACCCTCACTACTCCTTACTACACCTCACTACACTCCACCTTACCCCACTACACCCCACTTCACTCTACTACCCGCACTACACCCCACTACCCCTCACTACACCCCGCTACACCTTACTACACCTCACTACACTCCACCTTACCCCACTACACCACACCTCACTCTACTACCCGCACTACACCCCACTACACCTTACTACACCTCACTACACTCCACCTTACCCCACTACACCCCACCTCACTCTACTACCCGCACTACACCCCACTACACCTCACTACTACACCTTACTACACCTCACTACACTCCACCTTACCCCCACTACACCCCACCTCACTCTACTACCCGCACTACACCACACTACCCCCCCACTACACCTTACTACACCTCACTACACTCCACCTTACCCCCACTACACCCCACCTCACTCTACTACCCTCACTACACGCCACTACCCCTCACTACACTCCACCTTACCCCACTACACCCCCCCCCCCTCACTCTACTACCCGCACTACACCCCACTACACCTCACTACTACACCTTACTACACCTCACTACACTCCACCTTACCCCCACTACACCCCACCTCACTCTACTACCCGCACTACACCACACTACCCCCCCCACTACACCTTACTACACCTCACTACACTCCACCTTACCCCCACTACACCCCACCTCACTCTACTACCCTCACTACACGCCACTACCCCTCACTACACTCCACCTTACCCCACTACACCCCACCTCACTCTACTACCCGCACTACACCCCACTACCCCTCACTACTACACCTTACTACACCTCACTACACTCCACCTTACCCCCACTACACCCCACCTCACTCTACTACCCTCACTACACGCCACTACCCCTCACTACACTCCACCTTACCCCACTACACCCCCCCCTCACTCTACTACCCGCACTACACCCCACTACACCTCACTACTACACCTTACTACACCTCACTACACTCCACCTTACCCCCACTACACCCCACCTCACTCTACTACCCGCACTACACCACACTACCCCCCCACTACACCTTACTACACCTCACTACACTCCACCTTACCCCCACTACACCCCACCTCACTCTACTACCCTCACTACACGCCACTACCCCTCACTACACTCCACCTTACCCCACTACACCCCACCTCACTCTACTACCCGCACTACACCCCACTACCCCTCACTACTACACCTTACTACACCTCACTACACTCCACCTTACCCCCACTACACCCCACCTCACTCTACTACCCTCACTACACCACACTACACTCCACCTCACTCTACTACCCGCACTACACCCCACTACCCCCCCACTACACCTTACTACACCTCACTACACTCCACCTTACCCCACTACACCCCACCTCACTCTACTACCCGCACTACACCCCACTACCCCTCACTACACCCCACTACACCTTACTACACCTCACTACACTCCACCTTACCCCACTACACCCCACTTCACTCTACTACCCACACTACACCTCACTACACCCCACTACACCTCACTACACCCCACTACACCTTACTACACCTCACTACACTCCACCTTACCCCACTACACCTCACTACACTCCACTACCCGCACTACACCCCACTACCCCTCACTACTACCCGCACTACACCCCACTACCCCTCACTACTACCCGCACTACACCCCACTACCCCTCACTACTACCATCCAGTAGAACCAGTTCACCGAGATGCTATAAGTTTTGAGAAGTTTCAGCAATTTGCGGTCAGGTAATACTTCATAGAATTCCAAACTATGATCGCAGACAAACACAATCTCACTGCGATTTGTCCAGTTGAAACCGATTATGCGTGATGCCTGGGACTGCAAGGGTTTGGGGGTCGGAGGAGAATAGGTGACGGGATGGGAGAGTGGAGGTCAGGAGGGTCAGGGGTGGATCAGGAGCGGGTGGTAAGAGCCGGGGATCAGTGTAGACTTGAGATCGATGAAGGGTGCGTTATAAGATATGGTTATAAGAGAGGGTAACGAGAGAATGTGCGATGATCTTGTCTCATGAAGGTAATAGAGGTGATCATGGGAACTTAATAAAAATATAACTAACTTATATATTAAATAGAACTAACTTATATATTAAATATAACTAACTTATATATTAAATAGAACTAACTTATTAAATAGAACTAACTTATATATTAAATAGAACTAACTTATTAAATAGAACTAACTTATATATTAAATATAACTAACTTATTAAATATAACTAACTTATATATTAAATAGAACTAACTTATTAAATAGAACTAACTTATTAAATAGAACTAAATTATTAAATATAACTAACTTATATATTAAATAGAACTAACTTATTAAATAGAACTAACTTATATATTAAATAGAACTAACTTATATATTAAATAGAACTAACTTATTAAATATAACTAACTTATATATTAAATATAACTAACTTATTAAATATAACTAACTTATATATTAAATAGAACTAACTTATTAAATAGAACTAACTTATATATTAAATATAACTAACTTATTAAATATAACTAACTTATATATTAAATATAACTAACTTATTAAATAGAACTAACTTATTAAATAGAACTAAATTATTAAATATAACTAACTTATATATTAAATAGAACTAACTTATTAAATAGAACTAACTTATATATTAAATAGAACTAACTTATATATTAAATAGAACTAACTTATTAAATATAACTAACTTATATATTAAATAGAACTAACTTATTAAATAGAACTAACTTATATATTAAATAGAACTAACTTATTAAATAGAACTAACTTATATATTAAATATAACTAACTTATTAAATATAACTAACTTATATATTAAATATAACTAACTTATTAAATAGAACTAACTTATTAAATAGAACTAAATTATTAAATATAACTAACTTATATATTAAATAGAACTAACTTATTAAATAGAACTAACTTATATATTAAATAGAACTAACTTATTAAATAGAACTAACTTATATATTAAATATAACTAACTTATATATTAAATAGAACTAACTTATTAAATAGAACTAACTTATATATTAAATAGAACTAACTTATATATTAAATAGAACTAACTTATAAAATAGAACTAACTTATATATTAAATAGAACTAACTTATTAAATATAACTAACTTATATATTAAATAGAACTAACTTATTAAATATAACTAACTTATATATTAAATAGAACTAACTTATTAAATAGAACTAAATTATTAAATATAACTAACTTATATATTAAATAGAACTAACTTATATATTAAATAGAACTAACTTATATATTAAATAGAACTAACTTATATATTAAATAGAATACTAAATTAATAATAATAATTATCAATATTCAATAATTGAAACAATAAAATTAAAAAGGTGATGTATAATATATGTTAAATATTATGTGTAATTAGAATTAAATAATTTATTTGAAAATATTGAATTATTATTATTATTATTGATTTATTAAGATTTTAATAATAAAATAATCATAAAATAAAACACGTTTTTCAAAAAAAATTAATAAAATAAATTATGTATTGATTACATTGCATCAGAGTTAAATTAGATTATATTAGAATACATTATATTATATTAGATTAAATTAGAATTATTACATAAAATCATATGAAAATAGTAGAATTACTAGAATACAAAAGTAAAAGAAACCTTTGAACTTTGAGAATATTCAATTGAATCCAATTCATTTTTATAATTCACAAATTCCTGTTATATAATGCATTTGAAATCAATAATATAAACATCTGGTAAATTTTAAATTATTATAATAAATATATTAAATTTATAAAGGAAAATAAAGTCAGATTATAATAGTAACAATTATAATATTAATTTAATACAATTTACAAAAGAAAATGAATAAATAATATAATAATTACATTTCATGACAAATATTAATGAAAATTAATATTGAAGTGAATAAAAGATGGAATATATTCCTTATTATGAGTAATAAAGGGTCAAAGGGTAAATAAGGATGTGTAACCACTGAAGTGAAGCAACGCTGAACAGCTAGGATACTCATTGTCGGAGAAAACTTCATGGATATCACTTCACCTTTATCTTCCATCCTGCCAAGTGCGGAGGCGAGGGTAAATTCACAATAATAATAAGAATCTAATGATAGAAATAACAATTCATAAAGTGAAACATGTAAACTTGAAATTGATGTTGGTTTTCTTATCAGCACCCTTGATGTGAACATGGCCAGCTTGTAAACAGAACAACTGAAATGATGTGAGGAGGTGTGTGGAGATGTTTGAGGTGTGTGAGGAGGTGTGTGAGGAGGTGTGTGAGGTGTGTGAGGAGGTGTGTGAGGAGGTGTGTGAGGAGGTATGTGATGATGTGTGTGAGGAGGTGTGTGAGGAGGTGTGTGAGGAGGTGTGTGAGGAGGTGTGTGAGGAGGTGTGTGAGGAGGTGTGTGAGGAGGTGTGTGAGGAGGTGTGTGAGGAGGTGTGCGAGGAGGTGTGTAAGGAGGTGTGTGAGGAAGTGTGTGAGGAGTTGTGTGTAGAGGCGTGTGTGTGTGTAAGGAGGTGTGCGTTCGTAGGTGTGTGTGAGGAAGTGTGTGTTGGTAGGTTTGTGTGAGGAGGTGTGTGAGAGGTGTGTGAGAGGTGTGTGAGAGGTGTGTGAGAGGTGTGTGAGAAGGTGTGTGTATGGATGTTTGTTGGTGAGGTGTGTGAGAAGTGTGTGATAAGGTGTTTGTGATAAGGTAAGTGTGTGGGGATATAAACATATATAATATATTGCATTCATGTGCAGAGTTTATAAATGCTCTGAAAGTTATAATGATTTGCAACTAATAGACAAGGTAAGCTATTACATATTAATCGCATATTAATCTCATATTAACCGCATATTAACCGCATATTAACCGCATAATAACCGCATATTAACCGCATATTAACTGCATATTAACCGCATATTAACCGCAATATTAATCTCATATTAATCTCATATTAACCGCATATTAACCGCATATTAACCGCATATTAACCGCATATTAACCTCATATTAACCTCATATTAACCGCATATTAACCGCATATTAACCGCATATTAACCTCATATTAACCTCATATTAACCGCATATTAACCGCATATTAACCGCATATTAACCTCATATTAACCTCATATTAACCGCATATTAACCGCATATTAACCGCATATTAACCGCATATTAACCGCATATTAACCGCATATTAACCTCATATTAACCTCATATTAACCGCATATTAACCGCATATTAACCTCATATTAACCGCATATTAACCGCATATTAACCGCATATTAACCGCATATTAACCTCATATTAACCGCATATTAATCTCATATTAACCGCATATTAACAGCATATTAACCGCATATTAACCGCATATTAACCTCATATTAACCGCATATTAATCTCATATTAACCGCATATTAACCGCATATTAACCGCATATTAACCGCATATTAACTGCATATTAACCTCATATTAACCGCATATTAACCGCATATTAACCGCATATTAACCGCATATTAACAGCATATTAATATCATATTAATCGCATATTAACTGCATATTAACCGCATATTAACTGCATATTAACCGCATATTAACCGCATATTAACCGCATAATAACCGCATATTAACCGCATATTAACCTCATATTAACCGCATATTAACCTCATATTAACCGCATATTAACCGCATATTAACCGCATATTAACCGCATATTAACCGCATATTAACCGCATATTAACCGCATATTAACCGCATATTAACCTCATATTAACCTCATATTAACCGCATATTAACCGCATATTAACCGCATATTAACCGCATATTAACCGCATATTAACCGCATATTAACCTCATATTAACCTCATATTAACCGCATATTAACCGCATATTAACCGCATATTAACCGCATATTAACCGCATATTAACCGCATATTAATCTCATATTAACCGCATATTAACCGCATATTAACCGCATATTAACAGCATATTAATATCATATTAATCGCATATTAACTGCATATTAACCGCATATTAACCGCATATTAACCGCATATTAACCTCATATTAACCGCATATTAACCGCATATTAACCGCATATTAACCGCATATTAACCGCATAATAACCGCATATTAACAGCATATTAATATCATATTAATCGCATATTAACTGCATATTAACCGCATATTAACTGCATATTAACCGCATATTAACCGCATATTAACCGCATAATAACCGCATATTAACCGCATATTAACCTCATATTAACCGCATATTAACCTCATATTAACCGCATATTAACCGCATATTAACCGCATATTAACCGCATATTAACCGCATATTAACCGCATATTAACCGCATATTAACCGCATATTAACCTCATATTAACCTCATATTAACCGCATATTAACCGCATATTAACCGCATATTAACCTCATATTAATCGCATATTAACCTCATATTAACCGCATATTAATCTCATATTAACCGCATATTAACAGCATATTAACCGCATATTAACCGCATATTAACCTCATATTAACCGCATATTAATCTCATATTAACCGCATATTAACCGCATATTAACCGCATATTAACAGCATATTAATATCATATTAATCGCATATTAACTGCATATTAACCGCATATTAACCGCATATTAACCGCATATTAACCTCATATTAACCGCATATTAACCGCATATTAACCGCATATTAACCGCATATTAACCGCATAATAACCGCATATTAACAGCATATTAATATCATATTAATCGCATATTAACTGCATATTAACCGCATATTAACTGCATATTAACCGCATATTAACCGCATATTAACCGCATAATAACCGCATATTAACCGCATATTAACCTCATATTAACCGCATATTAACCTCATATTAACCGCATATTAACCTCATATTAACCGCATATTAACCTCATATTAACCGCATATTAACCGCATATTAACCTCATATTAACCGCATATTAACTGCATATTAACCGCATATTAACCGCATATTAACCTCATATTAACCGCATATTAACCGCATATTAATCTCATATTAACCGCATATTAACTGCATATTAATCGCATATTAACCGCATATTAACCGCATATTAACAGCATATTAATATCATATTAATCGCATATTAACTGCATATTAACCGCATATTAACCGCATATTAACCGCATATTAACCTCATATTAACCGCATATTAACCTCATATTAACCGCATATTAACCGCATATTAACCTCATATTAACCGCATATTAACAGCATATTAACCGCATATTAACCGCATAATAACCGCATATTAACAGCATATTAATATCATATTAATCGCATATTAACTGCATATTAACCGCATATTAACTGCATATTAACCGCATATTAACCGCAATATTAACCGCATATTAACCGCATATTAACAGCATATTAATATCATATTAATCGCATATTAACTGCATATTAACCGCATATTAACCGCATATTAACCGCATATTAACCTCATATTAACCGCATATTAACCGCATATTAACCGCATATTAACCGCATATTAACCGCATAATAACCGCATATTAACAGCATATTAATATCATATTAATCGCATATTAACTGCATATTAACCGCATATTAACTGCATATTAACCGCATATTAACCGCATATTAACCGCATAATAACCGCATATTAACCGCATATTAACCTCATATTAACCGCATATTAACCTCATATTAACCGCATATTAACCTCATATTAACCGCATATTAACCGCATATTAACCGCATATTAACAGCATATTAATATCATATTAATCGCATATTAACTGCATATTAACCGCATATTAACCGCATATTAACCGCATATTAACCTCATATTAACCGCATATTAACCTCATATTAACCGCATATTAACCGCATATTAACCTCATATTAACCGCATATTAACAGCATATTAATATCATATTAATCGCATATTAACTGCATATTAACCGCATATTAACCGCATATTAACCGCATATTAACCTCATATTAACCGCATATTAACCGCATATTAACCTCATATTAACCTCATATTAACCGCATATTAACCGCATATTAACCTCATATTAACCGCATATTAACTGCATATTAACCGCATATTAACCGCATATTAATCTCATATTAATCGCATATTAATCTCATATTAACCGCATATTAACCGCATATTAACCGCATATTAATCGCATATTAACCGCATATTAACCGCATAATAACCGCATATTAATCTCATATTAACCGCATATTAACCTCATATTAACCGCATATTAACCGCATATTAACCTCATATTAACCGCATATTAACCTCATATTAACCGCATATTAACCGCATATTAATCTCATATTAATCGCATATTAATCTCATATTAATCGCATATTAACTGCATATTAACCGCATATTAACCGCATATTAACCGCATATTAACCGCATAATAACCGCATATTAACAGCATATTAATATCATATTAATCGCATATTAACTGCATATTAACCGCATATTAACTGCATATTAACCGCATATTAACCGCATATTAACCGCATAATAACCGCATATTAACCGCATATTAACCTCATATTAACCGCATATTAACCTCATATTAACCGCATATTAACCTCATATTAACCGCATATTAACCGCATATTAACCGCATATTAACCGCATATTAATATCATATTAATCGCATATTAACTGCATATTAACCGCATATTAACCGCATATTAACCGCATATTAACCTCATATTAACCGCATATTAACCTCATATTAACCTCATATTAACCGCATATTAACCGCATATTAATATCATATTAATCGCATATTAACTGCATATTAACCGCATATTAACCGCATATTAACCGCATATTAACCTCATATTAACCGCATATTAACCTCATATTAACCGCATATTAACCGCATATTAACCTCATATTAACCGCATATTAACCGCATATTAACCGCATATTAACCGCATATTAACCGCATATTAACCTCATATTAACCGCATATTAACCGCATATTAACCGCATATTAACCGCATATTAATATCATATTAATCGCATATTAACTGCATATTAACCGCATATTAACCGCATATTAACCGCATATTAACCTCATATTAACCGCATATTAACCGCATATTAACCGCATATTAACCGCATATTAACCGCATATTAACCGCATATTAACCGCATATTAATATCATATTAATCGCATATTAACTGCATATTAACCGCATATTAACCGCATATTAACCGCATATTAACCTCATATTAACCGCATATTAACCTCATATTAACCTCATATTAACCGCATATTAACCGCATATTAACCGCATATTAACCGCATATTAATATCATATTAATCGCATATTAACTGCATATTAACCGCATATTAACCGCATATTAACCGCATATTAACCTCATATTAACCGCATATTAACCTCATATTAACCGCATATTAACCGCATATTAATCGCATATTAACCTCATATTAACCGCATATTAACCTCATATTAACCGCATATTAACCGCATATTAACCGCATATTAACCGCATATTAATATCATATTAATCGCATATTAACTGCATATTAACCGCATATTAACCGCATATTAACCGCATATTAACCTCATATTAACCGCATATTAACCTCATATTAACCTCATATTAACCTCATATTAACCGCATATTAACAGCATATTAATATCATATTAATCGCATATTAACCGCATATTAACCGCATATTAACCGCATATTAACCTCATATTAACCGCATATTAACAGCATATTAATATCATATTAATCGCATATTAACTGCATATTAACCGCATATTAACCGCATATTAACCGCATATTAACCTCATATTAACCTCATATTAACTGCATATTAATCGCATATTAACCGCATATTAACCGCATATTAACCTCATATTAACCGCATATTAACTGCATATTAACCGCATATTAACCGCATATTAATCTCATATTAATCGCATATTAATCTCATATTAACCGCATATTAACCGCATATTAACCGCATATTAACCGCATATTAATCGCATATTAACCGCATATTAACCGCATAATAACCGCATATTAATCTCATATTAACCGCATATTAACCTCATATTAACCGCATATTAACCGCATATTAACCTCATATTAACCGCATATTAACCTCATATTAACCGCATATTAATCTCATATTAACCGCATATTAACCGCATATTAACCTCATATTAACCGCATATTAACCTCATATTAACCGCATATTAACCGCATATTAACCGCATATTAACCTCATATTAACCTCATATTAACCGCATATTAACCGCATATTAACCGCATATTAATCTCATATTAACCTCATATTAACCGCAATATTAACCGCATATTAACCTCATATTAACCGCATATTAACCGCATATTAACCGCATATTAATATCATATTAACCGCATATTAACCGCATATTAATCGCATATTAACCTCATATTAATCTCATATTAATCTCATATTAACCGCATATTAACAGCATATTAACCGCATATTAACCGCATATTAATCTCATATTAATCGCATATTAATCTCATATTAACCGCATATTAACCGCATATTAACCGCATATTAACCGCATATTAACCTCATAATAACCGCATAATAACCGCATATTAACCGCATATTAACCGCATATTAACAGCATATTAATATCATATTAATCGCATATTAACTGCATATTAACCGCATATTAACCGCATATTAACCGCATATTAACCTCATATTAACCGCATATTAACCGCATATTAATCTCATATTAACCGCATATTAACCTCATATTAACCGCATATTAACCGCATATTAACCTCATATTAACCGCATATTAACCTCATATTAACCGCATATTAACCGCATATTAACCGCATATTAACCTCATATTAACCTCATATTAACCGCATATTAACCGCATATTAACCGCATATTAATCTCATATTAACCTCATATTAATCGCATATTAACCGCAATATTAACCGCATATTAACCTCATATTAACCGCATATTAACCGCATATTAACCGCATATTAATATCATATTAACCGCATATTAACCGCATATTAATCGCATATTAACCTCATATTAACCTCATATTAATATCATATTAACCGCATATTAATCGCATATTAACCTCATATTAACCGCATATTAACCGCATATTAACCGCATATTAATATCATATTAACCGCATATTAACCTCATATTAACCGCATATTAACCGCATATTAACCTCATATTAACCGCATATTAACCGCATATTAACCGCATATTAACCTCATATTAACCTCATATTAACCGCATATTAACCGCATATTAACCGCATATTAACCGCATATTAACCGCATATTAACCGCATATTAACCGCATATTAACCGCATATTAATCTCATATTAACCGCATATTAACCGCATATTAACCGCATATTAACCTCATATTAATCGCATATTAACTGCATATTAACCGCATATTAACCTCATATTAACCGCATATTAACCTCATATTAACCGCATATTAACCGCATATTAACCGCATATTAACCTCATATTAACCTCATATTAACCGCATATTAACCGCATATTAACCGCATATTAACCGCATATTAACCTCATATTAACCGCATATTAACCTCATATTAACCGCATATTAATCTCATATTAACCGCATATTAACCGCATATTAACCTCATATTAACCGCATATTAACCTCATATTAACCGCATATTAACCGCATATTAACCGCATATTAACCTCATATTAACCTCATATTAACCGCATATTAACCGCATATTAACCGCATATTAATCTCATATTAACCTCATATTAACCGCAATATTAACCGCATATTAACCTCATATTAACCGCATATTAACCGCATATTAACCGCATATTAATATCATATTAACCGCATATTAACCGCATATTAATCGCATATTAACCTCATATTAATCTCATATTAATCTCATATTAACCGCATATTAACAGCATATTAACCGCATATTAACCGCATATTAATCTCATATTAATCGCATATTAATCTCATATTAACCGCATATTAACCGCATATTAACCGCATATTAACCGCATATTAACCTCATAATAACCGCATATTAACCTCATATTAACCGCATATTAACCGCATATTAACCGCATATTAACCGCATATTAACAGCATATTAACCTCATATTAACCGCATATTAACCGCATATTAACAGCATATTAATATCATATTAATCGCATATTAACTGCATATTAACCGCATATTAACTGCATATTAACCGCATATTAACCTCATATTAACCGCATATTAACCGCATATTAACAGCATATTAATATCATATTAATCGCATATTAACTGCATATTAACCGCATATTAACCGCATATTAACCGCATATTAACCTCATATTAACCGCATATTAACCGCATATTAATCTCATATTAACCGCATATTAACCTCATATTAACCGCATATTAACCGCATATTAACCTCATATTAACCGCATATTAACCTCATATTAACCGCATATTAACCGCATATTAACCGCATATTAACCTCATATTAACCTCATATTAACCGCATATTAACCGCATATTAACCGCATATTAATCTCATATTAACCTCATATTAATCGCATATTAACCGCAATATTAACCGCATATTAACCTCATATTAACCGCATATTAACCGCATATTAACCGCATATTAATATCATATTAACCGCATATTAACCGCATATTAATCGCATATTAACCTCATATTAACCTCATATTAATATCATATTAACCGCATATTAATCGCATATTAACCTCATATTAACCGCATATTAACCGCATATTAACCGCATATTAATATCATATTAACCGCATATTAACCTCATATTAACCGCATATTAACCGCATATTAACCGCATATTAACCGCATATTAACCGCATATTAACCGCATATTAACCGCATATTAATATCATATTAACCGCATATTAACCTCATATTAACCGCATATTAACCGCATATTAACCGCATATTAACCGCATATTAATCGCATATTAACCTCATATTAACCGCATATTAACCGCATATTAACCGCATATTAATATCATATTAACCGCATATTAACCTCATATTAACCGCATATTAACCGCATATTAATCGCATATTAACCTCATATTAACCTCATATTAATATCATATTAACCGCATATTAATCGCATATTAACCTCATATTAACCGCATATTAACCGCATATTAACCGCATATTAATATCATATTAACCGCATATTAACCTCATATTAACCGCATATTAACCGCATATTAATCGCATATTAACCGCATATTAACCTCATATTAACCGCATATTAACCGCATATTAATCTCATATTAACCGCATATTAACCGCATATTAACCTCATATTAACCGCATATTAACCGCATATTAACCGCATATTAACCTCATATTAACCTCATATTAACCGCATATTAACCGCATATTAACCGCATATTAACCGCATATTAACCGCATATTAACCGCATATTAACCGCATATTAACCGCATATTAATCTCATATTAACCGCATATTAACCGCATATTAACCGCATATTAACCTCATATTAATCGCATATTAACTGCATATTAACCGCATATTAACCTCATATTAACCGCATATTAACCTCATATTAACCGCATATTAACCGCATATTAACCGCATATTAACCTCATATTAACCTCATATTAACCGCATATTAACCGCATATTAACCGCATATTAACCGCATATTAACCGCATATTAACCGCATATTAACCTCATATTAACCGCATATTAACTGCATATTAACCGCATATTAACCGCATATTAACCGCATATTAACCGCATATTAACCGCATATTAATCTCATATTAACCGCATATTAACTGCATATTAACCGCATATTAACCGCATATTAACCGCATATTAATCTCATATTAACCTCATATTAATCGCATATTAACCGCAATATTAACCGCATATTAACCTCATATTAACCGCATATTAACCGCATATTAACCGCATATTAATCTCATATTAACCTCATATTAATCGCATATTAACCGCAATATTAACCGCATATTAATCTCATATTAACCTCATATTAATCGCATATTAACCGCAATATTAACCGCATATTAACCTCATATTAACCGCATATTAACCGCATATTAACCGCATATTAATATCATATTAACCGCATATTAACCGCATATTAATCGCATATTAACCTCATATTAACCTCATATTAATATCATATTAACCGCATATTAATCGCATATTAACCTCATATTAACCGCATATTAACCGCATATTAACCGCATATTAATATCATATTAACCGCATATTAACCGCATATTAACCGCATATTCGCAGCTGCGATCGCATAGATTCCATACACTTCTTGTTGTTAATCAAAAAGCTCTTTCCAAACTCAATGCACTAGATCTACGTAGATTTACGTAGATCTACGTGGATCAAGTATGATTTCAACAATTTGTAATAATTAGCAATATTGTACGATAAGTTTATCTTTCTCAACTAATTTTGATATATCGAATAAATGAAAAAAACTGATTTGTCACTAGCTAAACAATAGAAATGATATCAGCCGACTTGTTACCAACAAAATAAAATTCTGATCTAATCACAAAACAATAGTTTCTCCCGATACTTTCAATTAAACGCAAATTCAGAAATTCCGATATCTCACCATTTCTTTATTCTTTAGAAATTAATAATCTTATAATCGTATATATTTATCTATTCAAGAAGCACACAAATTTGGCGGTATCATAATAATTGAGGCGAGGAGTTTTAATTAGGTGGCGAGTGGATTAGCTGTAGTGTAGTTCATGAATAACCATATTAGGTGCTAATTATGAAGGGTTAGTTGATGGTTTAAACTTATTTTTCTACTTAAAAGTTAAATTTCAGCTTTTCACCGAATAAGAAGCCGAGAGTTTTGTCTTCATTTGAGCATTGAGGCGACAGCTACGTTACAGTTTAGTATAAAGAGTTACGCGAGAACAACGCATGTATTCCATGAAGGCATTGAGCATTGCGATGCCATCGTCAGTTTGCAGTCAGTTCTCAGTTGCTCTGTGAGTCGTCGGTAGAAAAGTAATAGCTTGGGATATTTACTAAAAAGTGCAAATAAGGATATGTTCTAAATAAGTGGGCCAAGGACTGATCCTTGAGAAACTCCGAGTGAGATTATTCGGGGATTTGAAGAAACTACATTTATATTCAGTCAACTATGAAACCTGTCAAGGGCGTTGTTTGAAAAGAAGTATTTCTGAGAGAAACTCGATGATGACGATGGTGATGTCGTGGTGGATGATCAATAAAAATACTGCTGGCAATGTGCAGAGTGAGAATTGTAAAAGATTGTACAGGAGAATTATTCTTAACATGCAGAGCGAGATCCTCGCTTGTAGTCAATCTGAGACTTGCGAAGAATACCAACACCACCACATTTCCAGTTCAGTTCAGTTAGGTTGGCTGAACATATTACTAGATAATCGATGAAAGTTCTCAAATGAATTATCTTACAACATTTGTTATTTGTTTGCTACTCCTACTACCCAACGACTAAAGAAGATTAAACAGACGCTAACTTATCTGAATGCGGCATCTACACATAAGAACTTTGTTTTTTAGCTGCTCGCATTTAAATTATCAATATCCCTTTTAAGAAAGTTCTAAGAATAGTTGTAATTATCAGTTCGAAATTCGTGTGCCGGATATTTTCATATTCATTTTGTCTCATTACTACCTTTATAAAGTGATTTCTTAGCTCTCGATGCTACTAGGCTTACATTATCCAATAACCTTTAACATTTAAATAAGATTATTATTGCATCTCTGAATATGGCCGCCTATAACCGCATAGTATGCGGTGTACACTGCTATCAGACTTTTTATACAATATTGCGACCGACTTAATACAATCTACATATGGTTGTTAACTTATTAATTTTCTAGATATAGTGACTCGGTAGATCATTGCAAAATATGAATATATTATTTACATCAAGAATTATTTTCTCACTCCATTTATTAATTTCGATACGTCAGTATTCAAAATAAATCCATATATTCATAAATACGTATATAGTTAATACAATTCATTTATGTTATTTTGATTTTTTAATTCGATAAAAATGCATGTTATAGCATATGCGATCATTCATACTAGTACAGAGGATCATATGTAATTAAACAAGTATAATAAAACAATATTAATATTAATTAATTAATTATCATAATTATTATGTATTATTAAAATAGTATATCAATTTATTACCTGCTGATTTGAATCATCAAAAAAAACGCTATTATTGGAATTTCCTGGTTTAAATCTTACTGGATCTTCAGATAAACTTAAATATGATGAAGTTTCATTCATACTTGTTAACTTATATATTATAACAATACAATTATTTAAAATATCTATTTACCAATAATAATGATACATTATTTAAAATATATAAGACAGAACCATACAGAAGTATGGAGAAATACAATTTTATCTATATATATATATATATATACTAATTCTTGCTACAATTTATAATTGGTTACATTTAACTTTATTATATATATTCATATGTGAATATTAAACTATGAACTAAGTTTATTATTAAATTTTCATAGTAATTGAAGATATATGATATGTTTATAATATTGAATTTTAAATGCTACCTAAGAATACTGGTATTCTTGGATGCTTCTATATTTTATCATCTATCTAAATCGTAATCATTTATAATTTATCAGTTGTAGATATTTAACTATACTTAAATTAAGTATACAAATCATTGATAATAAATTAATCTGAATATGGTATCACTTTGACATACTAATATAATAATATGCCTTATATTATAATCATCTTAAACTTTTAATTTATAAAACTGAAAATTATATGAATCATAATAATATATACTATAACTGTTAAAATGTTATTTACAAAATACTATCAGTATAATTTATTCAAAAATATTTCCATGACAACATTAAATAATTTTAAAAATTAAATCAAATTAGAATAATATTTACAAAATAATACATCTGTTTAATTCAATACCTTTCCAATAGTATCTAATTATTTGATTTTGATATGACTTAAACTTATAAATATACAATAGTTTTATTATTCATAAACATTTATTTCTGTTGTGTATATAACTAATTATAATTACAATAATGGCAATGATTCAAGAGAGATATGAAATATTGAAAGAATTTGATAGATACTATTTGGAAAATTCTGGTTATTAATAATACATTTATTAAGATTGTAAATATATAATACTTAAATAACATATTTTCGTATTATCATTTTATGTATTTTTATAATTTAATATTATATTATTTTATATATTTAATATTTAAAAATACTAACAATTTTAGAATATTGATGTAAATACTACAATGTTATTTCGTAATAAACTACATTATACTTAGTCAGCCTATTCTAATTATATGATATGCTACCGCCCCGATTAAATACTACAATCTATCTCAACAAACGCCATTCAAAAATGAGCCATTTATTCTGTATCGTAAAACTTGTTCCAAATACTCCATAAAACATACAACCCATAAACGGTATTATGTTAATGTACACAACAAAATCATTGAGTGAAGTTATACAGTTGTTCATGTACAACCTCTAATGACATTTACCCATCGCTTAATAACGGATGATAAGCTCTAATAACCCATAGCTCGATATATCAATAAGAGGCTGGAATAGAATGTTCCCTCATACTTTTAGATGAAATAAAATTGAATTCATAATGTGTTCTTTCCTCTTGGATACATTTCTCTTAAAGACAATTATAACTAAATTTGTTGTGATCAAAATGACTCAAAATCATTTAAA
This sequence comes from Osedax frankpressi, assembly GCA_964035775.1. Taxonomy (NCBI): domain Eukaryota; kingdom Metazoa; phylum Annelida; class Polychaeta; order Sabellida; family Siboglinidae; genus Osedax; species Osedax frankpressi. Next base: position 3,961,638 of record OZ038312.1, on the reverse strand, counting down.
TATTGGTTTAATTCCACTTCGTAACCATTTCGTTGTATCCAAACCTATGCAATCATTTAGTTCGGTATATAACCATCTCCTCGCCACACCCATACTAGTAGTACCGACTAGTAGTATCTACCTCACCTAACGGCTACTCGCTACCCGCTGACCGCTACTCGCTAATCTGAACCTCGTGACTCGGCAACACCAGACCCAAGAACCCGGGAGTTGTGGTTGATGGGCAGTTCCCCGATGCAAGTCTGGATCATCACCTACGCCTACTTCGCTTTCATTTACTGCGGATCGTCGATGATGGCCGTTAGACGCGCTTTCCACTTGAACAGGCTAATGTTCGTCTACAATACGACAATGGCGGTGTTTTCCGGATACATGCTCTGCGAGGTGGGTAGTGTTGTATGGGTTGTATAGCGTTTTACGGGTTGGGCAGTTGTGTACGGAGTTGGTAGTGGTATAAGGAGTGGACAGTGGTGTACCGATTAGGTAGTACGGTGTATAGAGAAGCACTGGTTTTAATGAAAGTGTAAAGAATTGTTTGTAAATATATTTCTCGAGAATTGTGTAATTATAATATCCTCGTTGACATCTGGTGCTAATAATACCCACTACTCGTTGTTATACATCTCTCCGTTTGGATACGAAATAATCTCTTTATACGCCAAGTCGGAGTGGTGTATTATCTGATGTGGTCGACTACCGAGTACCTCTCGGCGGCTGATATCCTGCTTTTAAAGCATTCTCCCCCACCACTACTTCTCCAACTCTATTCTCTAATCGCTGCCGCCTAGATCATGCTGTCGGCCTACGAAGCTAATTACCCGTTATGGGGCTGCGTGAATTACAACAAGGATACTGTAGATAACCCCTACGAAGCCAGGGTTGGTACTCGATACGTATGCCAACACGGGCGTAATCCTATTGTTAGATATTCGATGTAACTGGAGTTCTCGCAACAAAATACTATCTAGTCTAAACGAACCACGCCAACTTTACGTTTTTATAATGGCATTAGTCGTGTTGCGATGGTCGTTGTATTGCAGATGTTATGTAATATATGAACACTCGCATTTAAAAGAAATAGTGAAGATAGGGGAATAGTAACCAACCTTTCAGGGAGTAATTTAATGTGAATATCGTATTATTTTCATTAATTAATGTCGATTACCATAGAGAGGGTTTGAATAATATCATCGCTTGTTTATTGCTTCTGTGATAACACGACATCTGTATTGTCTATCTGTATTGTATGATCGTGTATGATCACACCGGAGTGGTGCTGGAGTGGTACTGGAGTGGTACACCGTATACAGCGATTCTAGAGTGTGCTCTTCATCCTAGGCTGTGGGTGATTTTATTAGCGAAGTCATAGAAATACAAATGAAAACTTCTACAGTAAAATTAAAAGCGTCTGGCTCCTTATTAGTCTAAATAAAATTACTTGCGCCAAACGTTCCGTGGAACTAATGATTAAATAGAGCTAATCAAAGTCAGAAATTGTGTTTCTGATAAAGAATACATCTGGATATTCAAATGTTTGGATTAGACATTATTATATTATTGATCTAATGACATGCTACGTAGTATTCTATGAAAGCGGGCACAATCTAGCCTCGAGCCAAGACTAAGTAGTCACTCGTTGCCGTCTAACCGATCTGTACATCCGATAGTTTAATCGTATTCGCACCTACAGATGGCGCGGGTGTTGTGGTGTTACTTCCTCTCGAAGGCTGTGGAGCTCTTCGATACCGTGTTTATGGTGTTACGCAAGAAGAACTCGCAGATCACGTTCCTGCACGTATTTCACCATGCGTCCATGGTGAACATCTGGTGGTACGTAGCGATGTTCATGCCTGGCGGCCTCGGTTAGTGTCATTCACTAACTTTCACAATTTTTTAGAGAATCGATGAATGTAGATCGATATTAAGTTCGGAATATAATATCAACAGTTGATTTGATCAACTGTGACAATTAGACTTAAAAATGATGTTCCGATAACTATGTTCACTAACTTTTAATAATGTTTAGCAATCTTGACATTATAGATTTAAAATAGAATTTTAGATAATAATGTTCACTAAATTGCTACTTGTAGTAAAACTATGAAAGTATATAGAATTTTTTTTTCAAAATTTAAAATGTTTAAAATTAAATCGTTACATTTTATAGTGAACAGTGTGTTAGGTCTGGGTTCCCTTAATCGCATGACCACTACTAATCTTCTAATACTACGGTAGCTTATTTCGGCCCGATGCTGAACTGTTTCATCCACGTATTGATGTATTCGTATTACGGTCTGTCGGCGGTACCCAGGCTGCATGGCAAACTCTGGTGGAAACGTTACATCACTCGTCTGCAATTGGTTGGTCGATATAATCCCACTGGACGTCGTCAATTCGACTCGTTGATCTCGTATGGCCGACGGCCGTGAGAAGTAAACGGTCAATTCGTTAAAACAAAATACGATAAATAGTATTCGCAACATTATATATCATATCTGAATATGTTCTTATGTGTGGTCAACACGAAGTCTCCTTATGAGTTATATGGTAGACTAATTTGTAAAGGTGTTCTAATAAACGACTTTATCTGCCGTATAACTTAATCTCTCGATTCGACAGATGCAATTTGCGTTGGTCCTGATTCACACAATAGGTTCGTTAATATACCCTTGTGATTTCCCGGCATGTGGTCAGTACATTCTAGCCGGCTACACTTTGGTCCTTCTCTGCTTGTTCGTGAATTTCTATTTGAAAGCCTACGTCGTAAAACGAAAACTGACCAAGAATACGGATGAAAATAAATAATTCCTTTAAATTCAAACGCTGTATATCGCTTGTGAGTTTATGAAAGCCTATATAATATCCGAATTATTTTTAATATACAACATCGATATTAATGATAAATTAATAAATAATAAATAAATCATATTTCATATATTTTTATATAATTTATATCTAATTATAATTTTATTACGATTATTTATAACGAATAATAATTTATTCATTTAAATTGTTTTTTATTATAAATAGTATATTTTAGATATTATATATAAATAGTAAGTTACATTTACTACATGTCTATTGAGTACTTATATTGTACGATGTACGACGTACATTGTGTTGGTAAATTTAAATAAAAATTATACATTGAAAATAATTTTAAAAATATCAAATGCTATATATAAATTAATACAGTATATCAAAAGAGTTACAGTGTAGTTATAGATTAAAGATTTGTATCCGGGATTTGGAAGGAACATTATTGTAGAAATATGTATTTATTATATTATAATAAATACATACAAATATAATGGATTATTGAAAATTACTGATTATTATAATCAAATTATTTAAGATAAAGACATGATATATATCAGATAATGTGAAATAATTGATATAAAGTAACTTACCTACATAATACATGCTTCACTAAATAGTGATTCAAGATTATAAATCAAACAAATAAGTTAACTAGATTTAAAAACATTATTATCCCAATGTTAAAAATCTAATATTAATATATTATTTCAACTAATTTCATATACAATACATAAGCTGCGTTATATCTGGTAAACTCAACTAGGGTGGTATAGGAATTGTAAGCCAAGTCAACATAAGATAATATATATTATCATGGCCTCGTTTAGTTGTTATTATTCTACATTTCTGATATAATAAATATCTTATCTTATTATCTTTAGTGGACTTAATGCATGCAATCGTCAAACTATTAATAACCATAATTATTGATACTATATAGATTATTATGAAACTAATACTATATCTAGGATTAAAAACTAAAACATTTCAATGTTGTATATTTAATACAAATTATAGTAATTGTTGATAAACTTTAGTAACTACAATCTTATAAAATATCAGAAATTAATATTAAGTTAATTTATTATGAAATAATACAATCATTAGAAGAGAAACCACAAATTTATATATATTAAGTTTATTTAAATTTAACTAATCAATTATAGACATACATTATATTACATACACTTTATTTATGTAGTTATAGAGTCACTTTCATAACAAACGTAATTCGCAATTTCAAAACGGTAATAATAATAATGTTTCTTTTCCGTCTAGAATTATTAATTATGTATCCATAACTAACTAAACAAACACTATGTGTAGAGAGTATAACAAAAGATAGTATGTCATATAATATTTATATTATTTTCTAAGCATTGAATCCAGCAAGAAAGTCAATGACAATCTTCTTCAATTTAGCTTCTGTTACATCACTGATAGCAGCTTCCGTGCGAATGGTATCAAGAACATCCTGTTAAAAATAATTATTGAATATTATTTGATTATTCTAAATATAATAAATATTGAAAATAAACACAACAATTAACAAGAATAAATAATAGTAAATAATAACTTACCAAGTGTGAAGATCTCATGTGGATAACAAATTCTTTTTCAAATTGCGTAATCTTAGATGGGTCAAGTTTATCAAGATGTCCTCGTACTCCAGCAAAGATAACAGCGACTTGATCTTCAACTGGCATTGGGACGTATTGTCCTTGCTTGAGTAATTCAGTCAAACGAGTACCTCTGTTCAACAGTTGTTGAGTGGCAGCATCGAGGTCAGATCCAAATTGAGCAAAAGCAGCTACTTCACGGTATTGGGCCAATTCCAATTTCATGGATCCAGCAACCTGTTATTAAAAAAATTACTATATATAAAATAAAGAAATATAGATAAATAAAATAAATAAATATAAACTTGAAACTAATTTTTATAAATTCATAAAATATTGTAATGAATAGTCTGAATAACCTGTTTCATGGCACGGATCTGTGCAGCAGATCCTACGCGAGATACACTGAGACCTACGTTGATAGCAGGGCGGATACCCTTGTAGAACAATTCAGTCTCCAAGAAGATTTGACCATCGGTAATCGAAATTACATTGGTGGGAATGTAGGCAGAAACGTCTCCAGCTTGAGTTTCAATGATAGGAAGGGCAGTTAATGAACCACCTCCGAAGTCATCGTTCATCTTGGCGGCACGCTCAAGAAGACGAGAATGAAGGTAGAACACATCACCGGGGTAGGCTTCACGGCCGGGTGGACGACGAAGCAACAGAGACATCTGGCGGTAGGCTACGGCTTGCTTGGACAAATCGTCAAAGATAATAAGAGCGTGTCTTCCGTTGTCACGGAAGAACTCTCCCATGGCGCATCCGGAGTAAGGAGCGAGGTATTGGAGGGGAGCAGCATCTGATGCAGTCGCAGACACGATGATAGTATATTTCATGGCGTCGGCATCGGTCAAGCGTTTTACCAATTGAGCAACAGTTGATCTCTTTTGACCAATGGCAACATAAATACAGTAAAGTTTCGATTTCTCATCGGAACCCTCATTGAATCTCTTCTGGTTGATAATAGCATCGACAGCGATGGCAGTTTTACTGCGTGTACCAATATACATTAATAAGTACAAGTAAAATAATATAATATATAATGACACGATATAATTACCAATTTGCTAATATTTGCTAATTTATTTTCTTACCCAGTTTGACGATCTCCAATAATCAATTCACGCTGACCACGACCAATTGGTACCAGAGAGTCAACGGCCTTAATTCCAGTTTGCATGGGTTCTTTGACAGAAATACGTGGGATGATTCCCGGAGCTTTTACTCCAACACGAGCACGGGTCGAATTGTTCAGGGGACCCTAATTAATGTAATAACAAAATATTAACCAATATTTTTAGAAAATGAATCCAAATATGAAATCATGAAATTACCTTTCCGTCAATGACATTTCCAAGAGCATCTACAACACGTCCTAAAAGTTCTTTACCGACTGGTACATCAACAATAGCTCCGGTACGCTTCACGATATCTCCCTCCTTGATCATCTTATCATTTCCAAAAACCACAATACCAACATTGTCATTCTCCAAATTCAAAGCCATTCCCTAATAAATGAGAAAATAGTTGATAAACTATTTAATATTTATAAAAAAATATTGATACTAGCTGATCATAAAATATAACTACGCAAAAACCTTCAATCCACTGGAAAATTCTACCATCTCTTCGGCCTGAATGTTCTTCAATCCATAAACACGAGCAATACCATCTCCGATAGATAGTACTGTACCAGTTTCCTCCAAGTTTGATTCAGGTGTGTGACCGAGAATACGCTCTTCGAGGATTGAAGATACTTCGGAAGCAGCTGTAATATGTTTAGTATAATTACATATATATTTTTAATTATTAATTATATACAATACATTACTAATGTATAAGTAACCTGCTTTGGCAGCTGGAGTAGGTTGTGTTACCGAAAATTTACGGCTAGCAACCATACCTGCTCCGACAGCATTGTTTGAAATCTGTTTGATTTTTAATATAATAAATTGTATTTCATTAAAAAAATAATTAGCAAACTGTATAATTTAACTTTAATTCATACATATTTATCGTGAATTGTGTTTTAACAATTCAATATATAAGTATATCATCATAAATATATATTAATATATAGTAATTAGAGTTATAATTACAATTATATATAAATTAGAACATTACATTAAATTATCAGAATAAATTTTAAGTGTCAAATTTATATCAAGGTCAATATTTAATAATATCATTTTTATTATAAACTAAACGTTCACTGATAAACATGAATATGTATATATATTTATAAATACATAATAAAATACATTATAATATAATATTAATATTTCAAAATAAATATATTACTAATTTGTAAATTAAAAAAACAAAAATATAATTGCCGGTTTAAAATAAGATTTAATGCTTACCCTTTATTCGATAAATTCAATCTATATCCATATTGTAATGTTAATTAATATATATTTATTTATTTCACATTACCTTACTAAGAGTCCTAGGCAATTGCCTGGTTAATGCTGAAGTTAATCGTCCCGAAATCATCGTAGCAAATTTCTCGATAAACTGAAATAATGGCAACGATAGGGAAGGATTTCCAATGGCGGAGGTCAAACATGTGTATGAAAATAAAATGGAGATTTCAGTTACATTAATTAAATACAATTCCAATCGATTTTTTCAGCCATAATACTATTAAAAATAATAACTTTTATATATTTATTAATAAGTTTATTTTCAAAAGTTTGAAAATATTGAATTAACTAATTATTTAAATTAAAATAAGTCTATTCTTATCTAAATATCCATACCAACTAGAAATAAATAATATTTATAAATTCAAATAACTCTTTTCATGTAAAATGTAATTATTATATAATAGTATATGTTTTTATATAGAAATTGAGATGTCTTTAAAAAAGAGTGCAGGTAAAAATAAAACTAGTAATAAGAATGATAAGATTAAAGGAAGTACATTGGAATTACAAGATTCAAAGGTATTTAAAAAATTGTAGACATACTTATAATAATTATGTGATATTTCAGTAGGACATGTGAGTATGTTAATGTGTATATATATTATTTTTTCTCTAAATAATATTGCCATTTATTATTGAATATTAATACATTATTAATTTAATAAGTCCTATCATATAACAATACTGATCTTGATATATATAAAATATTATTTATTATATAATATAATATTAAGTTATTTATAAATTAAATATTGTATTAATTATAAGATATCTTATTAAATATACAGCATTTGAAACAACAACACATCAAATTGGTAATTATTTTGAACTCTTATACTATTATGTTGTTATATTTCTATATTTTCAATACCTTATTTTAATGTATTTTGTTATTTCACTTACATATGTAATATATACGCTTATAGTTAAATACACACATATATCATATTAGGTAATTAAAAAAATTAATTAAATGTTAAAATGGTTAATGCTAATATGTTATATGTTATATGTATAATGTTATAATTAAATTTATATGTAGTCGTAGCGAAGATTACCATGAAACCCAGGTGCCTACCTCTTCGGTATATTATATGAGTAATTTATTAATATTATAAAAGTATTTTATTATATTTAAATATTGTAAAAAAAATGTTATGGTTTTTGAAAATAATGATTATAAAATAAAAAAATATCAAAATAAACTCAAATTTAGATTATATTTCTGTTATAATATAATAAAAAAACATGAAAATTAAATATTTATTTTGAATTTCATAATCACATTTCCTAAGTTAGCATAACCAAAAATTGCCTTATGATATATATCTCATATATCTGTTCGACCTTGCATCATAGATTTATAAATTATGATTAGATTTATAAATTATGAGTAGATAAATAATAAAACAGTAAATAATAAAATATAAATTTAAATAATTTTATCTAATGGAATAGTCGAGAAATACCTAAGTGCTGATGATATGTCCCTGCATAATACAAATGTATATAATAAGTTATATATCAATATAAATATACATACTCATCTTAGGGAGTGTGTCATGGGCCATCCCTAATATGAACAAATATTCCTCCAAGTTATTCTAATAAGTTTTTATAACGTCCACTACTATTAAAAATATATTTACATTATAGTAAAATATTAATATAAAACCAATTGTATTATTTCGGTTTGTCATAATTTTTGAACCAGTTTGAATAAATTAAGAACAAATTTTGAACAATAAATATAATCAATTAATATTTTATATAAGTAAGTAAAATCAATTGGTTTATTATATACTAAATCTAAATATAAAATACCTCGTTACCTTATAAGCTAAATTGGAATAGATATAATAATGTTAGTATTATAAATATATATATTAATAAATTACATGAGAAGAGACCTTGGTATCTGGTTTAATTTTATAAAATATATATATATTCCTTAAAGAATTTCAAATTCTCGGTCCATTAATTTGTAATAAGTCCATTATTACATTATTTGTAGTAAATTTAATTCAGAATAAACCAAACTTCTGTAATTATAATTATTAATAAAAATATGATGAGTGATAAAAGATGGAAATATCTTACTAAAATTGTATACATGTATTAAAATTAAAAATATTATTTACATATAGATTACCAGTAACTTTTAATAATTGTATAAGACTAAAATAAATAAAAACCTCCTCATTTAATACAAATTTTATACAATTTTTTCTAGAGATTTAATATTAGTAAATATTATGAGATAAGAAAAGAACTATATAATAGTTTAAGCATTTCATTAACGTAACATTTGATATACATTAAGCCATAACATGTATAACCACACTTAGTAAACTTTAATTTTACATGAGATATTTTTTATTTCCAATCTCACTTTAAATTCATAATTATACCTAGAAATTTAATACCACATGTTTGTTTAGTTATAATATTATCAATTAATAAGTTTAATATTTATATGCATATATATATAATATATTATTAATTCATCTTTATTGTTAACAATGTAGGATGAACAGGATACTTTAACTTTCTGCTTTAAGTATCTTACACTAGAACAATCCAATGAACTTATAGCTATTGGTGAAATTGATACATTTGAAAAGTTTGTTATGAAATCAATTTAATTATATTGTATTGCAAAGTATTATATTATATTATATAAATTAAAGTGCATTATTTTTAAATAGACCAATTTTAATTCATCCAGGAAGGTATTTGAAATACTGATTAAGAATGGTTTGTTCGAAGAGAATCAGGATTATGCTGTAGACATCAAAATTGCTGCAATTCTTGATTACTATGTTGCAGCGCTTTGGTGGGCAATAGAAAAGGAGTTTCTAACTGAACACTTATCCACATTCTATTCAATAATTCATGTTCTGTTTAAAAATGTTAAAGGTTAAATATATATTGTATTTATAAAACACTATCCATACCTAAACAAACATACAAAAAAATTTAAATATAAATTGGAAAAAATTTCATTTAAAATATTTAATTTTAATATATTGTAAAAATTAAATATTTATTATCTGATTCATTTTTGTAAAATTCTATGATATTTATATGTAAATATTTTTTATGGACAAAAATAATTAAATATTCAATTATAGAATTTATTATATGTAAATTGTAAATTGTAAATTCTATAATTTAATATATTTATTCTATTGTAAATTCTATAATTTAATATATTTTTCTATTTGTTGTAAATTCACCATGTCCGACAATGAGGCAGAAAAGAATTTCACTGTCGTTCAAAACTTGCGTGAATACAAACTGATGCTGGTCGGCTCATCGGTAATCAGCAACGAAGAACCCATAAGTCCAGTGAACGCTGAACAGGAACTGGCGACTTCAAATGTGCACCGTTAGAAACTAACTGACTATCAGCGGCTCAGAATGTAACTGTAGAATATTACTACTACTAGAAGAACATCAATATTACTAGAAATTTTAATAACATTACAAAATAATTTAAATTTGCTTCGTTTTCAATACCAATTTATTTATGAAATCGAATTAAATAATAAAGTAGTTAAATGTAAATCAATACAATAATATAAGGCACGTCTTACACTGTGAACGCTGTAGTGTAGAAAGATAGGAAAAAGGGGGTCTGATAAAAAGCATAACTTATGAAATATTAAGTTAATTCATTTCAAATATGGATAATAGTAATTATATAACTCACACAAATATAAAAACTCCCAGTAAATATAAAAAAACAAATTTAAAATAACCGAATAAACTTAGCCCGAAATATTTTTTCAATTTCACAAAAAAAAAGTGAAAAGAATTTTATTATAAAATTATTATTATTTAAGCCCATATTTCTTCTTAATCTATTTTACAACTTGGCCAAACTAATGCAATTTTAGTTGCCTGTCCAAAGTTGTTTCTTACCTATTTATGTAATTAAATATAATATTGTATTAGATATAATATACATGAAAAAAATTATTTATAAAATATTAATCTAAAAACTTCTGAAATAAGATATGTGCACTGACAATTCTTACAGGGTCTTCCTTTTATCAATGTATTTAAATTTAATAAGGTTAAAATAAATACGTGAATTAATAATGCTTCTTGTTCATCAGAAGATGAGGCATTAGTTTCGCTATTTCTAACTCTTTGATGAACCTGCTACATTAGCTATAGCTAATGTAGCAGATTATAATCTCTTTTCCTAATAGCATCATAAGTAAATATTATAATGTAGAACATAGATAAATCATTAGTATTATCAAATTTAATAACATTAAAATATAAAACAAATAATATAGTATAACATGTTATCGAAACGATCAATATTTATTTAAGAATTCAATTTCAATTTTTTAAATAATATCTATTAATATTTGTAAAACTAAATGTTTTTAATTATATTATTTTACTATAAATAATTATATATATATACCTTTAGATCCTGTAAAAACTTTCTGCAAGCCACTTTAGCCTTGGATAATCTACCCATAATTAAAAATATATATATATAAGTAAACAAGATACAATTTATTTAAAATTTCAAAACAAATAAAGGATTCAAAGATCCAATATGATCGATGCTTGTCCTGGTGATAAACTTTAACTTTATTTATATAAACCAAACCAAGAATTATATTTTAATAATACACAAGACTAATCTTGGATAATACCTTAAAAATAAATCTATTTGATTTGTAAAGTATAACTTATTCAAATCTAATTTTAAAAATCTAATTAATTAATTATTTTCTTTATTTCCTGTTTATTTTTCACAAATTATTTTATGCAGCTAAGACTTTATAACTCCCTTTTTATAACTTTTAAGTTGAATTTTAAAAAACATTTTACAAAAAATTATAAATAAATATTACTTTTTTATATGGCAAAAAGTAAAATTGTGTAAAAAAAATTAATAAGCTATTTTACAATATTTTTATAATAAGCTATTTTATAATAAGTCTACTAATTCTAATAATACTAGAATATAGTATATATAGATTCGTGTAAATATTTTTAAAGTTTATGATGATCTATAAAATTTAGATGGGTAAATTTAATTTGTTAGTTTAATTATTACAAATTTTGTAGTATAAGTTTCACTTTTCAAATATATTATCTTTAAATACAGCTTCATCTGCTAAAGAGTCACATACACTTCCAAGCAAGCATGTAACATCACTTGTTGAATGTCTCAGTATAGAACAAATCAAAGATATTACTAGTTACATCGAAAATGTGTTGGTGAATATATTTATGTTCTAATTAAATTGGTATCATGTTGATATTCATATTGTTTGTAATATATATTTATATATAATATGTTTTTTATTCCCTCAGAATATTTCGGCATTATAAATTATATGAATATTTATTTAACTATAGTCAAGCTGAGGAAATAATTGGTTCTGATGTAAGTATGTAGATGATTAAATCACAAAGTATACTATTTATAAACATACTATTTTTTCATCACCCAAAAATCAACATTAATAAATCCTTTAATTTAATAAACTTCATAAATACTTGATACAGATCATAATGGAAACACCCTTATCTTCTACAATGTTATGGCCTCCACCTTTAGCGGAAGCTATTCTTGAACCAATTTATTCAAGACTAGAACAAAAGGATGAATTGGATTCAATGGTTTTACTAAATTCTATAATTTATATATGTTATAATAAATTTATTTATTAATAAATAATTTGTTCATTATAATCATTTTTGTAAACATCAATTCTAGTCATTTTTGATTTTTTCATCTTCTACATGATTTCTATCTCTTATTATTTTAATTAATATTTAAGGATGGGCATTTAATCTTGTTTAATGTAGATTATTCATAATAAATGAAGTATGAATAGATTAACTGATTTAAATACCATCGTTTATAGTCTCAAGAAGATGATGAGAAATCTGATGATGGAGAATTAGTAAACGATTGCAAAGGAGATGAACTTTCTTTGCCACTAACTGACCTTCTATCTGAGATTGATACAGATCGAGTTCATGAAATTATGAGGGATGTATTCGATGAGTTACTCAAGGATGTTAAGGTTTGTGACTTACTTTTTAATGAGATTATATAATTCTTTATTTATAAAAATCATTTCTGGTAATTATTTATTTTATTAACTTACATTATATTTGTAAAATAATTATATTTATTTTCGCAGGAAGATTTGGCTTCTAAAATTAGACAACGAGAAAACAGTTTCATTTCTCGTATTAATAAAATACATAAAGTATCTGGAGAATAATGTATTATTAAATTGTGATATAAATAAATAATACATTTTAATCAATTATTTTATTTCATAAAATGTTGTTCAATAATTAAATGTTCCTTTAATAGTTAATCACACAGGGTTAATGTTAACCCCCTAAGTTTGGTTTTCAATTCTTCTTTTTCTGAAATCAATATTTGTTCTAATTCAAGTGATTTTTGTATAAGATTATCTAACTTTTGCATCAATAGTTTTTCTATATCTTCTTTTTCTCTGATATAATTGAAAATAAAGAAATAAATCATAACTTTTTTATTTATTTAAATTAAATAATAATATAAATAGTTTATTAAGTTGTATAACACTAGTGACATTTTTAAATAGATATTTTAAAATATAATTTAAATTGAACTATTACCTAATATTACAATGGGTATTCTTGATTATATATAATAATAACTGTAGAATTACACAGTAAATGCTCACATGAAAATTTGACTCCATTGCTCTATTGTTCCTTTTATTGATTCACCGGTTTCTAATATACATTGTAGTTTAACTTAGAAATTTCATCAAATGACAGTAAAATTATAAATATGGTTTCATAATTTAAAATGATCATCTACGAATATATAGTGATATTAAATTCATAATAAAATAGTTTACATTAGAATACTACATTGTATATTATACAATTATACAATGTATAATAATCCTGCAAATATTATATTTGTATATATATATATATATATATATATATATATATATATATATATATGAAGTACTATAGATATTAGTTCCTATGTTATTTTTGAACTACTAATAGTTTGAAAATATCTGAAAACTCCATATATTGTATATCTTTTATTATTCTGTGATAGTCTCTGAATACAAAATGTCCTGTAAACTATTTCATTTAATTGTATATTATCCTTTGCCGAGTCTACTTTGCCTTAAAATAAAACGAAGTAATCATGGAAAATCAACTATAGTAAGTCTTCTATATTGTTACACGATAAAATATTATTAGTATACACATTTTAATGATATATAATTCCTATATATGGTTTAGTATTTTTTACTTTTATCAGCACTGTGTTCATTACATTGTTATATAATATTTATATTGCAATGATGAATTTTCCGTTAATATAACTTCTTCATAGAATATTATAATACTCAATACCAAAGCCTCACAATAGCGCTCTCGATTTTTATTATGAAAAGTAGCATTTTTGTTGGTATTGTTAATTTTTGATGTATTCATAGAATTCATTATTACTATTTATTTATGATACTTCTATTTTTGAAAGACATTTTGTTTTTCTGAGATGGTTAACATAACTTTTTGTTATTCTATTTTGTTTGAACTTATAGCTAGTAATAGTGCTTCTAATGAGCATATATTGAGCATATATTGTATCGATAAAGAAATGAATGGTTATGAAGTCTCATGAAAATATGTAACTGTATAATTTTATAAGTACAGCTTTCGGGCTAATTTATGGAAAATGAAAAAGGATAATTCTCGAATAATATTCATAATGGGTTTTTAAAAAAGGCACGATTGTTTGTTTTTACGATTAATTACATTATAAGAATTGTTATCAAAGATTTATTATAATATAGAAATTATAAAATAAAAAAATAAAATTATAAAATAAATTGTAATTGAATAAAATAATGTAATACTATTCATTACATAAAATAATGTAATACAAGTCATTTAAGCGTATTAAATAATATACAAAAAAGGGATATAATAAATAAAAAAACATACTAAAATAATAAATGACACTAGAAAGTAAAAGGAATTTAACCTATATTTATTTTAAATTATTTAAAAGATCAAAATAAAAAAATATTATTATGTATAAAAAATAAATAACGAATACAATATAAGAAACGGTGATTATATATTTGAGAAGCGTAACATTTTACATATATAGACTACGTACAACTGTCTTCAAATGAAATAAGAAAGTATTTTATAGATGTGTTTCTTTTGTAATTTAACAAACTACAGATGGTTACAATTTATAGTACGCTTGTGATTAATTATTAAAGTTTTGGTTATATCTGGACTAAACCAGTAACTAACAGGTTACAGATTATATTACCCTTGTAACTAATGCATAAGTGTCTCAATACAAAATATTAGTTCACGCATAACTAGTATATATGTTATTATTCTAATATATATATTATAATATACAGTATATATAAAATATATTATACAGAAAATTATATAAAATATTTAAGGTTTATATATAAATGTATTATTACGATAATATTTTTGTTTATACAATAACACCATCTATTAGTGACATAAACACATACGTTTGTATAATTAATTAAATATACAATATAAGAACAAAATTATGTTAATAATTTTACATTTATTTTAATTATTATACATATTATAAAGACTATTTTATAATATATTAAAATTATATATATATTTAAATGAGTTTACATGTATATGCATACATGTATGTATCTAATATAAAAAATATATATTATATATATATATATATATTATATATAACTATATATATATATATATATATATACAGATACATACATAAATAAAATATAGATATACTATATAATTTTAAGAAACATAGTACAAAAATCCGGATTAATCAGTACATTATACTTAGTTACGAAACATAGTACACAAATTCGGATTAATTCCGGTACATCATAACTGGGTCGGTAATCTCACAATACACTTCATTCGGTACTAAGTTCATAGAACTATCACTGTACTAGGTACGGAAACTAGGTATGATCCCCTGGGTGACAATCGTTATTATTACATTGAATACATTCACACCCGTTCACACCTGAATCCAGGTATTTGAAATGTTATCTAATAAACTTAATAAACGCGAGTTATAATATAATCGTATTTTCTTTTAATATCGATTCGTCGACGATTCATTGTATCTTTGGATTCGTTATAAATATGGTAGAAATTTTTTTATTAGGCAATATTTATTCTGAATTAATGAATTATTGAATGTAATAATTACAGTTTTTACTAGGATTATTTCTTTTTTAATCTTTTAGTTAATTTTAGAACTTCGCTCTGTTTAATTGATTCAATGAACTTTCAGTTAAATAAATAAAACTACCATGTAAACTATGTTACTTGTTTTTATTTTATTATCGTTTAATCTATCTTTTAATCTAATGCTATGTTTATGATTTTTTAATAAGTTCTAATGCACGATATAATGTTGTATTCTGGATAAATATATCTTTATTACTATTAATTACATTACTCTGTATTTTTAAGGATTTTTAAAGATTGTGTTTCTTACTCTTATCCGCTGATTAATTTAGTTTGATATAAAATAATTTCTTTTAACTCGGTTTACTGAATTAATGTAATTTAATTTCTCTAAAAGGTGGAAATTCGAAATTCCCATATTACGTAAGCAAATGTAATTCAAAAACAAACCGAACACATTAAATGCAATAGTAAGAATATTAGAGTTTCTATATATATATATATATATATATATATATATATATATATATATATATATATATATATATATATATATATATATATATGTATATATATATATATATATATATAGAAACTCTAATATTCTATAGTTATATGATTTATAAAAATATAGGTTTACCAGTATAATAGATTTTACAAAGTATAAATCTACTTTTTATAGAGGTATACATGTAAAAGGACATGTATAACCATAATTTCAATATTAGTATAAAAAGTGTTTTAAACGAAAATAAAAACAATATAAAGTTAAATTGATAACTACATAAAATTTAAAAAATATTATTATTTTAGTAGAGTACTCGAGTAATCGATCGATAGATAGATTATTTCAAATATGATTTAAATTCATTTCAAGGTTTCTTAGTAATCTTAAATATCTTTTTCAAGATCAATATATTGACTTAATTACTTCTACGGCAATACAATATGTTCTATGAAATTGAATTGTAACAGTGATACTATAACAATAACAATTGACATGAATAAGTAAATAGGGTGTTAATACGGGGGGAAATCGGGTACTCTTGCCCAGAGATTGCACCTGTAAATTGATATCTATATGTAAATAAAATACCGTTCTTTCTATCAGATACAAAATATTTTACTGCAACTCTATTAACTATTACCCGAGAGCTGTTTTTGATGGTCTCTATTAATTATTTTTCAGCCATCTCAGATATATTATTGTGTTTAGATGATAGTAACTGAAGCTGGAGTTGACATTCTAAGACTAATATTATTTATACGTAACATCAATGATGTAACTAACATTTCCAATATTTTAGGCCGATTTTAATTTTTAATTTAATTTTCTGATGTTATATGACTTGAGGTCAACCGTAACATGCTTCTTAAATATATCCAATATTATTTTTTAACTATCAATTTTATAAATAATCTCACCAGTATTTAATACGGAGTATTCAATTTACTTTGCACTTGTAACACAAACACTCAATATATTAAACCTACGTTTTATGTATCTGTTAGATTACATCTAAAATTATAACTTACACAGTTTTTACTTTTTAAACTTATTTTTTAAATTCATTTATTAAAATTTATTTACTACATTTACAATAATATTTAGATTTCATTTATAATTTTACCCCATTTATATATAGTTACTAAAACTCTTTTATCATTTTTATTATTGTTTTTTATTTCACTATTTACAAATTTTAACATTTTTATCTTACATTTGTATTTTAGAGTTCAAAATATAGATATCCGTAATATATTTATATTTCATTAATACTTTATTTTACTTTTTATTAACTTACTTTATATATAATTTATATTAACTCAATATATGAATGTTCACAACAGTAATATACTTATATTACTTTTAGATTATAAATTAATAATATTGTATATCTTTTAATTATTTTTTATTGTAATATTAAAGAATGTTATATATTTTAGTTATGCATTTTTGAGCGTAATCATTTTGTTTACATTTATGAATATTAATTGATAATAATTTATGTTCTTTAAATTATTGCAAGTTGAATATTCACATTTGGAAGCTGGTTCATACATTATTTATATCTGTAGATATACATGTATACACCCATAATGAATATTATAATGATCTACCTAGATATACCAGAATCAATGCTCAGTGTGATTGTGCATGTATATCTAGGATTTTTTATCGTAACCCATCGTAACGTAATATAATAATTATATATACAAATACTTAAGTTATACATTATATATGTGTAATATTCTAGATATGTAAAATAACATATAATATTTATATTTTATCATAATATCAAGTCCCCTGAATCCTCGGTATGGTATATATAAAGTGATATATATATATATATATATACCTATATACCTAGGGAACCATACCTAGTTTCCGTACTTAGTACAGTGATAGTTTGATATACTTAGTATCAAATGAAGTGTTTTGTGAGGTTACTGAACCAGTTACAATGTACTGGAATTAATCTGGATGTTTGTACTACATTTCGTATCTAGGTGCAATGCACTAGAATTAATCCGGATTTTTGTACTATAGTACGTATACGTTTCGTAACTAAAGTTATATAGTATATTTATATATATATATATATATATATATATATATATATATATTATATTATATATGTATACAAATAGTATATTTCATATATACATATATATGAATGTATATAATATATATAGTATATATATACATGTAAATTCATTTAAATATTTATAGAATATATTATAAAATAGTCTTTATAATATGTATAATATTTAAATAAATGTAAAATTACTAACTAATTTTGTTCTTCTGTTGTATATTTAATTAATTATATAAACTTATATGTTTACGTCACCAATATATGGCGTTTTAGTATATACAAAATATGGAGTAGATTCATATATGATCGTAATAATATATTTATATATAAAACTTTAAATATTTTATATAATTTTCAATGTAATATATTTTATATAATGAGATATTATATATACTGTATAATATAATATATATTAGAATAATAATATATATACTAGTAATGTGTGAATTAATATTTTGTCTTGATACAAGTATGCATTAGTTACAAAGTTAATATAATCTGTAACACGCTAGTTACCGTTTTAGTACATTTATAACCAACACTTAAATAGTTACAATCTTACTATAAATTGTAACTATTTATGGCATAATAAAATTGTATTTAATAATTAGTTACAAGCGTACTATAGATTATAACCCAATATGTACTATACATTGTAGTACCTATGTAGTTACATATGATCTAGATTTGGTTCCCTGGGTATATATTTAATTTATCAATCTGATATTATCCAGTTTTTCAACAATATTTGCTATAAACAAATATATAATGTTGATTACATTTTTTAACATGTGTATAAATATATATAAATATATATATATATATATATATATATATATATATATATATATATATTAACCATACATTAATTCTTTCAATTCAATTGTTTCAAGAATCTTTTTACGGGCATCCTGTAATATATACCTATATAGTTATTTTATTCGAGTATATTTGGGATAATATGTTTTACATTTATAATTTAATATAATCATATAATTATTCTAGTATAATACCACATATGCACACTATATTCTTGTTATTAATACTGTATTAATACTGTATGTGTATGTTTTCTTTTTATATTAGCATATATATATATATATATATATATATATATATATATCATAAAGAAATACAATTAAAAAAATAATAAACATGTTATAAATTTTGTTATGCATATGACCATAATCATAATCATTTAATCCAGAGCATCCACTAAAATCTACTAAACAATATATAGTAAAGCATATACTATATATAAAGTATTACACGTTAAGATCCAAGAGTAAATGGTACCTCATATTGTGGGCGTCGTAGGGAATACGACTTAGGGAACACATTTACAATTGCACCTTTAATCTAACTAAATATTCCCCACAAAAATGTATTCAAATTAAAGTTTAACATAAATGTACTTATAAATAATATTTAAGTCAATATATATATATATATATATATTATTTAAAATAATAAATCATGATTCTTACGTCTTCGTAGTTATTTTCTTCCAGTGGTTCTCCATTATCCCTATACGATTATTAGAATGTATTATATAATCTATTTTCAACAAATATTAGTAGTGGATTATATCTAAGAAATTTCTAATAGTAATACAGTTATTCAATTAATTTATTCTAAAATAAATAATACGAATTTATTATTACTATTATCACTATTATTAAGATCATATAGTAATCTGAAAATATGTATGGTTGTTAATCCTTGAGTTACAAACTATTAAATAGAATATATATAAATAATTACTTATAAGATAAATTGTTATTATTATATATATATTTAAATTATGTATACATATACATAATTAGTATAAATATCTATAGGTATATGAATGTATGAGTATATACATAAATCGTTAAAAATTAATATATTGGGTATATGCATTTTCTTGTAATTATAATATATAACCCGTAGCTATAAGTTACATGTAAAAGATCCTAAATTAAAAATCACAGAAAAGTAATATCATTATACCTACCATATCAATGTTTAACGATTTATGCATATATTCATGCATACATAACTTACATTATTACATTATTATTTTTTCTATCTGTATCACATTATGAGTAAATATAGAATATATAGTATACCTTTTAAAGAATAAAGGATATTACATTTGTTCATAATGATATTATATTCGAGTTATATTGATAAGATATAATATTATATTTATATTATAACTAACTTTGATTTTGCAGTCTCATCATTTTCGAATGACATATTTATTTCATCGTCATTTTTATTCTGTTATTGTATTTCATTTATTATATAATTATATGGTGGTTGGTTTAATTATTAGGTATGCGTGTATGTAAATGTGAGTGTGTGTGTGTGTGTGTGTGTGTGTGTGTGTGTGTGTGTGTGTGTGTGTGTGTGTGTGTGTGTGTATGTGTGCGTGTGTGGTTGTGTGCGTGTGTGTGTTTGTGTGCGTTGGTATATGGGTTTGTTTGTGTAAGTATGTGCGTGTGTGTATGGGTGGTGTATTTATGTATGTATGTGTATTTGTGTGTATGTATTTAGAAATACAATATATTATAATGCTAAGAAAGCATTACATTGTAATTGTATACATAAAGTGCTAATAATAAGTGGTATATATAAAATTACCTTATTATTAGTTCCTTCCATTATATTACTAATCTATAATAAAAGGATAAAGTTTTAGTATACTGTATTGCTCGGCAATAAAAAGTATACGTATTATAGATGATATAAAATATATTTCAAAATAATTGAAATGTTTTTAAACTTGTGTTATGGACACAATATTTGTATATTAATTCAATAATTTATATATAAATACTTTTAACAATTAATAATAAAAATAATATATAAATTACAGACTATTAATTATTTTTCATTTTATATTCATGTATATGATAATTATTATCATAATAATTTTTTTAAGATTATAGATTTGACTAATTTTTGTTGTTGTGGATAATGAATAATAAACCGTTGTTTATAACACTTATGATGGGTAAAAAAAGTTATTATTTTAGAAGTATGTTTTTATATAATGTATATTTTATATCATATTTAATATAATTTATCGTTTATTGTAACTATATATATTTATTGTAGATTATTATAAAAGTTATACATCTGAATATATAAAATTGTTATTATAAAATATAAATCTATGGCTTATTAATCGGGGTTCGGGAAGAAACATTTTTGACATCGGTTAGAATAAATTGGCTCTGTGAAAGTAAAAACATACCATATAAAACGATTATAACAATATCATCCATATTCTTGAATAGATCTAACATATTGACATAAAGAGCGACGCGCGAGAATATTAGTTAACAAATAAACTGCCTGATATTAAAATATGCTGTTATCGAATTTAATACATATTTTACATATTTATATTTATTATTAAAATACATTGTTTTGATTTTTAAATTTAACTTGGTTATTATGTGATTTCTCGTAACAGCTTATATTAGGTATGCATATTAGGTATAATAAGTTATGCAATACATTATAATTATAAAATAATAATTTATATAATATACTATATTAATATACGTACTCTGATATGTTAAAACCATAGTAATCAATTATTACTAATCATGTTATGATGTATCTACGACATATCGGGATATACAGGGAAATTATAATATATACTTTGAAAAATATAAAGCTTTGCAATTATAATACACTACCATAAAAAGTATAGATGCTTTTTTTATATCTATGATTGGTTTAATATTAAAATTTTAATATTATGATTAATGAATTGTCATGCGCATTAACATTATAATTTTAAAATTTTGGTATTGTTTTATTATTCTATAATTCTAAGGGCTTGTAATTATCGTTTATTTATATTAACATATATTACAACTATCGATAATCATAATATATTATGGTATATATATGCTAAATAGGTAACCACTTATATTTTATATATTGATTGTATATTTTGTAAAAAAATATTAATTCATCAAATAGTTATTTTAAATGTATATTTCAATTGTGTTTTAATTAATGTTTGAGTTCAACGATGCCTTATTATCATATTTTAAATATATTAACATACATATATATGATTTGAGTTTTCCTTATCTATAATTATCAATATACGATCAAAGTTTTTAGTTTAGTAAATAGTTTATTATTAGATAACTAAACGCACGATGATTTAGCATTGAAACATTATTATAAATTATACCACTTTAAAACTATTAAGGACATAATGTTAAATTATTTATAAAGTGTATTAATTAGTAAAGAGAGACTCCGTACTGTATCTTATCAGACAAATCAGGAATATTACATTATTTATAGTATCCCATTTTCATTTAAATTAACTATAATTTAGTGATTACATTATATTTATAGTGACGTATATATATATTTAATTAAATTGTTAAATTACATTCAATAATGTACGATAAAAGGTTAAATTATATATTTAAAAAATATGAATCTATATTGTTAT
Source organism: Osedax frankpressi (assembly GCA_964035775.1). Taxonomy (NCBI): domain Eukaryota; kingdom Metazoa; phylum Annelida; class Polychaeta; order Sabellida; family Siboglinidae; genus Osedax; species Osedax frankpressi. The sequence continues at coordinate 3,938,435 of OZ038312.1, read as the reverse complement.
TGTATAAATTATATAGTTATTTATGCATTTGCAATATAAATTATAGTTACCTTTTATATTATTTATAGTATGTTAATAGTCATTATGATTTACTTCAAATAGAAATGCAAGACAACATATATGAAGGAACAAGATTATAAATAAAATATCCTTGCATAGCATATACTCGATATCTATTCAGAAATTCAACACTATACATGTAATCATTATTTCTTGATTTAATTGAATATCACTCATCTCATCATTTTAACTGTTACTCTGTTTAATCAGTCATTATAATCTGGACGAGATTTCTATATATATTTTAAAAACGATATATTTTATAATATATAGGATTCACTTATCCACTTCAAAATACGGGAATACAGCTTCCCATAACTATTTAGTACTGAATACTTATTCATCATCAAATATAAATATAAATTGCTAATTTACATAATCATTTTGAGAAGTTTATTTATTGTTAAAGGATTAAATTAACAATGCAATTTTATAAATAAAATAGCTTATGGAATATTAATGTTAATTGAATAATCTGCAAATATATGTAGATGGATCTAGGTTATGTGTACAATGTATAATATATATAATGTAGATTTAAATCAAATGTTTCATATAAATACTATTTTACTTCATTAGAAAATTTCAACGAAGCTACACAACTCACTTTCAGGAATTCGCTTTAAACAATTTGGGCAGAAATTTGAAAATGTCATTGGTAAGTTTAGAATTTAACTTCATTGTTTCAAATATTGTTTCATAGTCTGGCAGTTTTATTATTTGCTGAATCTCGCGAATATTTATTTAAAGTTAATTTTAGTTCTAATTTCTAATTTTTTTGTTTATTGAAACATTAGTTTTCTTTTTTCAGTATTACCGGAGTTTTATTAATTACTACTATCATATATATTTTATAATATAATAAGTTTTATATAGTGTATTTACATGTTGATATCCAAATGTCGGTAGATTTAATTATTACTAATCATTTTGGATCCTTCGACTACATCAAATCATTCCGCCGTTGTTTTCATGTTCTTTAAATTGTTCTCATATCAAATTCACAACGGGTCAAGAATATTCTAACGTATAGGTTGTAGCAGTTGCACAATGCTGTTCGTATATTTTTTTATGGATATAGGCGGGGCATCGCGATAAGTCATTGTTTTATTTCGTTAATTATATGATATTTTTCAAATTAAATACTCAATAGCAATACTAGATCTAGTAATTCATCTAGCCATTAGTTTTTTATATTTACTGAATATTGTTGCTACAAGGATAATATCTTGGATAATTTTCAAATCTTGTTAAATCTTCAAATGATGAGTTACAGCGATACAAATCTCAAGTCGGTAGTTTCAGTTATTAAATCTATGTCAAAACAGTTTTATTTCTGAATATAATTAATTTATTAACAATCGTTTAGAAAAGTTTCTCGCATTAGGATAACAAATATTGAGTGTACTGAGAGTTAAAATCACTTTTTTTGTACATATTTGTGTCATAGGAATGGTCTACTAATAATTTTCGATAATGTTGAAATATTTATAATTATCTTTTACACATCGGAACCGTTGAAACCAAATTATTAGAGATTAACAAACTGATATTTTAGGTATTCTTTGTTAAATGTTTTCATTTCTATTCCATAGGTACAACTAATTACGAGGAATTTGATATTATTAAGATATATATAATATTTTATATTTTATTTGACTCTATATGAGTAGCGATATTTATTTAGATTTATTAAATCATTTATCCTTTAAAAATTATATCATTAAAAAATGATATATTTTAATAATATATAATTTATATTTTAGTAGCGTACTGCTAATTTACATAAATCTACACTTACAATCGATATAATTCTTTTCAACTTAAATTTAAAGAGAAGATCTCAAAAACAGAAAAAATTGGAGGAAGATCCAAATAAGTCTGAAGTTAGTATAGTCGATTTCATCTTGTATCTCATTAATGAGAATACGATCAAAAAACTCGAGTGCAGATATAAAATGAGGATTTTCTTCTGTAGGTTTTATATTTACATTAATTTTTTGGAAGGTTATTTATTTTTGATTTGATTAGAAAATGAGAAGAATTTTCATGAATTTGAATCATAATGTGGTAAACTTGTATGTAATATTTAGGTCTTGACACTTGAGCATATGAACCAAGTGGATGAGGTTCTAGATACATTCGAGGGGCAGGAATTGCTTCGACAAGCTCTTAATGTCAGTTTTCTCATATCGTAGATTATTTATATCTTGTGCAAGATTTAATACGTAATAATTATAAAAATAATTTTTTTTATTTAAAGCTTTTTTATCAAACATTTTTGAAAATGTAATTTTAATATTTCTAAAAAAAGAACTATTTAATATTTGAAAAATTTAGTATTTTAAATTAATACTATCAGAATTAATATGGATATTTATTGTTTTACTATATATTAAATTGTTGTCCATATTTGCAAATATACCTTATGGCAGGATTCTTTGGAAGGCGATATCAAAAGTGGCATGGAGACAATTGACGATGAGTTTAAAATTTGTATAATATTTATTTGATTTAATTCACTTTCACTTTGGAATAAATATAATATAATATCTATAATATATATTGGATTTTAATGTAGTATTTATAGGAAATAAAGTTGTAGACATGTTTATACATTCAATAACGAATTGTTTTAGCTCTGCGAATCAATCGTCGCAGGATGAATCCGTTCAGCCTACCAGACGGTATATCAACGTAGTTATGCATTTCTAATCAAGTATTTACTCTATTCGTAATCACATTCAAATGTCACCAAATATAATTATTTATATTGCGATCTCTAGATCTGGTAGGCTAAAAAGAAAAATGGGAGACGTAGATAAACTGCACAAAATTACTGAATCCTCGCAGAAACTGCAATCGGTAAATTATATTAATACTTTTTTAGCACTCAAATAATTAGTTCGAAGTTTAGAAATGTATTTGCAAAATAATAATATATTTAATATTCGTTCAATTTGATTTCTAAATATTTGTATCTTTGATTTTATAAAGGCGAATTTACAAGTTTAGTTTATTATTTTGCAAATGTAGTTATTTTATATTCTAAATAAAAACAATTCTTTTTATAGTTGATTGTTGATGTTTTAATATATAATTTTATATACTTATTTATTTTTGATAACAAATAATTTAAGTTAAAAGATAATTATAAGATTTTACAAGATTATTTTACCATTATGCATATATGTAGTATGTACATATATAACTAGTTACTTATTGATTATTTATTTATAAATGTTTTAAATATCAGCCATTTCTATACAAATGACTATAATCTTGTGGATAATTTCAGTTTATAAGATTTATATATTAGAATACAATATAATATCAATAAAATACTTATTATTGTTTTAAGGAATCCTCTACCTTTTTTATTTTTAATAATAATAATATTAATTATTACATTAATTATAAGAAAATTAAATTCACTAAAAGTATACTCTGGCTCTGAAAATATATAAATTGATATCCCATCATTTTGATATGTTTAAAATATATTTTTAAATTGTTTATAATTTTATTAACTACAAACAATTCTTTTAGCAATATGTTATATAATCCTAGAGTTTTAATCTAATAAATTGTTATCCTCAAAGGAACTCTAAATCAAAACAGATATTAGAATAATATATTGAATATAAATTAAAGTATGGAATTTAGAACAAATAAAATTCATTTTTTTAAATCAATAATGGAATAAATGTTAAATAAACTTATTTTTATTTATAATTTATTATAACTTATTAATATTTCAAATAAATGAATAACTACTTTTAATATTATATAATATCTATTTATTGATATTCTATTCAATTAACCATTAATCTTTTGTCTAAAGAATTTAGATATATTATTTGGTTTATATAAATTATAAGCAAATAATTTTTTCTCTTAAAATTTCTATCATTACACATTTATTTATTCAAAAATCATTATTTTTTTTATATTGTATTTTATTCCTTATGCATATAGAAGTATATAAAATGTGTTACAGTGGACCATAACAAGTCGACAACTCTACCCAGTAATGTACTCCACTCAAAAACTACCCTGTAGTATATACTACTTAAACTCTATTCAGCACATTATTTAGAACATTTATACATTGAACCAGTAGTATGATGAATAGTTCATCCATTTTATATAAAATGTGAGATTTGCATATAAAATGTGAAACTTTAAAAAATATATGTATTGTGAATAATCTTTTTTTCCATTTAGATTGAACCTTATTGTTTAATGTTTTTATTATTCTAATGTACTTTAGTTATAAGTTTATTTATAATATTCCCAATCTTATTTGCTCAACAACCTGCAATGAATAGGCACCGCAAACTGTTAAACAAAAAAAGGAGACGATTGAGAAAATAAAAGATTTCTCAAAGTTATTGCGAACGGTTTGTATTTTCTCGCAATAAACTTTTGAACTTTAACCTCGTAGGATTTATGATTATGATAAAATTCGTTTAAAACTTTCTATTCTTCCTATTGTCTAGACTAGATAGTCTGTGTGACTATAACTTCTTTATCTCCCTTAAATTCCGGAGTTGTTGTCACTATTATATTTTGTTATTAATAACTGCTGAATATTCAAATAGATTTTTATAAAATTGTTTGAATAAAACGAGTTATTTAGATACTCTTTAGTAGTTAATTACTACAAGTAGCTAATTACTACAAGTAGCTAACTACTAAAGGTAGCTAACTACTAAAGGTAGCTAACTACTAAAGGTAACTAACTATTAAAGGTAGTTAATTACTACAAGTAGTTAATTACTATAAGTAGCTAACTACTAAAGGTAGCTAACTACTAAAGGTGAGAAGGAATTGTGGGTTATCTATTGGTAGGTATAAATTTCACTTCACTAAATCTCATGGTTTGGGATTAAATCATTTAATACAATACAAAAATAATTGATTAAAAATTATAATTTGAATTTATTTTCAAAGATTATAGTTGAGTTAGTTTAGTTAAAATTAATTTTTAATTTTTGCAATCAACTTACAGTCGAAGTTAAACAAAAAACCGCTCATCCAAGCTAATAAAACTCCTTTGAAAAGACAGTCTAATCAAGTAAGTCCCATACATATTCTTATAGTTCGATTACTGTGATATAATTCGACATCGTTTAGTACATTATAACTATTTCGTAGGTTAACTTGATAACTAATTCCAACGCCAGTCTAATATGATAGTCGCGTTACGTAAAGCTAAATTATAGCGATTCTAACCAACGGCCACCTGGTTTTCAGGTTGCAGTGAGGCCTGCGAGTCAGTCGCGACCCAATCTGAGGTCATCTCGACAAGGGCCCACTAATGAGGTCAAGGTCTCCGCTGAGGGCATCGCCGAACCTCCGCCGACTGAGGATGCTCCGGCGGTCAAGCCTATCGCCGATGCTCCGACGGTCAAGCCTATCGCCTGTGCGGCGGTGGTCAAGCCTATCGCCTGTGCGGCGGTGGTCAAGCCTATCTCCTGTGCGGCGGTGGTCAAGCCTATCTCCTGTGCGGCGGTGGTCAAGCCTATCGCCTGTGCGGCGGTGGTCAAGCCTATCTCCTGTGCGGCTAGGAGAACCGTCGAAGTGACAGTCGAGAGCCACACCTCCCCCGTCGTCGCGACAGTTCGAAGCGGGAAGAACTCCCCGCGCAGCCCCCCTTCTCTTGACGGTGACAGCGCCGTCGAAGAGGACGACGTCGACGAGGCTGGAGACCTGGGCAGCGACACCGATTACATCGTACAGAAAGACGAGGAAGAGGAAGACGACGACGATTCGATTCCCGACGAAGAAGATCGCTACGAACAACTGGAGCCAAAAATTGCGGAAGAGGAAGACGAAGACGACGATGAAAATGGCTCCGTTATCGTGGACAGCGAAGAGGACGATGAAGATGAAGATGACAAACCGTTGACCAGCCTCAAAGAGAAATTCGAGAAGTCCATTGGCAACAGGTCAGCGGAGAAAACACAACCGACAACAATTAATGATCGACTAACTGTGCAAATTGTGAAATCTTCAATTGTCGATAAGAAATTAATAATTGGCAAAGTTAAGAAATCCAATGTTGGTATTAAATAAATTTGTTAATGAAATTGAAATAATGTTAATGCAAATTTGTATTTCACATTTCAATTTATATAATAATTAGATTTAACAATTAATTTGTATTAATCAATATTTGAGTAATGATATTATTATTATTATTATTATTTTTATTATTATTATTTTTATTATTATTATTTTTATTATTGATATCTGTATTATTATTTTTATTATTATTATTATTATTATCACTATTATTATTTTGTTGTTATTATTTTTATTATTATTAGTATTTTATTATATTATTATTATTGAATTGAGCTGTTATTGAATTTGATTTTTGATAATATTCTGATATAAACGAAATATTATACAATGTTCACAAAACGTAGACTAAAAAGATAATAACATTGTTTTGAAAAATAATATGCATGAGTTAAATGGAACTCAATCAAATAAATAGTTATAATGGAAATAATTATAGAAGACTTGGCTTTGAAAATGCCAATTAATATTATTTTATTATTATGTTAATAATATTATTAATTGAAATATTCAGACAATACGAGAGTAAATAATATTTGCAAATATGCACCAAATTTTTCCATAGAAAATGAATTAAATATTAACTTATTAATTTATTTTCTTTATAAGACTAAGATTATTATTAGATTGATTATTATCAAGTCACAAATAATGGAATGTTTAATAAATTCAAAGCAGAAAAAGGTACCAATGCAGAATTTCAAACCTTCGCCGAAAGTCAAATGCGACGCTCCAAAACCTCGCGATTCGTCAAAACCTCGCGACGCGTCAAAACCTCGCGACGCGTCAAAACCTCGCAACGCTACGATGTCGACTTCGAGGACTCTGCCGGCGCCCGACGCCACGCTGCTCAAGGACGAAATTGATAAGGCTAAACTGGTGGCAGCCGAACGCTCTTCAAGCCTCGCCGCCGCCGCCTTCTATAAAAAGCCGCACTCTGCCTCCGCCAAGTCATCGGTGAGTTGTGATATTACTAATTTGTCCTCACACCTAGACGGATTGATTTCATTCTCTTCGAAATTCGTAGTTTATAAGAAATTCGGTATCGTGAAATTTTTGATCATCTGTATCCATAATATATTTTAATTAACTATTTAGGACTTTCATTTATTAAAGTCGGAGCTTATATACAATTATTCATTATCTAATAATGTTATGCAAAACAGGTGAAGGATGGGAAAATCTATAAAAAACAGCATGAGAAACTGCCAGGTTATTTATTTATAATATTTATATTTTAAACGATTATAATATATATATATAATATATAATATATATTCATTTCATTTATTATTATTTAAATTTAATTTTAATTACAGATTTTTATTATATATTAATTTTTAGCTGTTCCACTTTTAGATGCCAAACACCATCATAAAATAATTGAGTTAGTAAACATTTCTGCAACTGTGTAATAGTTGTAAAACAACCCAAGTTTATTGTATTAATGCTGCAATTATTATGAAGTTTTTAAGTTTTTATTTTTTCACTTAATATTCTACTTAAATTATTTATATTTTGAACTTTTAGATAAAATCAATGAATTTAGATATTTATCTAGAAACAAGATAAAACAAGATAAAATAGGCATATTCAATGTTAAATTGATACTCAAATTATGTTAATACATAGCATGCAAATACGTAGCTTCAACACGTGTAAAAATACACGAACTAACACGCATTTTCTTACTCAACTCGTCGCCGTTTGCAGTCCGGCCAAGAAGAAGAAGTACTCCTCGCCGATGCCGGTTGCAGCTCCGGCAAAAGCCAACGCCGGCAAACTTACAATCAGCTCGCAAAGAGTGGACATCAGACGCTCTATCAAAGCCTTCATTACGTCCTAGTTAGTCCTCCGTGTCCTTATGAGTAGTCCTTCATAAGTGCTAATAAGTAATACGTCCTATAGTGACCAATTAACCCTCCTCTGACACTACTCGAATACACTCCCCAGCGTCGAAAAAAGCGACGATATTCTGATTTCTACCGGCGAAATCAAGAAAATTACCATGGAATTCGAGGAACTGTACTACAGTAATACCAAGTACAGTTGTTCCTATCTGATACAACAGATGAAGGATGACTTCACTTTTGTTAGTGGCACATTAGGATTGCAAGTAGATATTGTACAAACTTCTTACACTTTGGCTGCATTCTAATGAACATAGTGAATACAATTTTTATGTTTGTCTATGTTAAGTGCCTGGATTTATCTACTAAAACATGTAAACACTGATATTGTATTTTTTAATTTCCTTAAAATTGTAAATTATTAAATTAAAAATTCCTAATATATTAATTTATTTATATAGATACATTATAATTATTAAATACGATAATTTACTTCAGTTTATAATAAAAGAACAAACCTTTTTATTATAACATTTGGAAGATAATTTTCAGCAAAATAATTAGTTAATTTTTCATTTTATATCATTTTACATTTAAAAAATATATCAATTTTTAAAAATATAAACATATTAAGTTATATATTATTATTAGTTTACAGATATTATTTATATAATTTATTATAGATTATTTCTGAAAAAAAATTAATGCACCATTATATTAAATTATGGATATTTAATAGAAGACATTCTTCTAAATATATTAGTTCATATATTATTGTAATATAATTTAAAATCAAATCAAATGAATAAAATAATTATTTTATTAAAATAAATATGGAAATTTAAAAACTTTATTTTTGGTACAATTACTTCACACAAACTTTTCTCGTATATCTAAATATAACATTGAGCACATTTTTATAATATACAAGCAAAATTGAGCACATTTTTGTTGTCATTTTGCATTGTCTCGCATATCCTTAAACTATATTAATATTAAATATACATTAAATGTACATTAGTAATCAAACTACGAGTTATAATATAAATAATTATTTAGTTTTTTAATTCAATTATAAATTTCATAAACTCATTTTAGATGCCATTATTCTGATTTTAAAAATAATTCCTGAAATATAAATCATATATATATAAATTCTAAATAATGTATTATATATCTAGTATGTAGATTTATTAATTTAAATATGTACAGAAAATAAGAATATAATAAATATAAATAAATATATAATTTTGAATTTCACCAATTTCACTAAAGTTTAATGTTTCTTATCTCGTAAAGTTTTCTTGAATTGCAAATTCAGTTGCATAGGTAGTTACCTCTCTATACTACGGAATACTACTCGTTTGGCGTTTTCTATCTACTCGTATTCGCAGGCCATCCTGGATACAGTTCTCAATGGAGTGATCACTCCAACTGAATACCTGAAACAAATTGCGGAACTTAAAAATAAGGTCGTTTTTGTTATACACCTTATTTCTCTTAGATTCACTTTCACTCTGAGATGTTAAAATAGAATTTGACTGTACAGTCAAATTCTCTTTTGGTTGTTTAAAACAAGAATGGGTTTAATCATGTTTGGTTATATAACTACATTATTACGATTCTATAAATAGACCGAGAAGAAAAGATTGAATTCGAGCCATCGCTCTGTTCCGATTAAAAAGCCGAGAATTATTTATCCCGCTAAAGTTAGCACTCCCTCCCTCCCTCCCTCCCTCACTCCCTCCCTCCCTCCCTCACTCCCTCCCTCCCTCCCTCCCTCCCTCCCTCCCTCCCTCCCTCCCTCCCTCCCTCCCTCCCTCCCTCCCTCCCTCCCTCTCTCCCTCTAACACTCTCTCTAACCTCCATAGGGCACTAACACTCTCTCTAAACCCCATAGGGCACTATAGACCTGATAGGGTCCATTGTGTCGATTGCTGACTCGACTTCACAACACGCCTCTCACCGTTTTGACGTGAATTGTTCAATTTGTATGAGAACTGACAGTCAAATCACGATGCCTTTGTCTCAGAACCCTACCGGGTCAAAGGTTAGTTGATATAAACCTCACCCAGCCCTACTTTCACACTTCACATCCGACTTTCACCCCCAACCAGCCCTACTCTCACCCCCACTCAGACCTACTTTCACCCCCACTCAGCCCTACTTTCACCCCCCACTCAGCCCTACTTTAACCCCCCACTCATCCCTATTTTCACCTCCCACTCAGCCTTACTCAACCCTACTATCACCCCTACCCAGCCCTACTTTCACCCACTCACTCAGCCCTACATTCACCACCCCCCACCCAGCTCTACTCTCACCCCCATCCAGCCCTATTTTCACCCCCACTCAGTTATACTTTCACCCCCACTCAGCCCTACTTTAACCCCTCACTCAGCCCTACTTTCACCTCCCACTCAGCCCTACTCTCACCCCCACTCAGCCCTACTATCACCCTACCCAGCCCTACTTTCACCCCCCCACTCAGCCCTACCTTCACCACCCCCCCCCCTCACCCAGCTCTACTCTCACCCCTATCCAGCTTTACTTTCACCCCCACTCAGCACTACTCTCACCCCCACTCTGCCCTACTCTCACCCCCACTCAGCCTTACTTTCAACCCTATACCCAAAAGATTAAAGATCAAACTGTTGCTGATTTACACTTTGAAATTGAGAGTAAAGAAAAAGCCTTCCTAGAGAAACAGGTTCATCCCTCTTATGATTTCATTTGTTCACTTTATATCACTGATATTAGATATATATAATAATTATACATATATAGTAATAACATATATAGTAATAACATATATAGTAATAACATATATAGTAATAACATATATAGTAATAACATATATAGTAATAACATATATAGTAATAACATATATAGTAACAATATATATAGTAACAACATATATAGTAATAACATATATAGTAACAACATATATAGTAACAATATATAATAAGTGGATACTATTGACCTCAGGCATTAGTACAGAAAAATGCGTCCCAAGACCTTTACAAATCTGCTGCTGTTGCCGGTGAAGCTGTCGGCTCCGGTAGAGTGAAATCCGTTATGTTTCGGGCGGAAAGTGCCGAGTTCGTCGAGGCATGCTCTTCACCCGGCGACGTTCTTGACCGCATCGGTCACTCGCCACTCGGTCAACTGTCTCCCGCCGCTTACCAACGCGGAGGTCAGCCAGGAGGATCGCCGATTAAACCAACTGGCATCTTGAAGTCTTCATTCAATGCTAATAAGGTTTCCATTTGCCATTCGCAATATTACATGCACGTAGAATAGGATGTAGTGTTCACAGAGCAAAAACAATGGACTATGCGTGACCTTTAGATACTAATATTGAAAACAATTTGGTACAACAATTCTATTTTTAATAAACTTTTTAAACAATCTAAATGATTTCTAAAATTCCTTTGTTCAAAAAAATACTTACTTTCTCAAATTTTAATATTCATGATCAGATGATTATGTCAATATTGAGAAATTTAAATTATTTTAGTTGTTTAATTAATTTGTTTAAAATGAAATTACGATTCCCTAGTAAATTCAAATAATTGTTCGAAGCTTTTATTATAACTACCTAAAAACTGTTGACATTTTCTAATATTCCTCGCCACTAATTATATGGTGGAGGTAATAATATCCAATAAAATGTATTACTAAATATATAATGTTCGGATTGGCTATTTCCATTATTATGTGATTCATTAAGTATGAATTATTTGTAGTAGTTATTAAACACTATGACAACTAAGAGAATAAACTAAATTATAATCCCTAAGTGATAAAACAATATATTATAATAATTACTTTTATAATATTACAATAATTATGTACAATTATTTAAAATAGAATTTTAAAGTCAAGTTGATAACAATTAATATTTGAAATATTTAAAATATTTATATAAATATATCATATATATAAAATATTATTCAATTGTAATAATTAATAAATATAACAGAAGAAATCAAATGTATAAGAAAATATTATATACTAAAGCCTTTGTTTTATGAGTTTAACATATTTTGTATTTCTGCATATATATTAAATTTAATTAATTTCCTTTAAATTTTGTAAACTAGCTCATTTTAAAAATTTTAATTAATATTTGATAAAATGAAATTATGTAATATATGTGCCTGAACTGAAGTGATTTTTGCCTATATTTTATAGTTAATTTAATTTCCAGCAAAGTTCTCAACATGATACAATATATACAATGTAAAATAATTTCATTTCATCAGGAAATTGTTCCTGAATTGTATTCCGAAAATGATCCGAAATGGATTTCTAAGGAGTTAGTTTATAAATATTAGTGAGTTAATTTGCAAGCTATTCTCATTATTGCCATGCAGCTATAAGAAATGTATTTAATTTGAATGCTAGATCAAAAACTAAATATATATTTTATTGAGAATGATAATCTAGCAGACTTTATTTTAGATTTGTGTTGTAAAATATTAATCATATTCTATTAACCTGCCACCTATTAACCTGCCACCTATTAACCTGCCACCTATTAACATGCCATCTATTAACCTGCCACCTATTAACCTGCCACCTATTAACCTGCCACCTATTAACCTGCCAACTATTAACCTGCCACGTGATGTAGTACCGACCACTATTAACATGCCACCTATTAACCTACCATCTATTAACCTCCCATCTATTAACCTGCCACCTATCAACCTGCCACCTATCAACCTGCCACCTATTAACCTGCCACCTATTAACCTGCCACCTATTAACCTGCCACCTATCAACCTGCCACCTATTAACCTGCCACCTATTAATCTGCCACCTATTAACCTGCCACCTATCAACCTGCCACCTATCAACCTGCCACCTATTAACCTGCCACCTATTAATCTGCCACCTATTAACCTGCCACCTATCAACCTGCCACCTATTAACCTGCCACCTATTAACCTGCCACCTATCAACCTGCCACGTCATATAGTACCGACCACGCCTATTCGGACACCCTCTGGTCGGGCAACATCAAAGTGGCCGGCGGTGAAACCGTCGGCGTCAACACTTCTGCTTACGGTGTGTCCGGCGACTGCACTTTGGCCTGCAAAGAGTTGCCCTTCGACATCGAGATCACCGGCCGCATCAACCCGAGTAACGCCGGCACCTTTATCGACGAGCTGAAGACTTCGCAGAACTCGGTAAGTCACGTTCCAACTTACATTACGACGCCAAATCCGGCCTCAATCCTCCGGACTTTTCGGCGTTTTAACGTCAATTTATCTAAATATTATTTATTTATAAATTTGCGAACAATGAAATATTTTAGAACATTAGTTTTTCATGCAAATTTTAGTCTTCGAAGTTGAAGTTGAAATAGTTGCAATGATTTGAACTTTGACTTTCAAGCCATTGCAAATCGTATCCATTTTAAATATTTCCTACGACCACAGATTTTACTAATCCGATTAAATCGACGTTCGTCTCGAATGAATACCCGATAATCTCCATTCATTTAAATTTACACCTCCGCAGGATATCCTGATTGTGCGCTTCCTGTACCCGCAACTCTTCGAGATGCGGTCAGCGTACCGTTGCCTCTTTCTGTTCCTCTCTCGCAAGAATAAGTACGGCGTAGTGAAGTCTGCGGCCGGCTTCGAGCTGACCCGTTCCAACAGCACCACCTACATCGTACCGTTGCCGGCTCAACATTCCATTCCTCATTATCTGCTGCCGTTCTCAGGCGAAGGTTTGCCCCCCCTAGAATCTTCTTAACGTACAGCGTTGCGTTTGTTTACATCCCATTTGCGAACTTTCTGGAACACCGGAAATTGGTACTTTGGATCAATTTTTTTTAATTAATTACCCTAGTGTTAACTTCTGTGATTTTGATTAATTCAAAAGAACATGTTTGGCTTGAGACATGGTATTAAAGAAATTACATCCATTTATAATTGTTAATTCAGCATCTTATATAAGCTGCGCTTTTTGTAGGAATATCAATTTTGGCTGCGATAAAATAATGTAGTTTAATTAATAATTATTTTTTCATTTAACCAAACCAATTATAACCCAAACCCAACAAGTAATTTATTAGTAATTAAATAGTAATATATTAGTATTATTTTGCAAAATCACGTATTACTAACAATATTTTCGGACTCGATTGTGACTCAATGCCTAAAATAGATTTTATTAAAATTATGTTATTTATTATCGTTGATAAATATTTTCAATTATTTGTAAATAGATGAACAAGTCAAACAATGTTAATTTTAGCAATTTGTCTCAAATATCTATAAGTAGAGAATTAAAATAATATGTAGAAATCTTAAAAATCATTTTGAGAGATCTATGATTGAGAATACAATGTTATAATAGTTAAAAAATATGTCAAAAAATATAAAGCGTAAACTAAAATATAGTAGTATTTTATTTAATACCTATGTTATAATTACTAAGTTTTGTAAGTTAGTATTACTAGTAATTGTAGGTATCCTAGCCTAATATGCAAATTTACCCGAGGTCTTGCTTAGGTATTTATTATGTTAAAAATATAATAGTAATTAGTATTGCATCAGATATAACGTTATATTTGATATAGTACATTTTAGAGCAGTTTTCCCACCGAGATTCTACCGATAGAATTATTTATCGATGATATCATGATTTTAGAACAAATTGCACCGATAAAACTTTTACTGCAACAATAATAATGAAATTATCTATTTGAATTTGCATCATGATATATATAATATTCATAGATTATAATCTATCATATAGTATATGTATGCATAGTACAGTATTACAATAGTATGTATTTAAAGCATATTAGACTGATTCATACAGTTAGTTATTTTATTGATAACTTATTATTTATCGTATAAAAAATTATTTTTAATTCAATTTTATTTATAAACTTATTTAGCGTAAAGACTTATTTACTTATATTTCATATATAAATCTATATATTAAACTAATAATTACCAACGATACTTAGCTGTCTTTAAGAATCATACATTAGTTGATTATCTTTGACAATCATACCTTACTTGATTATCTTTGCACATAATAATGTCTATTTTATATATATTTATTTAAAATAAAGGTTCAAATTATAAATATAAATAATAATCAAATAATTAGTCTGAAATTATAGCTGTAATATTATTTGTATTATTATTATAAACTTGATTTGTATGGTTAGTAGGAGGTTAGGCTCATTGTATTTTAGCATGACTAATCTTGGCATAGAGATTGTGACTAAATCAAATATATCAACTAAAAAATAAAATCAAATATATTAAATACTAACTATATTTTAATTAAATCAGACATTATTTCAAATATATCTCTAGTATCATATTCCGTAATTATTAAACCTTTATAAATAATTTAATATATCATTATTCTTATTGAATACATTATTTAAATCCAAACTATTCTATTATTTATCAAAATGCTTTAACTATATTTGCATGATAAAATGTATTTTTTTAAAATCTTTTTAAAGTATTCTAAGTTATAATTAATTTCTGAAGATCTGTTGAATAATAAATAATGATAAATATTCTAAATGTAATTATATATATAATATAATAAATACTAGGATTGCAACTATACATAATATAGCAAAAGATAAATTACTACCGTAATTTAGTTTATTAGCTCCATTTTTAGTGAAAACCCAGCAAAACATTGAAGTAATTTCATTTTTTACATTTAAAAATTTTTTTATATTATTTTTTATTTTTGTTAACTTATTCAAAGTATTTTACATTACAGTGTTTGCTGGAAAGATTAGTAATGTTTAATTACATTTCTGCATGATCAAAATATTATGTAATAACTTCTAATATATCTCAAGAAACAATATGATGTGACTACCCAGGAAACCATCTAGTTAATTTTATATTTTTGTTATAAATTAAAAGTGAAAATATATTTTATTTTCATTAAAATTATATTAGGTTTATTTTTTATTTAAAATAATTATAAAATATTGAATATTAGTTATATTTCTTTGGTATTAAATAATATTATATAATTATTTTATAATTGAAAATTATATATTTTAAATACAAATAAAATATATTTAAACTTTTATTATATAACAAATAAACCAAAATAACCTAGATAGTTTCATGGGATAAAACAAATTGTTATGTCATATTTTGTTCTGATTATAATCATCTAGTAAACAGAATGATATAATAGTTTTATAAAATCTTTTGATTTATCCACAAAAATAAAAAATAATATAAAAGAAATTATGCAATGCAAAAATGAAATGAAATGAAATTATCTGGAATGTTTACTGGGATAAATCTAAATATTTATTTATTCCAGGTAATTTCATATTTTCACAGCATAATTTTTTATTTCACTAAAATATTATTATTTATTTTTGTTAGTATATATTTGTATCTCAATTGTACAATCTAATATAATTATTTTAAATAAAAAATAAACATAATATATTTTTAATGTAAATTAAACATATTTATTTTATATTATATTACAAAAAAACTAAAATGATGTAATTATAAATTATTATAGAAATATTTTAAATAAAAAATAAATTAAATATATTTTTAATACTTTGATTTTTAAATAACCTGGATTATTGCTTGGGATTTAAAATATTGTTAATATATTTATTTCTTAAAACAATTTTATAATATTCATATTTATTGTGATGAAATGTAATATGTTTTTAATAAATATTATATAATTAACAACATTTTGAAAGATAATAAATTATTTTAATATTTAAACTATATATTTATATTTCGAATATTTATTAATAATATATAAAATATAATATAAAAACTTTTTATATATTATATGAGATTTCATTTTTCACACTTTCTTTATATATTTACGTTATAATTATATTTGTATATATTTTTCAGGACTTCCTGTTAATAGAACTCACATGCTATTAGCGGTAATGATAAAATCTAAAGGTAAAGTTATAAGACGTACTTTAACAAAAAATTCAGCTTCTCTAAAAGATCAAGAAGTTATGAAAAATAATACAGTTAGCCTAATAATATATATTATTTATATTAATTAATATGTTTTCTTTTATATACATTATATGGGTGAATAATATTTCTTAGGTTATAGAATATGAGAAAAAGGAAGAAACAAATATTGAAAAAGTTAGATTTAACGGATATTTAAAATTTTATTTTTATCTTATATCTAAAAATTATATTAATTTATCTAAATCTATAATGTATAGGCTGAAAACATCAAACCAACAATTATTAAGTTGGTGGTTCCATCTGCGACTGCAATTCCAGCTACCACATCTACTACTATCTCAATCAGTTCAAATATTGATTTGGTTTCCGACAGAGGATTTGATTCATCTTCGAACATTGATACCGCAGACAAAACAAAATTGCCAAAAGATTCAAATCTGTCCGGAGAAAATAATAGTAGGACGAGTTTAGCCGATCCAATTATTATTGAGGACGACGACACTGCGGTTACCTTGAAGCCTGCGAGTCGTCGAATTCTGACGCGTGCTGATATACGGTCTCGTTATGTAGAGAGGCAGGTGTCTGGTCATCGTTCACCCACTTTGTCTTCTCGTCCACAATCCTGCGAAGATCGACTTCAAAAACACAAAAATCGTCGACAAATTCCATACGATCGCCTCTCAAATTCCAGAGAACGGACTTCTGATTTCAGAATACATACTTCTGATTCCAGGGAATGTAGTTCGGATGCCAGATTACATACATCCGATCCCAGGGAACGTATTTCAGACTCCAATATACCTACTTCCGATCACAGAGAACATAATTCTGAGCATCGAGTAAACAGGCTCGATCGTAGAGAAACTAAATCAGTTAGGCGTTTCGAAAATATTAAAGAACCTCGCAGGAGACTTTCAAGATGGGATATTCAAAACGACAATGACAATGCAACTAGAGAATTTTCAAAGAAAGATATAAGAAATCAAGATACGAATCTGAGTATTGATATGGATTTGAAAAAGAAAGATAGTTGCGTGAAAAAAGATATTGATATGAGAATTAGAGACACGAAGATAGATGTTGATATGAGAAAAGATTTACATGCGAAAAAGGATGTGGATATGCGACGAGACTTGGATATGAGAAAAGATGTTGATATGAGGAAAAATATGTCTATGAAAAATGATATAGACATGAGAAAAGATTTTTTTATGAACAAAGAAGTAGAAATTAAAAAAGATATAGACATGAGGAAAGATATAGACATGAGAAAAGACATAGACATGAGAAAAGATGTAGATATGAGGAAAGATGTAGATATGAGGAAAGATATAGACATGAGGAAAGATGTAGACATGAGGAAAGATATAGACATGAGAAAAGATATAGACATGAGGAAAGATGTAGACATAAGGAAAGATGTAGACATGAGAAAAGATGTAGATATGAGGATAGATATAGACATGAGGAAAGATGTAGATATGAGGAAAGATATAGACATGAGAAAAGATGTAGATATGAGGATAGATATAGACATGAGAAAAGATATAGATATGAGAAAAGATATAGATATGAGGAAAGATGTAGATATGAGGAAAGATATGGACATGAGAAAAGATATAGACATGAGAAAATATGTTGACCAGAGAAAAGTAGTAGAAATAAAGAAAGATATAGACGTAAGGAGAATTATAAATATGAGAAAAGATATAGACATGAGAAAATATGTAGATATGAGGAAAGATGTAGATATGAGGAAAGATGTAGACATGAGAAAAGATATAGATATGAGAAAAGATGTAGACATGAGGATAGATATAGACATGAGAAAAGATATAGATATGAGAAAAGATATAGATATGAGGAAAGATGTAGACATGAGGAAAGATATAGATATGAGAAAAGATGTAGATATGAGAAAAGATATAGACATGAGGAAAGATATAGACATGAGAAAAGATGTAGATATGAGAAAAGATATAGACATGAGGAAAGATATAGACATGAGAAAAGATGTAGATATGAGAAAAGATATAGATATGAGAAAAGATATAGACATGAGGAAAGATATAGACATGAGAAAAGATATAGACATGAGGAAAGATATAGACATGAGGAAAGATGTAGACATGAGGAAAGATATAGACATGAGGAAAGATGTGGATAAAATGATTGTGAAAGAAATTAAAAATCCTATAATTTCCGATAAAAATATAAATTCTAACTTTCAATATTCTAATAATAACCGATTGTATGAAAGATTTGGATTAAATAATACGATTCAACCAAACATGCCACAATTTAATGCAAATCCATCTATTGCCGTACAATTGAACATGCCGCCACCAAGACAGCATTTCCCTGGTAATCACCCGCAATTCGGCGATAGTACATTTGCACCGCCACAATACACATCTTATGGACGCGGTTTACCGATGATGATGCCTCGTATGAGATTTGATCCAAGATATCCACCTCCTAGGTCCATAACTCCTAGGTCCATATCTCCTAGGCTCATAACTCCTCGCTTCAATCCAGACTCTCCCAATCAGAATCCAAATTTTAAGGCAAATAGGCAAAATAACATTCAACGTCATTTCTATGGATGAAATGTCTAATATAGATACATGTGAATATCAATTTCACTAGTATTCAATACATACCATATGCATTTGATAAGTTTGATTATAACTAGATTTTCTTGTTATACTTGAACGACTAATGCTATATTGTATATTTTTCATACATTGAATGAATTCATTCAATTGTAAACTGTAAAATGTATTGATTATTAAAAGTGCTTGGCTTACTGTGATGGTAACAGTAATTTTGTGAATTATTACATTGTTCATATTAAACAATTGTATTATCTTTGATCTATCTTAAATATTCACATTTTTATTTATATATATTTACAATAATTAAAATAATAAATATTATATATTAATCAATAGTATGTATTAATCTATTAATATATATTACCTATTTAAATATAATATTGAATAATTAAAGATTTATTATTGTACCAATAATATTGATATTGTCAAACACATGTATATAAATATATATTTTTTAATAACGAACTAATGAATACACATATGTAAACAGGAAATACATAGTTTTATTGATATGACTTTGATAATTTTACTTTACTAAATTATGTAAATATCTACAGGTTAATGTCCAAATATAAAACTATGCAAGAGCATGATTACTATTAAATACGCAATTAATAAATAAATAATTAAAAGCCATGCATAGAATAGGATTAAATATATTATATATAATTATTTTTGCACATGCTTTTAAAATACACAAGATGTTATAATTAATTTAAATCCAGGCATTATTGAATATATATAAAATTATAAATTATATAAAACAATTTAAAAGGTGCATGTCAAAATTAGATTTATTTGTAATTCTTAAATACATTCTTTATATTAAATATATAAATACATTAAATATATTATATAAAAATTAAAATAAACTTTCTATACAATTCTTACATTAAATATATTATATAAAAATTAAAATAAACTTTCTATACAATATATTTTTTTCACTATAAATGTCACATACTTAATATATTACAACTAAATTATATATATTCTATAAATAAAATAACAAGTTTATTTATTATGGTTTATTTGAAAATGGCACATATACATTAGATTGATGTTTGTAATAATATTCCGAGTTATCAGAGAGATCTATAAATGTCGTCAATGTTTTGTGAATCTAATTTTCATCATTCGCGCAGTTACTGATGTTGCATGCAAACGATTTCCTATCACATTATGGAGTATAGTATAGTAGTGTATCAGAAGAATGGACCAGTAAAAGATCAAGGTAAACAGACTTAAAAATGAGGTTGAAAATTAAATACATAGGATGGATAATATATGGAGACGCAGGTTGGAATACAATACTGATATATGGAGATAAAAAATGTGCATTAACAATATATCAACAAAATTAGAGTAACAATATCACCAAATACAGGGGGCGTGTTTAAGAGATCTCTCTGGTTGATTGACATGCATAGACTGCTGGTTATATAATCAAAATACAAAAGAGGCGAATACTGAATAATATCGACTCCTGAAAAGTGGGCGGGTCAAACCAGTATATAAATGACCAATCGAATGGTGGTGTATATTGAAATCGAAAGTTGAACTTACCATAAAACTTTAGTTTCGATTTAGTTTCTATGGCTTAGGCGAAATCACGATTTCGCTTGAATGAGACTCGTCCACTATCTCCTAATATGGTCGTATCAAAACAAACCGCAGAAGTAGCGCTCTGCAGAGAAAATGAAGCATTCCACGTGGCGTACAGTTTAGTATCGACTTACAGCAAAAGTCTGCCAAAGATGATCAACTGCAACGACTTGGGACACGAATATTTTTCATTTTAATGTTCATAAATGGACTATTTATTATCCTAATAATATCCATCGGAGGAGTGTTTTTACCATATCTTTTAATAGAATAGATTATCCCAAGAATACAGAATACGTGTTTACTGTATGCGTGATTTACTGTAATAATAAATCTATTAGAGTCCAATAAGGTGGTGTACGAACTTATCATGCACTTAAAACATACTCCTCAAAAATAGATCTTAAAATAGATCTTTTCTGTATAGATTCTAAAATAGATTCATCTTCAAAAACTCCACTTGCGTTCTAGTCGCAAATAAAAAAACATAAAAATAAATCTATTCCACCTCCTAGTCGCAATACCCTTCCCTCTCTTCCCCTCCAATAACTTCCCCTCCCTTACTCTCGCGACGTCCATCTTTACATGGGCGGTGATTGGTCGTAGCTGCAGAGTAGGGCGGCGTCGACGGGCTCCATGCACGAAGGGCAGGTGAACGAACGCATCAACCATTCGTCGATGCACTTCCTGTGGTAGGTGTGCATGCAAGGCAGGTAGCGCACCCTATCCCCGGGCATCAGTTCAATCATGCAGATCACGCACCTGGAGGAGGAAGGGGGGTGAGTGGGGGGACGGGGTGAGTGGTGCTGCTCTCGAGATCAGATCTACTCGGGGAGTACAGCCTCATTGTGTGGGGTTAATGGCGACAATGAACTCAATTGCGTAATGAATAATGGTATTTCATTATGCAATACAATTAACTAACCAAATTCATTATGTATTATGATTAACTATATTATGTATTACACAGGTATGATAATATCAAATTATTAATAATTCAATATAAGCATTAACATAAAAAGCTATTAGAAACTGTGCTACCTACTATACCTATCTATTACAACTATCTATTATAGCTATTTTGATACTAGAAGTATAATCTCATTAATAAATATGACTTTGACCCAGATGTGTTCGTAACAGATAATTACATGGCAATAAAATGATATGAAAAGATGCCAGTAGAGACATATAATAAATACTTATTGATAGAGAAGACACAATATAGAAATGTTGGCGTTGTGTATGTTGGATATAGATCTTACATAACGAGTGGACTATTGAACGGAATGGAGTATGTCGGGGTAGAATGGCATGGAGTACTGTACATCTTACATAGCGAGTGGACTATTGAACGGAATGGAGTATGTCGGGGTAGAATGGCATGGAGTACTGTACATCTTACATTGCGAATGGAGTATTGAACGGAGTGGAGTATGTCGGGGTAGAATGGCATGGAGTACTGTACATCGTGACATTGCGAATGGAGTATTGAACGGAGTGGAGTATGTCGGGGTAGAATGGCATGGAGTACTGTACATCGTGACATTGCAACATGTGTTGTAAGAAAGGTTGTTTTGTTAAGTGCATATTTCATAACTTAGAATTAGGAAGTGTCTGAAGATGTTGGTTTAGATAATTAGACTAGATAAGCGAAAGTAAAGATAAGAATGTCAACTTTGTGTCTAAGTAGTTACTGTAAAGATATTATATTTAGTGAGATTGTAAGATTTTACAAAGACATTTAGTGGAGCTGTAATGCAAAATTTTATATTGCGCAACATTTATTGTATGATTTTAATGTAAAAAATGAAATCTATTGTTGAAGATGCTGTAAGAAATACCAAATACGTAAACAAACAAGAAATATCATAACCAATAGTTTGAGTATTTATTAATATTACTAATTGTTTTATATTGTACTCATTATTCTGATGTTCTATTGCACCAAATATTACAAAAATGAAATGTATGGACTAAACAATAGACTCATTAAACGATGTACCATCAGAGATTGCCTGGATTTAAATGCAAATGTCGATTACGCCGCAGGAATGGCTTATTACACGTTATCAATGAGAACAATGGAGATAAACAAACAAACAGCTACGTTATCAACCGATGAATAGGGGTCGAATCAAAGGTCATTGGGTCTAGTGATCTGCGAATTATAGGAAGTGTTCAGTAAAAAGACTCAGTGCAGATAATTTGCTGGAATAGCGAAAGTTACTTTGTAAACAGTCGCTCGACTACAGCAGAGTACCGAAGTACTAGGAGACAATCAAAATGCTTTGAACAAGTACTAAAGTATTCGGAAAACAAATAATGGTGCCTGGGGATTGTAAAATATAAACAATGGGTGAATGATTGTCTTTCTATGCGAGAATCAATGTCACTATGTATATTTGAGATATAAATAGGGCATTATGACATTTAGAGAGAAATTAAGGATAATTTTTTTTATTTAACATAGAATATATATTATGAAGCATATTTGTGGAAATTCAGATAATTTGTATCAAATTGCTATAAGGAATAATTATTATATTATTATAATTATAATATTTTCAAAACAAAAGAATATATCCCTTAAAAATGCTTAGTAAATATCCTATTAAGACAAATTTATAGTACATATAGTACAAATTTATAGTACATATAGTACAAATTTATAGTACATTTAATTTATATTTAATTTAATAATTTATAGTACACATCTAATTTAATAAAGTAATTTTATATGAAATCCAGATGGAAATATTGATTTAAAATGTTTTGAATACATAAAGAGTAAAATAATCATTCAAAAGATTTTCACTTTACATATTAAGCATTTAAAATATCTTTTATTTAGATGTTATCATATTATAAATTATTTAAATAATTTATAAATACAATACAATACATTTAAAATATAACACATTAATTATAAATTATGTTACAATTTTAAAATGTTTAAATGTTCTATAAATATATATATGTGTATATATATATATATATATATGTGTGTATATATATATATATATGTGTGTATCTATATATATATATATATATATAGATATATCAATCTATCAAAGACAAATAGAGAGATTTTATTTATTATGGTGATTAACAAGATTTGTTGATGATTCTCCCTAATGTAATACAATAGAACAACATATGGCAACATACTCAATACATCTATGACAAAGGAAAATGGAATCGACAGCTGACCATATGTTTATGTGAGTGGGTCAGCGAGTGAATGAATGAGTGAGTGAGAGAAGAATAATTGTGTGAGTGTGTGTGAATGTGTGAGCTAGTACATGAACGAGGGATTAAGTATATAGAGTAATTTTATATGGTGTAAGGTACTTGTAGTAATTATAAAATGTATCATACACTAGCGATCCATCAACAAGATAATATTATAAATAAACATTATTGCTAGAATTGAAAGAGTAAATAATATGTTTGCCGTATGGTTCTAAAAATAGATTTTAAGGAGTTCGGTAAACAGTTTGAAAACCTCATCAAAATCAATTAGAAGCAATTAAAAGCAAATGGTCGTCTGTAATAATGTACAAGAATAAACAATCACGTGCTCAAAAACACACAAAAACACATCTGGTTTATTAGTGATGCCCATTAATTAGAAAGCAGTAATATCTTTAATATAATTATAGAAAAAGATGGTTCATCATAATGAATTTCTTTATATAGACAAGATAGCGTCTAATTAGACGAACAATATATCCATTATATGATATACGTATACACATGAGGATGTAGTAATGCACCCAGGATAACATATGGTAAAGCTTATTTTGTCTATTCACTTAGGTGATTTAGGATAGGGAGGGAGGGATGGAAGGAGGGAGGGAGGGAGGGAGGGAGG
>OZ038312.1:3889261-3913145 GCA_964035775.1 Osedax frankpressi | reverse complement strand
TAACAAAGTCCACCGTTGGTCCGCCGTTTCTCTATTGCGCAGTAGAGAAATGGCTGAAATGTGAAAAATTATACCGTTTCTCTGCCTTATAGTAGATTATCGGTAGTGAATATATCAATAAGTCAGGATGGCCGAGCGGTCTAAGGCGCCAGACTCAAGGTTTAATTCCTTCTATATTGACTGTAGAGCATTCTGGTCCACGTATGTGGGCGTGGGTTCGAATCCCACTTCTGACAAATTTTTTATATAATAATACTATTTATATAATAATCATGATTATTAATGCATGTAGAAGATGTAAATTATATCAAATTATTTTATTATTAATAATATTTATTGATTATTTATTTTAAAATTCAATGTAATTATATCAATTCATATTAATATACATAATATATAATCTTTTTAGTATTCGTTATTGATATGATAGGCACTCCACACATATACAATTTATCCTATATTAATAATATACACCTCTTCATAAGTTGTTCTTATATTCTACGGATAGATTGTTGATTTTTATATAACATTTATATTCGAATTGATATTATATTATTATGACTTTGCCGCTTATATTTGTAATGATTTTATATAAATAAAATATTTTCATATTCACGATTATATTGTAGAATTTTAGATTTTTACTATTGTAGTTAGTTTCCACAGGCTATATTATCCATACCATCTTAATTATGGTAGGAGCATCTTCAGATATGTGAAATGATGAATCATTATCTAAAGTATAAATTACTCCATTTCAATTTGACCCACATTAATTATTGGAGTATATGCATATCATTCTATTTATAGTTATGTTTTACAAATTACAAGTTATTTATATATTATCATAAATATAAATTACTAGCAAAAAAACTCACAAGTTCTAAAAAATATTTAATATATATTTTATATTATTAAAAATACAATTTAAACATGAAATGTGTTACAAATAGGTTACACATATTATATAACTTTATAACCTTATACAAAATGAAATGTCTATTAGTATACTACTTATATTATATCATAACTATTACGTTATAGTATAATGACTACATTGTATTATAATCATTAACGAACCGACATATTAAAAAATTCATTAATCACACCACTCTATAAAAACTCTTGACTCATCTACAATAGTTTACTACCATCTCATACCACAACTACCACTATTTACTAAAATACCTGAACAACTTTATGTAGGTAGATTATAAACTACACAAATTGCATCCTAATATTAGACAATATTCGATAATAGATAGCTTGCGTTTAGAATGAGTAACATAACTGAAACAATGCCGTTTTCTTTACTGGATGACTTTCTACTCTGCACCGATCTCCAAAACTCACAATATCATGTTCATAGACCCCGATTTTTACACAAGATATTTTAACATACTACCCAGGATTACTCAAAGTAATCTTGGATATTATTATCCCGACTAATTAAGATTTGCATCTGCGATTCGTAATCGAATGTATAAATTCAGGTTTCAGTTTCATTAACGGACGCAATTACTCCTTACAAATTTAAGATAAACTAACTTCCCCATATAAAATACATTGAAATCTCTTAAGGTTCTCTGTTCCTATACCACCGATAATCGTGTCGCTTTATATGATTTATTATAAGAATTAATTAATTCTTTCTCTCATATTCTATATAATCTGTACGTTGATGTTATCGTACAATAGATATGCGTAAGTAACGCAGCAGAAATATAAATTTGCTTTAACGCAATGACTGACTCACGAATAACCAATTCATATTAAATGTGTGGAGTCTGCGTATTGTGGATTCACGTTCATATCTACTGCTATTACCGCTATAGATATTTAAGTAAGTAACTTTCTATTTGTATCGATACAATTGTTATGCCTACATTACATATTAACTACGTTACTATATATCACGACGTGCTCTCAATTTCAAATTTACTTTTCCAACTCCGAATGATCTTGGCTTACGGCGTTGATTTCAAATACAGAGAAAGAGTTGCATTCATACTACGCAAACAGCACTTCATTGGATAGTAAGCGTACCGTACCTTAACAACAATATAACGAGCGTATAGAACATAGCGGTGAATGGCGTACGGTAAATTAAGTTGACAGGTGATGGGGTCGCGATAAGGCCCGTAACAAAACCTAGAGTAGAGCGCGGTAGGTCTAGCGAGTAGGCGTTCGAAATACGTCGTACGACGGTGATATGTAAAGAGGTGTAGCCAAACGTAGCGGTGTTGAGACACAATGTATTCACGTGACACACATTCCTAACATACCTAACATTCCTAACATACCTACCTCTTATCAATCACTCGTTGATAAAAACGCGGTGAAACGCAAACTATGTCTTAAATATATCTAAATATATCTAAATATATCTAAATATATCTAAATATATCTAAATATATCTAAATATATCTAAATATATCTAAATATATCTAAATATATCTAAATATATCTAAATATATCTAAATATATCTAAATATATCTAAATATATCTAAATATATCTAAATATATCTAAATATATCTAAATATATCTAAATATATCTAAATATATCTAAATATATCTAAATATATCTAAATATATCTAAATATATCTAAATATATCTAAATATATCTAAATATATCTAAATATATCTAAATATATCTAAATATATCTAAATATATCTAAATATATCTAAATATATCTAAATATATCTAAATATATCTAAATATATCTAAATATATCTAAATATATCTAAATATATCTAAATATATCTAAATATATCTAAATATATCTAAATATATCTAAATATATCTAAATATATCTAAATATATCTAAATATATCTAAATATATCTAAATATATCTAAATATATCTAAATATATCTAAATATATCTAAATATATCTAAATATATCTAAATATATCTAAATATATCTAAATATATCTAAATATATCTAAATATATCTAAATATATCTAAATATATCTAAATATATCTAAATATATCTAAATATATCTAAATATATCTAAATATATCTAAATATATCTAAATATATCTAAATATATCTAAATATATCTAAATATATCTAAATATATCTAAATATATCTAAATATATCTAAATATATCTAAATATATCTAAATATATCTAAATATATCTAAATATATCTAAATATATCTAAATATATCTAAATATATCTAAATATATCTAAATATATCTAAATATATCTAAATATATCTAAATATATCTAAATATATCTAAATATATCTAAATATATCTAAATATATCTAAATATATCTAAATAGTAGTATTAGTATCAGTATTATTATTATTAATAGTAGTAGTAGTAGTAGTAGTAGTAGTAGTAGTAGTAGTAGTAGTAGTAGTAGTAGTAGTAGTAGTAGTAGTAGTAGTAGTAGTAGTAGTAGTAGTAGTAGTAGTAGTAGTAGTAGTAGTAGTAGTAGTAGTAGTAGTAGTAGTAGTAGTAGTAGTAGTAGTAGTAGTAGTAGTAGTAGTAGTAGTAGTAGTAGTAGTAGTAGTAGTAGTAGTAGTAGTAGTAGTAGTAGTAGTAGTAGTAGTAGTAGTAGTAGTAGTAGTAGTAGTAGTAGTAGTAGTAGTAGTAGTAGTAGTAGTAGTAGTAGTAGTAGTAGTAGTAGTAGTAGTAGTAGTAGTAGTAGTAGTAGTAGTAGTAGTAGTAGTAGTAGTAGTAGTAGTAGTAGTAGTAGTAGTAGTAGTAGTAGTAGTAGTAGTAGTAGTAGTAGTAGTAGTAGTAGTAGTAGTAGTAGTAGTAGTAGTAGTAGTAGTAGTAGTAGTAGTAGTAGTAGTAGTAGTAGTAGTAGTAGTAGTAGTAGTAGTAGTAGTAGTAGTAGTAGTAGTAGTAGTAGTAGTAGTAGTAGTAGTAGTAGTAGTAGTAGTAGTAGTAGTAGTAGTAGTAGTAGTAGTAGTAGTAGTAGTAGTAGTAGTAGTAGTAGTAGTAGTAGTAGTAGTAGTAGTAGTAGTAGTAGTAGTAGTAGTAGTAGTAGTAGTAGTAGTAGTAGTAGTAGTAGTAGTAGTAGTAGTAGTAGTAGTAATATATTTGTTTATTTTACTCATATCAATAATTATATATTTTATATATTTCTAAGACAGTTATCAGGGAAATTCAACGAAATATTATATTGAAAATTAGATACAATGTTATTAGAATCATTATATAATATTGCATATTATATCTATATATATAACTATTTTTTATACTTGTTTGTGATAATCTAGAATACCCTGATTATTCACCGAATTATTCATAAAATATCACGTGATATAAGCGTCAGTCGCCATTTTAATAAATACATGAATTGAAATTTACCGGCTATCCCTTGTTAATTTCATTTTATCATTACAAACTTGTATTTTAAACTATTTTTTATTCTTTTTTTAATAACTAAACATGTCCCAACGTAACACTACTAGAAGTAGATCTAGTAAAAGACAAACTACGGAAGAACGTTCATCGGATCCTGTTCAAGAAAGACCAGCATCGCCTGTGTTGACACGAGTTGCTGAAAAGCGCGAACTCGCTGGTTTAAACGACCGACTTGCTTATTACATCAATCATGTTAGAAATTTAGAAACTGACAATGGACAATTAATCAAAAAAGTTGAAATATTAGAGGAATTTAAAACAAGAGAAGTTACTAATATAAAGGAGTTGTACCGAATAGAACTATCTGATTCTCGTAAATTGTTGGACACAAAATCTAAAGAATTAACCGTTTTAAAAGTTGAAAATTCTGCATTAAAAAAGAACGAAAAGGAACTTCAGAATAAGTAAGTATTATTATCTACTATCAATCTATTAACTTGTCGGTCTAACTTATAGTAATGTATATTAATATTATTTATATACGTATATTACTAATTTGTATTTCATTAAAAGTTCTGATAATGTATGTTACCCATATTTAATTATATTTTATATGTTGTATTTGATATATAAATTATGTACTTTTTTATGTATTTTATATTTATTTTATTTTATATATTTAATAATACAATACCATGTCTTTAATAAGCTCCCATATCATTATTATTATATAATACATATGATTCATAACAAATATATATTATAAATAAATATTGTCTTCTCATTTATTTGTTATAAAATATGAATATTTGTATAGTTTGGAAACAGTTCTAATATCTCTCAAACAAGCTGAGAAAAAATTATTGAATACTCAAGTTACAAATAATGATTTACAAGCCAGACTGGCCGATGCTATATCCAGTAATAAGAAATATGAATTGGAAAATGCTGTTAGTATTTAGTGTACATAATTTACTATTAATTTGAATATGTATTTAATATTAATCGCAATAGCAAAATACTTATATTATAATCTAATTTTTATATTTAAACAAATCATCGTATTATATTTTATTACATTTTTTATAAATATATTACAAGAAAGCCTAGATTTACAAAGTTTTTAGTACAAATAATTTCAAAATATAATTCAAATTATGCAATTGTAAAAATATATTACTGGAAAATTTCTTATGATATATTGTTTATGTATAGATTATAATTTACTTATGTATATAATAAATTCCTTTTCATTCAATATTGTGAGTGGTATAATGTAATTTTGCATTTGATTGTTATATATATATATATTTCGTATCCCTCAAAACATACTATAAATTGTTATATTCAATTGTATTTTAATAATTATATCACATTTAATATAAAAATATATTATTACTTTTATTATATATAACTAAAGTGTCTTCTATTTTTTTACTCAAGTACTAAATTATATAATAGTTCCATTAGTTTACTTTTCTCGAATAGGTATTTTAATTTTGTTGTAGCTTTGTCTGAAACTATTAATTTACTGTTTGTGACTATTTTAAAATTTATATTATAAATCAGTTTTCATAATAGATTTTAAATTGAATTACCTCGGCAGAGATTCCAAAAGGACATTCTATCTCTGGAAAAGAAGTTGGCCCACTGCCAAGAAAGACTGAACGCAGAGACTGTACTCCGCGTTTCAACTCAGGAGCAGATGCAATCTCTCCGCGAACAGGACTCTTTCAACAGGAATCTACACTTGATTGTGAGTCTGAATATCACGCTTCATTACTTAATAACAATTTCATAAATTCCATAAATACTTTATATTTATTAATATAATTAATTAAAATAATTATAACTTATTATTTATTTGGTAATTCGTAATAAATAAATAATAAATGCCCCTGATCAAATATTTATTACCTAATGAATTTGTCTAGGAGCTGAACGATTCTCGCACTACTCACTCTTACACTGAAATTAGAGATACCGTTGATGGAAAGAAGGACGATTACATTGCCAAGTTGCAGGTTGAAATGAACAAGATGCGCAAGGAGAATGATTTGAAGATCAAGCAGACTCGAGAGGAAACTGAAAGCTACTTTTCGAAGAAGGTTCAACATAATTGCGATTATCTTTAGATATTTTCTGCGTTGATTTGACATATATTCTTATTCTCTTTTGCTTTCGTGTAGTTGAACGAGATGAGCAAACTGACGTCACCTAATAGAGAACTCTCCGAACACTCCCATACCGAGATGGTGAAGACTCGCAAACACGTTGAGGAATTGCAATCACAAATCACCCAATTGCTTTCTCAGGTCTGTAAACTTAATAACAATATCTATTTTCTATATTTTCAAATTTTTTGTTTTCAGATATTCTTTATTCAATATAACTTATTTATTATCAACTGTTTTCATGATTTAGCTCATTGTTCGCAATTATTTTCTATTTCTTATCGTATCCGCAGGCGAATGCGTTCCAGATGCGAATCAATGACCTCGAGGCACAGACTAAACGTGAAAGAGGCGAACACTCCGAACAGATGGCCAGACGTGACTTGGAGATTATGAGTTTGCGTCGCGCCGTCCAGGCACAGGTCCGCGAGTACCGCGACCTCCTCGAAATCAAAGTACAACTCGACCTGGAAATCTGCGCCTACCGCAAGCTGCTCGAGGGGGAGGAGTCTAGGTTAGTCTGGTTCCGTAATCCATATCGACTCCCCGGACTCTCATTAATATTTACTGTCAATAACCGTCGACTCTTAGCCACCAGCTAATTATGGTGTTAATTACAGCTAATAATGGTGTTAATTACAGCTAATAATGGTGTTAATTACAGCTAATTATGGTGTTAATTACAGCTAATTATGGTGTTAATTACGATAGAAACTGACGAGGATACATTTCACATAGGTTGGATATTTCCTTGACACCCGGACGACCCACTCGCAAGAGGAAGCGGGTCGAGGGTGACGATTCATTCTCCGAGCTCGGCTCTTTAGGCTCCAATGAGTGCAGTAGATTTACTGCTAGTTCATCTCATTCAGCTGAAGTTGGCATCATTGACATCGACAACAAGGGAGCCTATGTCAAGATTGAAAATTTCTCCGATAAGGTTATCTTTCACCTTTGCCATTTGCGAAATGCAATTCCACAAACTTTATTGTGTTTAACAATACAACGCTTCGTTCAAGGATATAGCTCTGGGCGGTTATATTTTGAAAGTGATGACAAAGGATGTGGAGACATTTTACAAGTTTAACAGCAAATTGCAGATTAAAGCAAGCACTGTAACTACTGTAAGTTGCATGACTTCATTGATGAAATACTGACTTATTTCAAGATTAATTATCAAATGTTTTGCTGTTTTAGATTTGGAGTTTCAATTCAGATATGATCCACAACCCGCCATCTGAACTCTTGATGAAATCGGGACATAATTTCCCAGCTTCTGATGAAATCAAGGGTATTCTTCTCGATACAAATAATGTGGTTTGTTGTATGGAAATTTATTTTCATTTATTAATATTCTGTAATTATCATATTTTATTTCATCATATTTTAATAAACTAATCTATGCACATTTAGGAGATTGCTTCACGTGAAATTTCACTTAGAGACCAAGTAAGTATCTTATTAATTATTTGTCTTTAGAAATTATTAATTAAGGCAATCGGTATAAAAGTGTATATTTTAAGTTTTTTGAATCTTTATATTGATCTGTTATATAAAACTATTGTCCCATAAACTATTGTCCCAATTGCAGGAATTTGAAGATGACGATACCGATGAAGAGGACAAAAACAAATGTTCAATTATGTAATTTACTTTAATTTACATTCAATATAAATATCAACATGTACGATATGTCTTGCCAGAATATCTTATTTATAAATATTTGCTTGCTATTTAATATTTTTATTTGCTATTTTGTAAATATTTTATATTATTGTTATTTGAATACTTAGCATTTGCAAAATTATTCAATAGTTGATTATCTATTTTTATCATAAAATTAAAATTATTAAAAATATAAATAATATTTATTTAAATGATTCTTACATTGTTTTACTTGATTTTATCTAAATTTATAAAAAAAATAATATATTATGCAATTGGTGGAAAATTATGTAATAATAGTTTTGTAAAATCAGATAATTATAAAGTTGAATTTGATGTGTATCTAACCTCTACAATGTAATTAAATATTTAAAGTTTCTTATACTCATCAATACTACTGTAATAAAAAGTATATTCATGAAAGAGATACAAATTAATTCTAATTGTTGAATAAATCTATATGTTAATTTTTAATGGGTTCTCTTTTAATTCGGTGCTCTCCACTGGATATAGTGAACATTTCAGGAATGGAGTCTTCTATATAGAATATTAATTTTCGTTAATGATAAACATATAAAGTTTAGTAAAATAATATGATTATTAAGTTAGATAATTAAAATAAACAAGGATATATTTAATCTACCAATATGGTTTTGTTAAATTAAAAATAATAATTTATACAGTGTTATAATTATACTTAATTATAATTCTAATAATAATTTGTGACATATTAATATTTTCTGGATAAGTTATATGATATTTTCCACATAATTGGGGAAATTAGGTTCTTGATATTAAATTTAAAAACTTATTAATATATTCAATTAACATTCTCGCTGAGCTAATTAACGCAATGAATTACCTCATTAGCGCATTATATAACTTCATTAACATTCTAATAATACTATACATTAATTCGAGTTCAATAATATCGATTTCAAGACACCAATATTACCGTAATGACAATAACAAGTCATCCCCGCGTCTCGTTTACAATGACAATATCACTTCTTCAGCCTCTCGCTCCACTACCATTCTCAAACATGACGATGATGACTCAATCCATTCATTTCGAAACTGCACGTCACATTATCGCCATTTTCTACAATTAACACTATCTTTAGTTTCTTTATTCCAAAGTCTAGGCTTCCTTTGCCAGTCGCCAAATTCTCACTATTATTGTGTATATGCAAATTCCTAAAAAGAGTTCCAAACAGAAATTCAGTGAATACACTTTGTAATAATCTATTCTTTATAATGTAATCATTTCCGAGATAACGTCCACTACCAGATTTCCTAACTCAGTTAACAGCTTTTCAGCAACTCTGCAAGTGATCATGTACAATAAACGTAACATAATTTCTATTCCTTTTCACTTTCATTGACGAAGAATCCTCCTAATTAACATTTGATCAGTTCCTGCAATTCCGTAGTAAACAAATATTATCTCTTTAACAAAGGCATCATGATTTTCTGTTACATAGTTCACCATCAACCTCCCAAGAGTATTCCATAGGTGACCACACACAATATGGACATTTTCAATTTCATAATCTTCAAATACTGTATGATCGCATTATTTAAATAAATCAATCTCAACTATCTATTACCATCTAATTATGAACTCTCATTCATTTATCTGAACATTAATTCAACTCGCAAATTATTCCGCTGGCATAAATTCATCCCTACCTTGTACCAGAACATTAGCTTATAACATAAATTCATCCCTACCTTGTACCAGAACATTAGCTTATAACATAAATTCATCCCTAACTTGTACCAGAACATTAGCTTATAACATAAATTCATCCCTAACTTGTACCAGAACATTAGCTTATAACATAAATTCATCCCTAACATTAGCCTATAACATAAATTCATCCCTAACTCGTTCCAGAACATTAGCCTATAACATAAATTCATCCCTAACATTAGCCTATAACATAAATTCATCCCTAACATTAGCCTATAACATAAATTCATCCCTAACATTAGCCTATAACATAAATTCAACTCTAACTAGTTCCAGAACATTAGCCTATAACATAAATGCATCCCTAACTTGTACCAGAACATTAGCTTATAACATAAATTCATCCCTAACATTAGCCTATAACATAAATTCATCCCTAACATTAGCCTATAACATAAATTCAACTCTAACTAGTTCCAGAACATTAGCCTATAACATAAATTCATCCCTAACATTAGCCTATAACATAAATTCATCCCTAACTCGTTCCAGAACATTAGCCTATAACATAAATTCATCCCTAACTAGTTCCAGAACATTAGCCTATAACATAAATTCATCCCTAACTAGTTCCAGAACATTAGTCTATAACATAAATTCATCCTTAACTCGTTCCAGAACATTAGCCTATAACATAAATTCATCCCTACCTAGTTCCAGAACATTAGCCTATAACATAAATTCATCCCTACCTAGTTCCAGAACATTAGCCTATAACATAAATTCATCCCTACCTAGTTCCAGAACATTAGCCTATAACATAAATTCATCCCTACATTGTTCCAGAACATTAGCCTATAACATAAATTCATCCTTAACTCGTTCCAGAACATTAGCCTATAACATAAATTCATCCCTACCTAGTTCCAGAACATTAGCCTATAACATAAATTCATCCCTACCTAGTTCCAGAACATTAGCCTATAACATAAATTCATCCCTACCTAGTTCCAGAACATTAGCCTATAACATAAATTCATCCCTACCTAGTTCCAGAACATTAGCCTATAACATAAATTCATCCCTACCTAGTTCCAGAACATTAGCCTATAACATAAATTCATCCCTACCTAGTTCCAGAACATTAGCCTATAACATAAATTCATCCCTAACGTGTTCCAGAACATTAGCCTATAACATAAATTCATCCCTACCTGGTTCCAGAACATTAGCCTATAACATAAATGCATCCCTTGTTCCAGAACATTAGCCTATAACATAAATTCATCCCTACTTTGTTCCAGAACATTAGCCTATAACATAAATTCATCCCTAACGTGTTCCAGAACATTAGCCTATAACATAAATTCATCCCTATCTAGTTCCAGAACATTAGCCTATAACATAAATTCATCCCTAACGTGTTCCAGAACATTAGTCTATAACATAAATTCATCCCTACCTAGTTCCAGAACATTAGCCTATAACATAAATTCATCCCTACCTAGTTCCAGAACATTAGCCTATAACATAAATTCATCCCTACCTAGTTCCAGAACATTAGTCTATAACATAAATTCATCCCTAACATGTTCCAGAACATTAGCCTATAACATAAATTCATCCCTACCTAGTTCCAGAACATTAGCCTATAACATAAATTCATCCTTAACTTGTACCAGAACATTAGCCTATAACATAAATTCATCCCTAACTCGTTCCAGAACATTAGCCTATAACATAAATTCATCCCTACTTTGTTCCAGAACATTAGCCTATAACATAAATTCATCCCTAACTCGTTCCAGAACATTAGCCTATAACATAAATTCATCCCTACCTAGTTCCAGAACATTAGCCTATAACATAAATTCATCCCTACCTAGTTCCAGAACATTAGCCTATAACATAAATTCATCCCTACCTAGTTCCAGAACATTAGCCTATAACATAAATTCATCCCTAACTAGTTCCAGAACATTAGCCTATAACATAAATTCATCCCTACCTAGTTCCAGAACATTAGCCTATAACATAAATTCATCCCTTGTACCAGAACATTAGCCTATAACATAAATTCATCCCTACCTAGTTCCAGAACATTAGCCTATAACATAAATTCATCCCTACATTGTTCCAGAACATTAGCCTATAACATAAATTCATCCCTAACTCGTTCCAGAACATTAGCCTATAACATAAATTCATCCCTACATTGTTACAGAACATTAGCCTATAACATAAATTCATCCCTAACTCGTTCCAGAACATTAGCCTATAACATAAATTCATCCCTACTTTGTTCCAGAACATTAGCCTATAACATAAATTCATCCCTAACTCGTTCCAGAACATTAGCCTATAACATAAATTCATCCCTAACTCGTTCCAGAACATTAGCCTATAACATAAATTCATCCCTAACTAGTTCCAGAACATTAGCCTATAACATAAATTCATCCCTAACTAGTTCCAGAACATTAGCCTATAACATAAATTCATCCCTAACTCGTTCCAGAACATTAGCCTATAACATAAATTCATCCCTAACTCGTTCCAGAACATTAGCCTATAACATAAATTCATCCCTAACTAGTTCCAGAACATTAGCCTATAACATAAATTCATCCCTACCTAGTTCCAGAACATTAGCCTATAACATAAATTCATCCCTAACTCGTTCCAGAACATTAGCCTATAACATAAATTCATCCCTAACTCGTTCCAGAACATTAGCCTATAACATAAATTCATCCCTAATTCGTTCCAGAACATTAGCCTATAACATAAATTCATCCCTACCTTGTACCAGAACATTAGCCTATAACATAAATTCATCCCTACCTTGTTCCAGAACATTAGCCTATAACATAAATTCATCCCTACCTTGTTCCAGAACATTAGCCTATAACATAAATTCATCCCTACCTTGTACCAGAACATTAGCCTATAACATAAATTCATCCCTACCTTGTTCCAGAACATTAGCCTATAACATAAATTCATCCCTACCTTGTTCCAGAACATTAGCCTATAACATAAATTCATCCCTACCTTGTACCAGAACATTAGCCTATAACATAAATTCATCCCTACCTAGTTCCAGAACATTAGCCTATAACATAAATTCATCCCTAACTCGTTCCAGAACATTAGCCTATAACATAAATTCATCCCTACCTAGTTCCAGAACATTAGCCTATAACATAAATTCATCCCTACCTAGTTCCAGAACATTAGCCTATAACATAAATTCATCCCTACTTTGTTCCAGAACATTAGCCTATAACATAAATTCATCCCTACCTAGTTCCAGAACATTAGCCTATAACATAAATTCATCCCTAACGTGTTCCAGAACATTAGCCTATAACATAAATTCATCCCTACCTAGTTCCAGAACATTAGCCTATAACATAAATTCATCCCTACCTAGTTCCAGAACATTAGCCTATAACATAAATTCATCCCTACTTTGTTCCAGAACATTAGCCTATAACATAAATTCATCCCTACCTAGTTCCAGAACATTAGCCTATAACATAAATTCATCCCTACCTAGTTCCAGAACATTAGCCTATAACATAAATTCATCCCTAACTCGTTCCAGAACATTAGCCTATAACATAAATTCATCCCTACCTAGTTCCAGAACATTAGCCTATAACATAAATTCATCCCTAACTAGTTCCAGAACATTAGCCTATAACATAAATTCATCCCTAACGTGTTCCAGAACATTAGCCTATAACATAAATTCATCCCTACCTTGTTCCAGAACATTAGCCTATAACATAAATTCATCCCTACTTTGTTCCAGAACATTAGCCTATAACATAAATTCATCCCTACCTAGTTCCAGAACATTAGCCTATAACATAAATTCATCCCTACCTTGTTCCAGAACATTAGCCTATAACATAAATTCATCCCTACCTTGTTCCAGAACATTAGCCTATAACATAAATTCATCCCTAACTAGTTCCAGAACATTAGCCTATAACATAAATTCATCCCTACCTTGTTCCAGAACATTAGCCTATAACATAAATTCATCCCTACCTTGTTCCAGAACATTAGCCTATAACATAAATTCATCCCTACCTTGTTCCAGAACATTAGCCTATAACATAAATTCATCCCTACCTTGTACCAGAACATTAGCCTATAACATAAATTCATCCCTACCTTGTACCAGAACATTAGCCTATAACATAAATTCATCCCTACCTTGTTCCAGAACATTAGCCTATAACATAAATTCATCCCTACCTTGTACCAGAACATTAGCCTATAACATAAATTCATCCCTACCTTGTTCCAGAACATTAGCCTATAACATAAATTCATCCCTACCTTGTTCCAGAACATTAGCCTATAACATAAATTCATCCCTACCTTGTTCCAGAACATTAGCCTATAACATAAATTCATCCCTACCTTGTTCCAGAACATTAGCCTATAACATAAATTCATCCCTACCTTGTTCCAGAACATTAGCCTATAACATAAATTCATCCTTAACTAGTTCCAGAACAAGGTAGGGATGAACCTTGCGTCTACTGCAGCCCGTTATTTGATCCTATACTCTTTATTATATCTTTATTACGTTGTCGTTATTTAACGCCATTGTCCCCTTTCTCCAACTCCCCACTTCTACATAAACCGCATTAAACCCTACACTAGATACACCGCGTCTCATTTGATCTCGAAATCATTATTCTGCTAAAATATACTCGTACTCACACATACACTAAGGGCCTCGAACCATTGAATCCACTCACGTCAGTCCCTATCACAACACTAGAATGTTCTTTCCGCTTAAAACCATTAACCACCTGCCACCACTTATACCCCTCTATACATACTAACAGTTTAAACTCTCCCATTAGTGCTATTTAAACCTAATCTTCAACAATATATAACCACTCCTTAATAAGTATGCCGATGATTTCGCCATTGGCTAAATACAAATTTAGTAAGTAAAGTATATATTATAATTTTATTTGCAAACAATATATTCATATACAGTATTAAAATCAATAAATTACCAATATTTATATTGTATACTACAATACAAATAGTATAATAACACATAAAGAATGTATGATGTGTACACTATATATTGTAAAGTACTCATTGTTCAATATACAATATCATTTGTAATACTATTGTAGTAGTTATATATATATATATATATATATATATATATATATATATATATATTATATATTTATTATATTATTTTTGTTTAGTACCGATAAAGAAGATATAGTCACATATATATATTTTATTATATTATATAATCTATTAGAAACGAAATGATAATATATTTAACTAGGATAGATAATAGTTAGACAGATAACTACAATAGATAATAGTTAGACATATAACTACAATAGATAATAGTTAGACATATAACTACAATAGATAATAGTTAGACAGATAATTAGATTAGATAATAGTTAGATATATAACTACAATAGATAATAGTTAGACAGATAACTAGAATAGATAATAGTTAGACATATAACTACAATAGATAATAGTTAGACAGATAACTACAATAGATAATAGTTAGATATATAACTAGAATAGATAATAGTTAGACATATAACTACAATAGATAATAGTTAGACATATAACTACAATAGATAATAGTTAGACATATAACTACAATAGATAATAGTTAGACATATAACTAGGATAGATAATAGTTAGACAGATAACTACAATAGATAATAGTTAGACAGATAACTACAATAGATAATAGTTAGACATATAACTACAATAGATAATAGTTAGACATATAACTAGGATAGATAATAGTTAGACAGATAACTACAATAGATAATAGTTAGACAGATAACTACAATAGATAATAGTTAGACAGATAACTACAATAGATAATAGTTAGACATATAACTACAATAGATAATAGTTAGACAGATAACTACAATAGATAATAGTTAGACATATAACTACAATAGATAATAGTTAGACAGATAACTACAATAGATAATAGTTAGACATATAACTACAATAGATAATAGTTAGACAGATAACTACAATAGATAATAGTTAGACAGATAACTACAATAGATAATAGTTAGACATATAACTACAATAGATAATAGTTAGACAGATAACTACAATAGATAATAGTTATACATATAACTACAATAGATAATAGTTAGACAGATAACTACAATAGATAATAGTTAGACATATAACTACACTATATAATAGTTAGACATATAACTACAATAGATAATAGTTAGACAGATAACTACAATAGATAATAGTTAGACGTATAACTACAATAGATAATAGTTAGACAGATAACTACAATAGATAATAGTTAGATAGATAACTACAATAGATAATAGTTAGACAGATAACTACAATAGATAATAGTTAGACAGATAACTACAATAGATAATAGTTAGACATATAACTACAATAGATAATAATTAGACATATAACTACAATAGATAATAGTTAGACATATAATTAGAATAGATAATAGTTAGACAGATAACTACAATAGATAATAGTTAGACATATAACTACAATAGATAATAATTAGACATTTAACTACAATAGATAATAGTTAGACATATAACTACAATAGATAATAGTTAGACAGATAACTACAATAGATAATAGTTAGACAGATAACTACAATAGATAATAGTTAGACATATAACTACAATAGATAATAGTTAGATAGATAACTACAATAGATAATAGTTAGACATATAACTACAATAGATAATAGTTAGACATATAACTACAATAGATAATAGTTAGACATATAACTGCAATAGATAATAGTTAGACATATAACTACAATAGATAATAGTTAGATAGATAACTACAATAGATAATAGTTAGATAGATAACTACAATAGATAATAATTAGATATATAACTACAATAGATAATAGTTAGATAGATAACTACAATAGATAATAGTTAGATATATAACTACAATAGATAATAGTTAGACAGATAACTACACTATATAATAGTTAGACATATAACTACAATAGATAATAGTTAGACAGATAACTACAATAGATAATAGTTAGACGTATAACTACAATAGATAATAGTTAGACAGATAACTACAATAGATAATAGTTAGATAGATAACTACAATAGATAATAGTTAGACAGATAACTACAATAGATAATAGTTAGACAGATAACTACAATAGATAATAGTTAGACATATAACTACAATAGATAATAATTAGACATATAACTACAATAGATAATAGTTAGACATATAATTAGAATAGATAATAGTTAGAAAGATAACTACAATAGATAATAGTTAGACATATAACTACAATAGATAATAATTAGACATATAACTACAATAGATAATAGTTAGACATATAACTACAATAGATAATAGTTAGACAGATAACTACAATAGATAATAGTTAGACAGATAACTACAATAGATAATAGTTAGACATATAACTACAATAGATAATAGTTAGATAGATAACTACAATAGATAATAGTTAGACATATAACTACAATAGATAATAGTTAGACATATAACTACAATAGATAATAGTTAGACATATAACTGCAATAGATAATAGTTAGACATATAACTACAATAGATAATAGTTAGATAGATAATTACAATAGATAATAGTTAGATAGATAACTACAATAGATAATAATTAGATATATAACTACAATAGATAATAGTTAGATAGATAACTACAATAGATAATAGTTAGACATATAACTACAATAGATAATAGTTAGACATATAACTACAATAGATAATAGTTAGATAGATAACTACAATAGATAATAGTTAGACATATAACTACAATAGATAATAGTTAGACATATAACTACAATAGATAATAGTTAGACAGATAACTACAATAGATAATAGTTAGACATATAACTACAATAGATAATAGTTAGACAGATAACTACAATAGATAATAGTTAGATAGATAACTACAATAGATAATAGTTAGACATATAACTACAATAGATAATAGTTAGACATATAACTACAATAGATAATAATTAGACATATAACTACAATAGATAATAGTTAGACATATAACTACAATAGATAATAATTAGACATATAACTACAATAGATAATAGTTAGACATATAACTACAATAAATAATAGTTAGACATATAACTACAATAGATAATAGTTAGACATATAACTACAATAGATAATAGTTAGACATATAACTACAATA
Organism: Osedax frankpressi; assembly: GCA_964035775.1. Lineage (NCBI taxonomy): Eukaryota > Metazoa > Annelida > Polychaeta > Sabellida > Siboglinidae > Osedax > Osedax frankpressi. Next base: position 3,895,021 of record OZ038312.1, on the reverse strand, counting down.
GATAATAGTTAGACAGATAACTACAATAGATAATAGTTAGACATATAACTACAATAGATAATAGTTAGACAGATAACTACAATAGATAATAGTTAGACAGATAACTACAATAGATAATAGTTAGACATATAACTACAATAGATAATAGTTAGACATATAACTACAATAGATAATAGTTAGACATATAACTACAATAGATAATAGTTAGACATATAACTACAATAGATAATAGTTAGACAGATAACTACAATAGATAATAGTTAGACAGATAACTACAATATATAATTGTTAGACAGATAACTACAATGGATAATAGTTAGACAGATAACTAGGATAGATAATAGTTAGACATATAACTACAATAGTTAATAGTTAGACAGATAACTACAATAGATAATAGTTAGACAGATAACTACAATAGATAATAGTTAGACATATAACTACAATAGATAATAGTTAGACATATAACTACAATAGATAATAGTTAGACAGATAACTACAATAGATAATAGTTAGACATATAACTACAATAGATAATAGTTAGACATATAACTACAATAGATAATAGTTAGACAGATAACTACAATAGATAATAGTTAGACAGATAACTACAATAGATAATAATTAGACATATAACTACAATAGATAATAGTTAGACATATAACTACAATAGATAATAGTTAGACATATAACTACAATAGATAATAGTTAGACAGATAACTACAATAGATAATATTTAGATAGATAACTACAATAGATAATAGTTAGACATATAACTACAATAGATAATAGTTAGACATATAACTACAATAGATAATAATTAGACATATAACTACAATAGATAATAGTTAGACATATAACTACAATAGATAATAGTTAGACATATAACTACAATAGATAATAGTTAGACATATAACTACAATAGATAATAGTTAGACATATAACTACAATAGATAATAGTTAGACATATAACTACAATAGATAATAGTTAGACAGATAACTACAATAGATAATAGTTAGACAGATAACTACAATAGATAATAGTTAGACATATAACTACAATAGATAATAGTTAGACATATAACTACAATAGATAATAGTTAGACATATAACTACAATAGATAATAGTTGGACAAATAACTACAATAGATAATAGTTAGACAGATAACTACAATAGATAATAGTTAGACATATAACTACAATAGATAATAGTTAGACATATAACTACAATAGATAATAGTTAGACATATAACTACAATAGATAATAGTTAGACAGATAACTACAATAGATAATATTTAGATAGATAACTACAATAGATAATAGTTAGACATATAACTACAATAGATAATAGTTAGACATATAACTACAATAGATAATAATTAGACATATAACTACAATAGATAATAGTTAGACATATAACTACAATAGATAATAGTTAGACATATAACTACAATAGATAATAGTTAGACATATAACTACAATAGATAATAGTTAGACATATAACTACAATAGATAATAGTTAGACATATAACTACAATAGATAATAGTTAGACAGATAACTACAATAGATAATAGTTAGACAGATAACTACAATAGATAATAGTTAGACATATAACTATAATAGATAATAGTTAGACATATAACTACAATAGATAATAGTTAGACATATAACTACAATAGATAATAGTTGGACAAATAACTACAATAGATAATAGTTAGACAGATAACTACAATAGATAATAGTTAGACAGATAACTACAATAGATAATAGTTAGACAGATAACTACAATGGATAATAGTTAGACAGATAACTAGGATAGATAATAGTTAGACATATAACTACAATAGATAATAGTTAGACAGAGAACTACAATAGATAATAGTTAGACAGATAACTACAATAGATAATAGTTAGACATATAACTACAATAGATAATAGTTAGACAGATAACTACAATAGATAATAGTTAGACATATAACTACAATAGATAATAGTTAGACATATAACTACAATAGATAATAGTTAGACAGATAATTAGAATAGATAATAGTTAGACAGATAACTAGAATATATAATAGTTAGACATATAACTACAATAGATAATAGTTAGACAGATAACTACAATAGATAATAGTTAGACATATAACTACAATAGATAATAGTTAGATATATAACTACAATAGATAATAGTTAGACATATAACTACAATAGATAATAGTTAGACAGATAACTACAATAGATAATAGTTAGACAGATAACTACAATAGATAATAGTTAGACAGATAACTAGAATAGATAATAGTTAGACAGATAACTACAATAGATAATAATTAGACAGATAACTACAATAGATAATAATTAGACAGATAACTACAATAGATAATAGTTAGACAGATAACTAGGATAGATAATAGTTAGACATATAACTACAATAGATAATAGTTAGACATATAACTACAATAGAAAATAGTTAGACAGATAACTACAATAGATAATAATTAGACAGATAACTACAATAGATAATAGTTAGACAGATAACTAGGATAGATAATAGTTAGACAGATAACTACAATAGATAATAGTTAGACAGATAACTATAATATATAATAGTTAGACAGATAACTACAATAGATAATAGTTAGACAGATAACTACAATAGATAATAGTTAGACATATAACTACAATAGATAATAGTTAGACAGATAATTAGAATAGATAATAGTTAGACAGATAACTAGAATAGATAATAGTTAGACAGATAACTACAATAGATAATAGTTAGACATATAACTACAATAGATAATAGTTAGACAGATAACTACAATAGATAATAGTTAGACATATAACTACAATAGATAATAGTTAGACATATAACTACAATAGATAATAGTTAGACAGATAATTAGAATAGATAATAGTTAGACAGATAACTAGAATAGATAATAGTTAGACATATAACTACAATAGATAATAGTCAGACAGATAACTACAATAGATAATAGTTAGACATATAACTACAATAGATAATAGTTAGAGAGATAATAGTTAGACATATAACTACAATAGATAATAGTTAGACATATAATTAGAAAAGATAATAGTTAGACAGATAACTACAATAGATAATAGTTAGACATATAATTAGAAAAGATAATAGTTAGACAGATAACTACAATAGATAATAGTTTGATATATAATTAGAATATATCATCTATAGGAAATATAAATAATTATAATTATGATTCAGTTTAAAATACAATAGCACGAATATAAATGATAATTATCAAACATAATAGTAAATTACAGTTTGGTATTTACCGAGATTAGGTAATCTTGGATATTAGACAATTATTAAAGTATAAAATACAAAGGTAGAAATTTGTAACAAAGAAAGAAGTAAAGAAAAAATAAAATGCATGATCAAACGAAAAATAAATAAATAAATTTCAGTGTATCTACATATTAACTGTATATACGTTTGTACACTTTAAAGTGTACAGTGGACAGTGTACAATGTACACTATATATTGTACACTATCCACTGTACACTTTACAGTGTATAGTTAATATGTCCTATCGTTTACGCCATTGATATTAATTAGTATTGTATTACCTACTTGATAATATTGAAGAATTTATAGTTACCGTGTTTGGCAATTTATAGTCAAAGCTGATGATTTGACACTCAGCTATGCCAACATCTTGCCTGAACACAATTACTTAAGTACTTTACAAATATTTGCGACCATTTATACAGCTTTGCAATTATACATTTAAACATTATAAAATTATACAGTTGCAAAAATAATAACTGCAAGAGTTATTTATATCAAATATATTTCTAAAACTTATTTATATTAAATTAGATTATAATAATTCTTATTAAATTAAAATATATTAGTATTCATACATGAAATTGACATATCATCTAAGTATATATTTATAGTTATTTAAGTTATACCATGTGGTACTGAAGAGTTGGTCCGGAGATCTGGACGAGTACAAAGTGTCTCCTTCAATAGTTATTTCAGATGACACATTATTGTCGTTCTATAATTGAAAATGGTTTAAGTATATTTATATTGTTCATTGTGAATGTTAATCAGAATAACCGATCTTGAATATTAATAATTACTATATAATATATTATATAAATTTAATAATTAAAAAAAGTAATAGTTAAATAATAAATTACCTCCTCCTCCTCCTCCTACTCCCCTCCTCCTCCTCCTCCTCCTCCTCCTCCTCCTCCTCCTCCTCCTCCTCCTCCTCCTCCTCCTCCTCCTCCTCCTCCTCCTCCTCCTCCTCCTCCTCCTCCTCCTCCTCCTCCTCCTCCTCCTCCTCCTCCTCCTCCTCCTCCTCCTCCTCCTCCTCCTCCTCCTCCTCCTCCTCCTCCTCCTCCTCCTCCTCCTCCTCCTCCTCCTCCTCCTCCTCCTCCTCCTCCTCCTCCTCCTCCTCCTCCTCCTCCTCCTCCTCCTCCTCCTCCTCCTCCTCCTCCTCCCCCTTATCTTTAATACAATACTCTCACCTCATCCTCATCCTTATTATATCATTATAAAATAAGAGGAAATACTTATACTGACAGATTGAGAGTATTGCCAATATTGGATAGGATCCGAATTTACAACGACACAGGAAAGCTTTATTAGCATTACGGGTTTACACTTCTATAATAAGTGACTGCTGTTTCGTGAACAAATATAGCATATGCAAATCACTGAGTGCAGCCGACTTTACCTTTGAAGTGTCGAGATCATAATGTAATCACTTCAGGTAGTGGCAATGTTATCTCAAATGATATCATTATAATAATTAATATTAGTAATATTCCATTGTAGTACACAATCGTTTAAGATACTATATATATATATATATATATATATATATATATATATATATAAATACAAAAATAGAACGCAAAGGTTATGCAACTATGTAAATACTCGACTAATTACATTGCTAAATAAATGTAATTACACAAAGATACCAGAATACCACATACGACACTAACTTTAAGATAACACCGACTTCAGACTCACAAACATGAAACAGTTTCAATTATCTACACTACAAACGTACCATTCTTACGCAAAAACGATTAGGTAGAGCGCCTATATTCCCTAGCCCCTTACTTCAAAAGATCTATTTTCGATAGGCCCTTACTTCAAAAGATCTATTTTCGATAGGCCCGAGTAGGGACTAACTAATGTTACTCGATATTCGTGTTATGACAGGTGATCTAAATATCTAGCCCAGTTACTGCCACCATGGAATTATGTAATATCCCCGTTGACCGGTCAATCCCTTACCCACTTTCCTTTGACCCTTAACCTCGCCCGCTTTCCTTTGACCCTTACCATTGACCGCTTTCTGCCTTAATATTTCTATTCTGTTTGCAGTAAAAATAAATGTGGTAATTGACACTGAAATGTTATGGTATTGCATAACCATGTTTGTTCAACCAAACAATGTTCAACCAACAAATGTCGGACATATTAACACAATTAAAGCATAACTCAGGTTAAGCACTTTATTAGTAATATGTTTATAGTTTATAGTTACTGAAATATTGTATTCTATAGTTTATAGGGTTTATAGAGCATAATAAAACTAATATGTAATTTGCATAATAATAATTAGATTTTATTAAATAATAGTCGTTTAAATTTAAATAAAAATATATAATAAAATATTTATTTAGTGCATAAAACAATATTTTGGATTAATAATTGCAATGCTATGCATTCACATACATAAA
>OZ038312.1:3860838-3889061 GCA_964035775.1 Osedax frankpressi | reverse complement strand
AGGGAGGGAGGCAATTACACATTATAGATTATAGATATCTGTAAATTACAAGTGTATGGTTATGTCAATGTGTGGGTCAATGTATATATTAATCTATTAAACAATGGATTTATATTCTGTAGTGTTTACAATGAAAAAGATTATTTTTTCCAATCAGAATTACGTAAAATATAAACATTTCTTTGGTGAGCATATTAAAAAAACACAAATTCAATCTTTTTAGCATATTGTCAACACAGAAAGTTTTTTTTAACTTTAAAGTGATAATAATAATTTGTTATTATTTTGATAAAATCTTTATTCTTTAGCATCTAAATAAGTAGTTAAAATTGCATAATTTCTCAAATTCATTTAAAATTTTTATTATAATTTAAATTTCTACATTATAACGAATTCTTTAGTGAATTTGAAATTAGTTTTAAAAATGGTGCCAATCTTTGCAATTTTACAAATAATTTGCATTATGCATAATATAATTTAAATATATAGAATTAATGTTAAGATAAACGTATATAATTCTTATTTTTATATAAGATTTTAAATTTTTTCAAGGTGCTAAATTAAATTTCATAGTCAATACATATATTAAATAAGTTATCAAATATTAATATAATTTTAATTATTATATATAATTATATTATATAATTATAATTAATATTATTATGTTGTTATTTTATTATGTATAATGAATTAAAAGCATTTTTATTATCACCCAATTTCTAAGTAGGGTAAGGTTTTAATGTAGGCATCATTTAATATACAACAAGATATCAGTATTTAATTCATGGCCTATATGACAGCTAGATTATCTTACATTCTAGACAATACAAAATACAATTGAGGTTTAATTCATTCATTGAATCAGATTTGAATATAAAATATCTCAAATTATATTTATCCTCAAAATTGAAATTAACAATTATATCATTTCTATATTTGATATATAATATTTAATTGAGACTTATATAAAAGTAATTAATAGATAAGCTGATTACTACATAGATGAATCAAACACTTTTAGAAATATTGTGTATATAAATAGAAATTTTTATATATAGACATTTCTATATATAGATATTTCTATATATATTATATCAATATACTTTTAATATATTTAGTATTATTACAAAACATAATCTACTGCATTGTATATGCATAATGTATTTAGTTGGTGAGAATCATTATATGTATATAACTAAACTTTGCATTTACAATAATATATATTTTGATAAACACTAAGGTCACTGAGGTCATCAAGGTCACTGTCACTGAATTAAATGAGGCCTGACATTCTTGATTATGACATACTAGAGAATTACGAGTCAAGCTATGACAATAAGTAAAACATACTCCGATGAAAAAAACATTGTATACATTGGAAAACTTATACAATCAAGCTATGAAAAAATAACTTAGTTTTTCCCATATCTATATGATGAAATGTATGAGTAAATATCAATTTTGATTGCAACCTATTTAGATATCTAAGCTTTACAATATAATGTATTCATTTTGATACATATCTGTTATTTAATTAATCTATACATGTTCATATACGATGATAGAATATCTGATGTATTACTTGTATAAGATACATATATACTATAAATATAAACAATTCAATAACGCGAACATATTTAACAAATAGTTAACAAATATTTAACAAAAGGGATAACAAATATTTAATGATATTTAACAAATATTTAATAAATATTTAATAATATTTAACAAATATTTAATGATATTTAACAAATATTTAATAAATATTTAACATACTCATCATATATAAATTCTTCGTCGCTAAAATAAATAATTGAATATAAATAGTGAACATTAGATATAATCAACTAATAAATATATAAAAACTTAGGTGGGTAACATTTCTAGATACCTATGAAATAATAATACTTATAGGAGGTAATTATTAATTAGTCAGCATTTATAATACAAACTCTTTAGCTTTCTTGTTTGTGTCGGCTAAGTTCCCAGTGGGCAATTGGTTAATCATACCGATACGTTTGGCTATCTTGATCTGTTCCTCTTCGGTGAGTAGGTGCAGGGGTCTACTGACGTTCGGTGTAGGGTGGTACATCATGGGATCAGCAGTCCTCGGTATGGCAGTCTGAATTTCAAGGAATATCCATTTATATCAATTTATACTGTATGTAATTTGAATACAATCTAAGTACAATTTATATATAATTATAACCATTACATATAAATTATATTTATATATATATATATTATATTAAACTAAAATATTATTTCAATTTTATAATTATAACAATGACAATAGATTTAATTAAGTACATTAAATATGATATTATTATACTAATTAATATGTATATTAACCAAGCATTGTTCAGTATTAGTTATTCTATAAGGAGGTGGGTTTTCAAGTGTAGGTGTTTCAACTGGAGTGGTATTGCCTCGAAGAAGATCGATGTCATCGGTGAGAGCTTTTTTTAAGCAATTGCCCATATTTTATCACTTAATGTGTAAAATATTCTGATATTATTATCTACAAATCAGTGCTAATAAAAATTAGTTTGAATATAAAAAATATTCTATAGTGGGTTTCTAAAACCTTAAAAAAAATAGTATGAGATGCTCCATGAATAAATGTTTTGTTTACAAATATATTTCTATTTTGTTTAATATTAATACGCAATAATAAAATGTTTCATTTATTAAATTATTTAAAATTTTAAATTATAGAATAATGATATTGAAATATAGAATATGTAATTTACTAGCTATCAAAGTGTATAATATATACAAATAAAAGAAAAATAATAAATATATATTATAAAGTGTGCGGAATAATATTTATATAACCACCTATCGTATATTTTTTTGAATGTAGCCAATATTTAAAATTACTTTTTCTTTTATGATTATTATTAATTACTTATTAATAGTTATCAACAGTGTTTTGTTTAAGTAATGGACTATGTGAAAGATATAAACTATTGGTTGCTAATATTAAAATCATTATCATTTAAATATAAGATTTGTAGCGATAAATTTGATATGATATCAATACAAAAATCTACAAATAATACATTCTTCGAATCATTTTTCAATGAATTAAACAAGAAAAGAATTCCATTAATATTGTTTTTGGAATCAATTTTTAATGAGATTAAGAATATGGTTATTATCTAATTTTATTGTTCAAGATATGTTTAATTAGTTAAAAATTATACAGTATAATATATACTGTATTATCTGATAATACCAACTGAATGAAATATCTATTATATAATATATTTCATTACTGATCAATAATGTCAATTTATTATATAATATCGATTACTAAGGATCACGTATGGTAGATGACCCGCGTGAAAACTCGTAAAAATTAGCAACTCTCTTAAATCACTTAATAGAATTGCTTGCTTTTTATGCATGGTTTTAAATGAATCACAATATTTGTTCAAATAATTAAATATATGTTTATAGTTTTTCTATATGTAATTATTTAATCTTATACCCGAATATTATTTGTATGTTTATTATGTTTTTATTTTTTAATTGATATGTAATTAATTATTCTTATATACATGAATATTATTTGAATGATCGAATATACGAAATACGTGAATTCACCACACGTACGGAAGGTAACCAGATTGCATATCAAACTATGCTATGATATTACTTCATATTGTAGTATATTATATCTATCATATTTATATAATATACTATAATATGAAGTAGTATATTATATATAATCTAATATTCGATTGTGTTGGCATCCTTACTTCTGGTGAATTCACGTATTTCATATACTCAAACATACAAAAATAATATTCACGAATATAAGATTAAATAATTACATATAGATGAAAAAACTAAAAACATATATTGAATTATTTGAAAAAAATATTGTGATTCATATTAAAAGGAAGCAATTCTCTTCAGTGATGTGATGGCCTTTCTAATTTTTACAAATTTCTACCGGATAATTCTTCCATACGCGAGCAGTTACTAACTACAAATAAATAGCATAGTAGTATTATCAGAAAGGTGTATGAAGTTTTACATACAATAATAGTTATTTACGTCAGTCCTACATTAGTACACAAGTGCATTTGTTTATAATATAATATCATTTTGCAATGCAATATCATTATGTAGCATGATAGTAATTCAATATAGTAATTCAATATATGTAATTTAATTACTACCCGGGATAAAATATTTAATATAGTAAATGATATAATATAGAAAATGAATTGATATGGTAAGTGATTTGATATAGCAATTCATTTTTTATAAGTATTATGTTACTATAATATTTATTATAAGTTTTAAAATGTTATTAGTTCATCATATATATATTATGGTTTAAATAAAAAGCTTTGCGATGATTTAAAATCGTAAAACGGTAGATAATGATTCACTTGAATACTGTCAATCAATCTTAATGTCAATCAATCTTAATGCCAATCAATCTTAATGTCAATTAATCTTAATGCCAATCAATCTTAATGGCAATCAATCTTAATGTCAATCAATCTTAATGTCAATCAATCTTAATGCCAATCAATCTTAATGTCAATTAATCTTAATGCCAATCAATCTTAATGGCAATCAATCTTAATGTCAATCAATCTTAATGTCAATCAATCTTAATGTCAATCAATCTTAATGTTAATCAATCTTAATGCCAATCAATCTTAATGTCAATCAATCTTAATGTCAATCAATTTTAATGCCAATCAATCTTAATGCCAATCAATCTTAATGTCAATCAATCTTAATAGCAATCAATCTTAATAGCAATCAAATTTAATAGCAATCAATCTTAATGCCAATCAATCTTAATGCCAATCAATCTTAATAGCAATCAATCTTAATAGCAATCAATCTTAATGTCAATCAATCTTAATGCCAATCAATCTTAATGTCAATCAATCTTAATGCCAATCAATCTTAATGCTAATCAATCTTAATGCCAATCAATCTTAATGCCAATCAATCTTAATGCCAATCAATCTTATTGTCAATAAATCTTAATGCCAATCAATCTTAATGTCAATCAATCTTAATGCCAATCAATCTTAATGTTAATCAATCTTAATGTCAATCAATCTCAATGCCAATCAATCTTAATGCCAATCAATCTTAATGTCAATCAATCTTAATGCCAATCAATCTTAATGCCAATCAATCTTAATAGCAATCAATCTTAATAGCAATCAATCTTAATGTCAATCAATCTTAATGCCAATCAATCTTAATGGCAATCAATCTTAATGCCAATCAATCTTAATGGCAATTAATCTTAATGTCAATCAATCTTAATGCCAATCAATCTTAATGCCAATTAATCTTAATGCCAATCAATCTTAATGCCAATCAATCTTAATGCCAATCAATCTTAATGCCAATCAATCTTAATGTCAATCAATCTTAATGTCAATCAATCTTAATGTCAATCAATCTTAATGTCTAATAATGAACTATTATTCGATCGAATGTAACTTTTAAAATTTGTATTCTCAAAGAAATCTTACTGATCTTTATTGTGTGAAATAGAAAGTGGATGGTGCCAAATAATTCTTATTTTTAAATCATGCAACAAATGATTTTTGGAATGCTAAAAGTGGTATTTTATAAATATCATCTATCCATTCGTGAATCTATAGATATGTTTTACATTAAATAAGGGTAGTCATTGAAATAGGTTATGTTAGTCTTTGTAGAAATGATTATCTTATGCAATGAATTAAAAGATGTCATACCTTCTGTAGAATATTAAAATATATATTTTTTATTACCAATGTAATATTAAATAACTTATAATTTGCAATAGTTATATTGTTTCATATAGATAATATGTATTAGCAATCTTTGACTTCCGATTATGATAGGGTCCGATCTTTGGAGTGTATTAAGAAGGATACCCTAAGTCATGCTTATTAAAGTCCAAGTGCTATGCTGATGCATACGATAAGGCAATCATTATTAGTGTTTTCACATTTTAATAAACAATAAACCGATATGATTATTTATATTACTAAATATATGTTGTATATATTCGTAACGAATGAGTACTTTGCATTAACATTCTTCTATTCGTGTGGATTCTTTGATCGAAACAGAATTTATTGCTGAACAATATTGGGATTACATTTATTAGTGATTTTCTCATTCGAATGCTATTTTATTAAAATCCCTCGAATCTTTTCACCGACTGTAAACTTGTTACTTCCTGCAATAATTTTGTGTCGAGTGAAAATATGAACCAACGTCGCGAGAATTTTGTTTCCTAGCGATTACTCATCGTGTGAGATGTTGTATGTCGTATTTGAATCATATGATTGGTTAATAATATAGTAGAAGTAATATAGTAGTAATAATATAGTAGTAATAATATAGTAGTAATAATATAGTAGTAATAATATAGTAGTAATAATATAGTAGTAATAATATAGTAGTAATAATATAGTAGTAATAATATAGTAGTAATAATATAGTAGTAATAATATAGTAGTAATAATATAGTAGTAATAATATAGTAGTAATAATATAGTAGTAATAATATAGTAGTAATAATATAGTAGTAATAATATAGTAATAATATAGTAGTAATAATATAGTAATAATATAGTAGTAATAATATAGTAATAATATAGTAGTAATAATATAGTAATAATATAGTAGTAATAATATAGTAGTAATAATATAGTAGTAATAATATAGTAGTAATAATATAGTAGTAATAATATAGTAGTAATAATATAGTAGTAATAATATAGTAGTAATAATATAGTAGTAATAATATAGTAGTAATAATATAGTAGTAATAATATAGTAGTAATAATATAGTAGTAATAATATAGTAGTAATAATATAGTAGTAATAATATAGTAGTAATAATATAGTAGTAATAATATAGTAGTAATAATATAGTAGTAATAATATAGTAGTAATAATATAGTAGTAATAATATAGTAGTAATAATATAGTAGTAATAATATAGTAGTAATAATATAGTAGTAATAATATAGTAGTAATAATATAGTAGTAATAATATAGTAGTAATAATATAGTAGTAATAATATAGTAGTAATAATATAGTAGTAATAATATAGTAGTAATAATATAGTAGTAATAATATAGTAGTAATAATATAGTAGTAATAATATAGTAGTAATAATATAGTAGTAATAATATTGTAGTAATAATATAGTAGTAATAATATAGTAGTAATAATATAGTAATAATATAGTAGTAATAATATAGTAGTAATAATATAGTAGTAATAATATAGTAGTAATAATATAGTAATAATATAGTAGTAATAATATAGTAGTAATAATATAGTAGTAATAATATAGTAGTAATATAGTAGTAATATAGTAGTAATATAGTAGTAATAATATAGTAGTAATAATATAGTAGTAATAATATAGTAGTAATAATATAGTAGTAATAATATAGTAGTAATAATATAGTAGTAATAATATAGTAGTAATAATATAGTAGTAATAATATAGTAGTAATAATATAGTAGTAATAATATAGTAGTAATAATATAGTAATATAGTAGTAATAATATAGTAGTAATAATATAGTAGTAATAATATAGTAATAATATAGTAGTAATAATATAGTAGTAGTAATATAGTAGTAATAATATAGTAGTAGTAATATAGTAGTAATAATATAGTAGTAATAATATAGTAGTAGTAATATAGTAGTAATAATATAGTAGTAATAATATAGTAGTAATAATATAGTAGTAATAATATAGTAGTAATAATATAGTAGTAATAATATAGTAGTAATAATATAGTAGTAATAATATAGTAGTAATAATATAGTAATAATATAGTAGTAATAATATAGTAGTAATAATATAGTAGTAATAATATAGTAGTAATAATATAGTAATAATATAGTAGTAATAATATAGTAGTAATAATATAGTAGTAGTAATATAGTAGTAATAATATAGTATCCTGCATATATATATATATATATGTTATAATTATCTACATAGTATTTACATAATATAAACAATACATTCATTTTTATTCCCATTCTATATTTTTGTGTATTAAAATGAGGTTATTTTCCTCGTTTTATTACAATTTATTACTATATTCGCTGAGTATTACATTTCCTCATTATATTTCTTATGGTTTAAGTGATTTTAATTGCGTATTTTGTAAATCAATATTTATAATTTCATTATATTTCTAATTCTCTAAATACAAACAATTTTTACCTATTTCATTTCTTATCTGATTAGTACTTGCGTTGGTTTGTTCGGTGACCTAATTGACACATACCAGCAGAACGTCGATGTTGTTATCTACAAGTTTCCGCTGCTGCCGGAACTTCTTGCCAAGCTGTACCTTATTCCAAATTTAAGACTCGACAGAAAGGTGTTTATTTAAAACGTCCGTTTAATTAGCTATATTACATAAAGTTAGAATTAATCAACGTACATTATAAACTTGTTTACGTAGCAATTCATTAATTGCTGGAATTCGTATTATATAATACACATGCATTTTTCTAAAGTCGTGTCACATTAATCCGGTCAAATTCGACTTAGGTTTGTGTAATTGATTATGTATGGCTAAAGTAATTAAGTATGTATATTATTTAAGTAAATTTCCTAATTAAAACGGCTCATGGTATATCTTCTGGCTTATTACATAAGTACTTTGCTAAGTTTATCATGTCAAATAGATATCCATATAATACACGTATTCTTGAAACGTTTTAATGCTACAATAATGATGGCTATTGAATAGCCAAGCTGTATTACATATCAACAAGTCGATGCCCTGAACTTGCATCCTTTTTCTATATACAAAACATTATATTGTATATGTATTATATAATTGATATAAACCTCGATTTCTTTTGAACAGATATTCGAATTGCTATTTAGGTGTATTCTAGTGTTTAACAATGGAAAAGCGTCTTCGATTGTTGGAAAACTTGGTCAGCAATGGTCAACGGTTTTTATTTCCGAGATGAGTTGATGTCATGAGTAATATTATGCTGATAATAGTCGATGTATTAAAATTAGATACTTTATTATGTTACATTTATTTTAATATATGATTCTATCTCAATTTAACATTTTAATAAAATTGATATCTCAGAAACTGATAAAAGCAAATTGTGAGAATTCTAGTAAAATTGCATCTGAAAATATAGTAAAGGATATTACTGGTTTTATTGATAATGATTACCTTTCTCGACTGGTCAGTTATAAATATAGTAAATACATCTTGAATAATGATAATAATCAGAATTTAAAAATATTCATATATTATTTTGTTTTATATTACAATTTAAATTATTATTATTAAATATGTGAATCATTATTTTTCAATCTTTTCTCTTACAAGAATATCAGTATTTCTTTTCATTAAAGTCTAATCATTAAATATACCTTATAAATAATCTACTTCAGGGCTCCTTTAAACTAATGAATATCATCGAGTATATGAGTTCTGAGACTCGGGCCTCGGATTCACATTCTTTGATAACTGGAGCTTATCTCACTTGGTCTCGAGTACACGAAGCTGTCGAAAGAATAAACCTAATGATAGAAAACTTAGGACCCACAAGTTTAAAGCACAACTTGCCAATTGCTACAAACTATACAATAACTACAAATTATACAATCCTAACAATAACTACAAACTACAATAACTACAAATTATACAATCTCAACAATAACTACAAACTATACAATATCAACAATAACTACAAACTATACAATCTTAACAATAACTACAAACTATACAATATCAACAATTACTACAAACTACAATCTCAACAATAACTACAAATTATACAATCTCAAAAAATAACTATAAACTATACAATATCTATAATAATTAACAACTATACAATATCAACAATAACTACAAACTATACAATATCAACAATAACTACAAACTATACAATCTTAACAATAACTACAAACTATACAATATCAACATTAACTACAAACTATAATCTCAACAATAACTACAAACTATACAATCTCAACAATGACTACAAACTACAATCTCAACAATTACTACAAACTATACCATATCAACAATAACTACAAACTATACAATCTTAACAATAACTACAAACTATACAATATCAACATTAACTACAAACTATAATCTCAACAATAACTACAAACTATACAATCTCAACAATGACTACAAACTACAATCTCAACAATTACTACAAACTATACAATAACTTCAAACTATACAATAACTACAAACTATGCAATCTCAACAATAACTACAAACTAGATAATTTTCACAATAACCACAATATCAAAAATCCTTATTCTCTCGCATTAAAACCCACACAGAGCTCAGTATTTGCAGTGGACCCACTAACTACAATGACAAACTGTCTCTGTGGCAATATGATAATACTAGAGATAGTGATGAAGACCTGGGCAGTGAACGTGGTGCCTGGGGAATTCTTGGCACAGACCTCGACTGCCTCGTCGAACACTTGTTGTCAAAATGTACTGGTGTCAATTATAATCTCATTGTCAGCGAATTTGAAAAAATACATTTGGTTTGTGGAAATATTTGTGGAAATATTTCACTAATATTATTTCGTTATCAACTTTTAAAAAGGTATTCTTATTAATTATAATAAAATGTATGTTGATTTTAAAAAAATGTTGATTTAAAATTGATGTTAGTATATTTAATAATAAACAATTTCTAAAATTTTAATTTCTTGATATACAAGATGATTTTGAAAGATGATTTTAGTTCTTTTTCCAAATGAGTATAGAAATTAATTTTAGTAAATTTTAATTTCATTTATACATTCTATTTGATATTATTACCCAATATATAATATTCAATGTAGCAAGAAACACCATAATAGAATTATTTGGTCAACTAGGAAGAGGAAATTTTAAAATTCAAAATATTTATTTAATTCTTATACATGTAATATTATATTAAATATATTATCAAATTTTGAATTAAATATACTTTTAATTATTATTTATCAAAAACCATACAATTCTATACAATTATTGTATTATAAAATGATACTTTTATTAACCAAGCATATATTAACCATATAGTATATGATATTGAAGAGATAGGTTACCAGGGTATATTGGTAATCATGGATTTAATATTAATTATAATTAATGATATTTTATGATTTCAGTAATACATACAACTGATAATACAATTTTATAATATTATGTATTGTAAGTAACTGTAGCATATTCATTCATAGTGATTCATCGAATAATAGAAAAATTCATTTATCTATAACCATATTTGTCATGTGATATGTAATGATATTATATGACAATAATCATAAATTTCATTGGTATATAAATAAAAAAATGAATGAATAATTACTTTGAATTAATTAAATTAATTGCTCAATTAAAAATAGATTTTATAGATTTTATAAAAACTCCATAGAAACCACATGATTATAAATTCTTATATTATTATTCTGTAATCTGTTTCACTAAAAGTTAAAATTATGTAGTTAATTGAATAATTTTAATACATTTTTTATTTTATGACCAATGTTAAACAAAAAAAAGATAGTATTTTTCTTTTAAATTATTGTTTATATTATTACTCAAGAAACCAGATTATATAACTACTGAACATTCTTATATAATTATTTAAAATAAAAAATAAACATATTTTTAATGCAACTAAAATATATTTTCACTTTGATTATATAACAAAAAAATATTTGTATATTGCGTAAAAAAATCTTTAAGAAAACTTCTTTTACTTTATGATAATAATGAATATAATAAGATGATATCATTGAATTAGTAAAATCTCGCTCCAGTGCGCAATCTTTAGTAGCAACTTCAACTTCAAGGGTTATTTATAGATCAAGGCGTGTGCCGAGAATTTCGACATCGAAATCAAAGTCACGACTTACTTTCTGCAGTTGCACGATGATGTTCCGATCCATCGCCTTTATACTCTTGACCTCATCGCCTACTGCTTCTACAGTCTAAACGTTTGCTGGTTCTACCGTAGCTATCATTATACCAATCATTACCATATTATATCCTAAATGACCTCACCCTACTTTACCAAACCCATATCTACATATCTACTCCACTTATACTCTACTACTACTATCTCTACAATTATGATGCTTATTCCCTACCTTCATTCGTTCCACTACTCTACCATCGCCATAATATCATACAACGTCAAGTTCCGCAAACCCTCCCCAACACCGCCTACCAAACCCAACCTTACACCCTCCTTCCCCATCCCATATACCACCCCGACATACCAACGATAGTTCTACCCTAAACGCCCTTACTCCCATTTATCACTCGCCTAAAATCCCGTGCCTTTACAGCCAGGCACTCCGACACCCCTTCATCGATGCTATCATCATCACCCCAACCAAGGTTACGTTTTGTTACCTCCCCGTAACTATGGCTACAGGTAAACTATCATCTCCCTCGTGTCCCTTATATATAGCATGGAGTATATATATACATATATAATATAACGTATATAATATAACGTATATAATATAACGAATATAATATAACGAATATAATATAACGTATCTAATATAACATTTTAAAACTTTGGCCCACTTAACGAGCTGCTTATTGTAGACTTGGAAGGAGAGGATGAGGTTATTGCACCGCTCGACAGCAAACGACTGACATCTGCGATTTCGGCGGCCATTTTGCGTAACTGTGCCGACGACCGAAACGTAAACAGGAACTTCCTGTCGTCTCACCTCGACCTCTATTTGGCAGCCCTGCTGTTCGTCTTCAGCGGAGAGGTTACCCAAACCCTGAAATTCTGCAGCGAATCATTTCGGCAATTTTTTTTTGTAATCATTTTACGCTTTACGTTCAATTATTAGATTAGTTCAGTTTAATCTTAAGTCTCAGAGCGATATATAGATAATATTTACATCGTTACTATAGCCATGAAGAATAAAATAATCCGATTACGAATTCACGATAAATTGCTCAAACTAATTTATATGCATAGAAATGCGAGGATATTTGATAATAGTTCATTGTAATAATAAACGAAACAATAGAAATACGGTAACAACGCACACAAAACTATTTAGGAGGCGGATAGGTCGGAGGTCAGGGAGTCACTGAGCCGGTTCCACCGCAATATAGTCTGCAACCGTTGCTCCGCTCAGGTTAAACGACGCCCAGGGCCCGGCGGGAGTGGGCGGGGTGTCGAAGTCTCGAAGGCTGCCGTCGAAGGTTCCTTCTTCCCGTAACTACCACCCGCGCCCCGACTTCTTCCCAGTTATTGGAGTTGATGGAGGGCATCGTCGCTGTGCCAACCGAACGTGGAGACGTCGAACCAATGCGCCACTTCCAAGAATGTTGCCGGAGAAGAACGTACAGCCTGTCACTCTACGTCGTCGCGGCACGGGTCTACGCCGAACCTGAAGTCTCGGAGAGCGTCGACCGCCTTGTGGCCGAGGTTAGGACGAGGTGTAGACGGGAAGTGAGTTGATTACTAGCGTGAAACTCATTCCCGCAGATGGATTTCCTTCGACCTCGCGTTGCAACGAAAGAACTCTTGTTCAACGTAGCGGCGAACGCGAAGACGCTGTACGACCTAGTACCTGCAGTGGCCACACCGCGACACTCTACGTTTGTTAACGTTATTGCAGCTAGGTGTTGCATTCCAGTAAGCGACCCGGCCGATAATGCAGGTTCTTTCCTTTTATAATGTTTCGAATATAAATATATTAACTGAGGAATGAATATTTTTTGTGTTTCAACTTCTCATATAATAATTACATTACTTTGTTTCTAACTCCTTTGTCTCCCAACCTACAGTATCCACCGGCATGACTACTAGCGCTAAATACACAAGCTTCATCTAGTGTTCATTATCTGTGATTTCTTCAATGATTGTGCAATAAATTATATTTATTTTTTATTTTGATTATTTATTACTTTATATATTTACTAATTAATGAATTATTAATTATGTTCATATTATTTTGATATAAAGTTTAAAATAATACGTGTAATAGATTTTAATTAATGAATTACTAAATAGGATAAGTAGTATATAAAATATGACATTATTTTAATATATATGATATGTATATTATGTAGAATAATATGAATATAACATAATATAATATTTTTAATAAAGACTACAAATAAATTTTAATTTCATTTCATATTGACTTCAATTTATTATATGATAAGTAGTAGACATTATTTGCATATTAGTGATACTTATTACAATTTTATAAGGTTTTATATCTGAAAATACTTTGTACTGCTGACAATAAATTATAATACATGCATCAATTCTATAAATCTCAAATAATATATTATGTTTCTAGAAGTTTTTGTTGAACTTCTTTGATTCTATCTAAAATATAACCTGAAATTCAAATTTAATATTTTTTTAAACAATGAATACTCATGAGATAGTTACTCTGCAAATTGGACATTATTCAAACTGTATTGGAACCCATTTATGGAATATACAAGTTAGGTATAGCATATTGAAAATAAACAAAGTATCTTTAAATTGAGAAACAGAAAAATTTATAAACCTCATTTTTATAATTATTCAAATTCATAGTAGATATAATCGAGAATCTCCTATAATTATAGTGTTATAGGATACCTTGATATAGTTAACAATTTATCGTATTATATTATATTATTCAGTATTCGAATATAATAATCCTGTAATTTTATAATAGTATATTATATAATAATATTATAAATATGATTTTTCATTGAAATATAAATTGTAATGTATTTAAATGTTAATTAATTATTATGATACTATTATAGTAACTATATTAATTTGTATATTTTTCATTGTATAAAGGAATCCAATTTCGTTTACGCTGACTCTGAAAAAGATCTTTCTGGAATAAATCATGATGTATTGTTTAGAGAAGGACTAAATTCGCACGTTTGATATAATAATATAATATAAAAAAATATTTTGTATATTTTCATTAGTTCATCTTATTTTTCTAAAAGTTGTAAAAAAAGTTGTGAATAATACTATTAATATTATCTGATTTTATTTCTAAATCCAATATTTATATATATGGCTTATGTGGAATTAACTATATCGATTTCACTAGGGCGACGTTACCTACACCCCGCGACTTGTGTGTGTCGACCTAAAGGGTTAGTCAAAGTTTACAGGCACAAATCTCAGGTCGCGATCTGAAATCTACACTTGTTTATTAATCAACGCCGTTTCGTTATCGTAATACGTCAAACTACTCGATACACCTTTCGATTGTAATAAAGTAGATATATCGCAGGTAGTTTGAACTGTCTGAAACTCGACGGGGACCTGTATTCTACGGCTCAGACCGACGCGCAGATATTCTGGTCAGTCGTGTGAATTATCCTATTTTTAGGACTTGTCTACAATATAATTTGCCCGATGTATTGAATCAACTAATCGCGTCGTAACTAAAGAAACTAAAGAACTTACTTTTGGAGATTTTCTTAATTTTCTGGATATGTTGTATTTGTTAATAACGATATCAAATAATATCTATTATTAATGGATATTAATTTGGGATATTTTATCTGGATATATAGAATTACAGCTATTAATAACATAAATATTAAATGTTGTGTTATTATTCCTTTTTAAATCTATAATAATAACATCTTCTTTTATTTTTATAGACAATTAAATTCTCTCATAAATTAAATTTTCACCAACTCCTATCAATTAGCGTATAACTAAATAACTATTTATATAATGAATATAAAACTATTATTTGTATTATAAATTATTAAAAACTCTATAATATCATATATGTTGTATTAAAATTCAACATAAAATGAAAATACTATACATGTTTAAATTTTACATTTAAATAAAATGAATTAAATATATAATTACAACTAATATATAAAATGCTTAATAAATAAATAATTCACGAGACTAATTAAAAAAGAGTTAATTGATAATATAAGATTATAAGTACTTTAAAGCAAGTGTGATATTTTTGTTCTCCACTCAATTGTAACCCTGGCCGCAGGTCTGGAGAAATTACTGAGATCAGACAAGAACCCGCAAAGAAAAACGATTTTCAAAATGATTTGGATAATACGAATCTCGAGGTTTTAGTTTTGCTGTTTTTATTACAATTTACGAATTCACCGATTGCAAAATATTATAGAACAATTTTGCATCGCTGTGTTTGTGACACATCGTTATTTATAGTAAATTCCATAATCACAGAAAGAAAATGATGATCCCGGTGATAAATCAAACCTGCGTAAAGACAATAAGCGTTATTATATAATAAATTAAAATCTTTAAAAATGTAAACATTGTCTATTACACAATAGCCACAACAACAAAAATAGATATTAAATTTTCAATAATCCCCATAATTAATCCCAACTTCCGCATTGTATCCTCCTAGTCTCCTAATACCCATAATCCATGGCCCCGACATCCAAATCCTAACCGACCTACCATCCTAACATTCCCACGAACCCTAAGCCTTTCGAGGCTACCAACACTCGTACCCCTTCTAACCCTCCGTCGACCCCTGTGACCTCTTAACAGCCTCGACGACCGTCGAGAAAAACTACAACCTCGACACAGACGCAAACGTTTGGTCGGATTACAGACGTTTCGGATTGCACCCGAAATCTCTGACCATCGTCAACGACTACCAACATGAAAAGTACGGTTTCACGAACTCATGCTCCTACCGCGCGAATAGTTTAATGGACAATAGCTGCCAGCTGGACAATAGCTGCCGGCTAGACAATAGCTGCCAGCTAGACAATAGCTGTCTGCTAGACAATAGCTGTCTGCTAGGCAATAGCTGCCAGCTGGACAATAGCTGCCAGCTGGGCAATAGCTGTCTGCTAGACAATAGCTGTCTGCTGGACAATAGCTGCCAGCTAGACAATAGCTGCCGGCTGGACAATAGCTGCCAGCTGGACAATAGCTGCCAGCTGGACAATAGCTGCCTGCTGGACAATAGCTGCCAGCTGGACAATAGCTGCCAGCTGGACAATAGCTGCCTGCTAGACAATAGACAATGATCTCCCTTGCATATAGAATAGAATCATGCAATAATCGAAATTAAATATAGTTGCTTGGTTAATGAATAACATATGATTTAATATAAGAAGTATAATATAGTGTAAAAAATATGTTAAAGTATAATAGAATAAGTGATCTTAGATTCATATAGAATAATAGAATAAGTGATCTTAGATTGATAAAGTATAATAGAATAAGTGATCTTAGATTGATAAAGTATAATAGAATAAGTGATCTTAGATTGATAAAGTATAATAGAATAAGTGATCTTAGATTGATAAAGTATAATAGAATAAGTGATCTTAGATTGATATAGTATAATAGAATAAGTGATCTTAGATTGATAAAGTATAATAGAATAAGTGATATTAGATTGATATAGTATAATAGAATAAGTGATCTTAGATTGATAAAGTATAATAGAATAAGTGATCTTAGATTGATATAGTATAATAGAATAAGTGATCTTAGATTGATAAAGTATAATAGAATAAGTAATCTTAGATTGATAAAGTATAATAGAATAAGTGATCTTAGATTGATAAAGTATAATAGAATAAGTAATCTTAGATTGATAAAGTATAATAGAATAAGTGATCTTAGATTGATAAAGTATAATAGAATAAGTGATCTTAGATTGATAAAGTATAATAGAATAAGTGATCTTAGATTGATAAAGTATAATAGAATAAGTGATCTTAGATTGATATAGTATAATAGAATAAGTGATCTTAGATTGATAAAGTATAATTGAATAAGTGATCTTAGATTGATAAAGTATAATAGAATAAGTGATCTTAGATTGATAAAGTATAATAGAATAAGTAATCTTAGATTGATATAGTATAATAGAATAAGTGATTTTAGATTGATAAAGTATAATAGAATAAGTGATCTTAGATTGATATAGTATAATAGAATAAGTGATCTTAGATTGATAAAGTATAATAGAATAA
Source organism: Osedax frankpressi (assembly GCA_964035775.1). Lineage (NCBI taxonomy): Eukaryota > Metazoa > Annelida > Polychaeta > Sabellida > Siboglinidae > Osedax > Osedax frankpressi. The sequence goes on along the minus strand of OZ038312.1, from coordinate 3,871,024 downwards.
GTAATCTTAGATTGATATAGTATAATAGAATAAGTGATCTTAGATTGATAAAGTATAATAGAATAAGTAATCTTAGATTGATAAAGTATAATAGAATAAGTGATCTTAGATTGATAAAGTATACTAGAATAAGTGATCTTAGATTCATATATTCATTATAGAATAAGTGATCTTAGATTGATATAGTATAATAGAATAAGTGATTTTAGATTGATAAAGTATAATAGAATAAGTGATCTTAGATTGATAAAGTATAATAGAATAAGTGATCTTAGATTGATAAAGTATAATAGAATAAGTAATCTTAGATTGATATAGTATAATATAAGTAATCTTAGATTGATAAAGTATAATAGAATAAGTGATCTTAGATTCATATATTCATTATAGAATAAGTGATCTTAGATTGATATAGTATAATAGAATAAGTGATTTTAGATTGATATAGTATAATAGAATAAGTGATCTTAGATTGATAAAGTATAATAGAATAAGTAATCTTAGATTGATATAGTATAATAGAATAAGTGATCTTAGATTCATTATAGATTTACAGATGTGAGCATTATTTCAGTGTTTTCGTAATTCTGGTTGATATAAATATTTTGTATTTCTTAAAAACCAGTTTCCACTTATCGTCAGCCCCTATTCGCACCTACCCTGACACTCGCCCCCACCTCGCCCCCACCTCGGCAGCCCTTCATCTCCATTTGCGCACTACGCTCAAGGCGTTGAAGTCTACAAGAGCAATTACAGTTTACGTTGTGAACTCGAGGATCAGTTGCATAAGTTTGTCGAGGAGTGTGATTATTTACAGGTAAGGAAAAAAGGGAGGAGGAGATGGAAGGGAAGGGAGGGAAGGGAAGATTTGAGGAAATACTCCATTAGCTATTATTTGTACTTTGCTCCTCTCCACTCACCATTAACTACTCCATCTCCCCACACCTTACAACGAGTTCATTAGCTTCACCCTTAACCCCATGCGTCTACCCTCCTTACCCACTACAGGGAGTTTACTTGTCATAAGTCCCACCCCTATCCCGCCCCCTACAGGGAGTTTACTTGTCATGAGCCCCGCCCCTATCTCGCCCCCTACAGGGAGTTTACTTATCATAAGCCCCGCCCCTACAGGGAGTTTACTTGTCATAAGCCCCACCCCTATCCCGCCCCCTACAGGGAGTTTACTTGTCATAAGCCCCACCCCTATCCCGCCCCCTACAGGGAGTTTACTTGTCATAAGCCCCACCCCTATCCCGCCCCCTACAGGGAGTTTACTTATCATAAGCCCCACCCCTATCCCGCCCCCTACAGGGAGTTTACTTATCATAAGCCCCACCCCTATCCCGCCCCCTACAGGGAGTTTACTTATCATAAGCCCCGCCCCTACAGGGAGTTTACTTGTCATAAGCCACGCCCCTATCCCGCCCCCTACAGGGAGTTTACTTGTCATAAGCCCCGCCCCTATCCTTACCCACTACAGGGAGTTTACTTGTCATAAGCCCCGCCCCCTACAGGGAGTTTACTTGTCATAAGCCCCGCCCCTATCCCGCCCCCTACAGGGAGTTCATATCCTTTACGATTGCTACGATGGTTTCGCGGGTCTCGCTTGCTCCGTCATTGAAGAACTAACCGACGACCTCGCAAACCGTTCGATATTGACCTTTCCCTGTTCCCCGCAGCGCCCCCTAGTCCAGGTTTGTGTACTGCGGCACCGTTTAGCTTTGCGTTCATTTACGCCCCCTAGACTCGCAGCGCCACCTACGCCAAGCTTACCACAACCAGACCTCTCTCGATGTCTTTGTTTAAGAAACAATCGTAACCTTATCCCCTAGACTTTTAATATTGCATAACTTTACGATGTAATCGACGACGAAATTCGACTTCGAACAGGAAGCCGGCGAGAAATCGACGCGTTGTCTGAACACCGCATTCTCATTGGCCAATACGAGTTGTTACTCGAATATCGCCGTGGTTCCACTGACGGCTGAATACCCAGCAACTTGTGACCTTCAACCCTGCATACCGACCTTTCAGCACATCGACTACAATGTTACAATTGCACATTTCTAATTTTACCTGACCCCTCGACACATGACTAGACCTCGATATGTCTATTACTGTCTATTCCCGCCCATCTAACTCACCTCACTGACCTTTAATCACTATCACCACCCCCTTACCTTTCCGTACTCCATCAAACCGCAACCACCTCACTTCCTATCTCAACCCGTAACACCTCACCTATCTCACAACCTAATCTCCCTCCCCCACCCGCCTCACCCCAACCTTACCCCTCAACCGCTCTTAGCCCTCGCACCCATCGCTCCCACCCCACCCCCACACCCTACCCCACACCCCATCATCAGCACCCCACGGCCCCTCCTTCAACCCCACACCCCCTACTCAGCACCACACGGCCCCTCCTTCAACCCCACACCCTCTACTCAGCACCCCACGGTCCCTCCTTCAACCCCACTCCCCCTACTCAGCACCCCACGGCCCCTCCTTCAACCCCAAACCCCCTACTCAGCACCCCACGACCCCTCCTTCAACCCCACTCCCCCTACTCAGCACCCCACGGCCCCACCTTCAACCCCACACCCCCTAATCAGCACCCCACGGCCCCTCCTTCAACCCCACTCCCCCTACTCAGCACCCCACGGCCCCTCCTTCAACCCCAAACCCCCTAATCAGCACCCCACGGCCCCTCCTTCAACCCCACTCCCCCTACTCAGCACCCCACGGCTCCTCCTTCAACCCCACACCCCCACCTCAGCACCCCACGGCCCCTCCTTCAACCCCACACCCCCACCTTCAACCCCACACCCCTAATCAGCACCCCACGGCCCCTCCTTCAACCCCACTCCCCCTACTCAGCACCCCACAGCCCCTCCTTCAACCCCAAACCCCCTAATCAGCACCCCACGGCCCCTCCTTCAACCCCACTCCCCCTACTCAGCACCCCACGGCTCCTCCTTCAACCCCACACCCCCTACTCAGCACCCCACGGCCCCTCCTTCAACCCCACACCCCCTACTCAGCACCCCACGGCCCCTCCTTCAACCCCACACCCCCTACTCAGCACCCCACGGCCCCTCCTTCAACCCCACTCCCCCTACTCAGCACTACCAGGCCTACCACTCTGCGGCTTTACACTCGCTCTGTCTGAACACGCTGACGCTGCCTTACCGACTCTCCGACTCGTCGAAAGCAAACAGTCACCTGTCAAATATCCTCGAACCCTTGATAACGTATAACAGACCGGTCAGCAACTACGTTATGTAATGTGGCAACTGGTCAACGGCGGTGTTATGTAATGTGGCAACTATAAATATGTTTATCAACTAAGTGTAGTTTAATTTTTAATTCAATTTTAAACATTTTAGTTATTAATAATTCTTTAGTAATAATGATTTAGTCTGAGATAAAGATCCTATTCTTTAGAGAGATAAAGGTGCTTTAAACTTAATTCAAACAACAGTCAATAGTAAATTCTTGAGATTTTGAATACCTTAGTATTATATAATATTTATAAACAAATGCACTCCCCTAGTGAACAAACAATGCAACTATTATAAATATTTGATTGTAAATACATTATGTGTCGGTTTAGTTTATTGACACGTGGCATTGATTGCTAATTTGTACCATTTGAATAATCCGCAATGTATTCAGATATTTCGTCTACAATAACAACAAGGTGCCTGGATACTTACGGACCCGACATTCCCCAGGTACTGGCGATGAAAGCTTGCCTTCCGTTCCCGAAGCTCGGCGTCAATGGTTGCCACGGGGACGGCTTCGGCACTCCTCTGTACGACGACCTCGACGCCGCAGGAGATACGGGGTTGCCATGGCAACGCATGTCTTACGGAGTCGGCGTCGCTAGGCGACCTCCGTCCGCCCAGTCTATTGTTCTGTCCGCCGAATACGAGCTAGTCATCCCCTGTGGTCTCGATACCTTTCTAACCCCCATTGCCTCAAACCACCATTTCCTCTAACCACCATTGTCTCTAACCCCATTTCCTCTAATCCCCATTGCCTCTAACCCCATTTCCTCTAATCCCCATTGCCTCTAACCACCATTTCCTCTAACCACCATTGTCTCTAACCCCATTTCCTCTAATCCCCATTGCCTCTAACCCCATTTCCTCTAATTCCCATTCCCTCTAACCCCATTTCCTCTAACCACCATTGTCTCTAACCCCCATTGCCTCTAACCCCTTTCCTCTAATCCCCATTGCCTCTAATCCCCATTGCCTCTAACCCCTTTCCTCTAATCCCCATTTCCTCTAATCCCCTTGTTTTTTAAGACCTACAACTCCTTAATTAGTTAATTTTAAATTTACCGATATTTTCTCTTGACAATAAATACAATTCTGTATTCGAATTAGTTTTCTGCAAAATTACAATTTAGTCAACAATAACAACTAATTACTCTTAATTACTCCATAATTACCCTAAATTACTCCATAATTGTCCTTAATTGATCCCTAATTACTATATTAGATTAGATCAGCGGTCAGACAATGAAGATTCCCTGAAGCAGTTCACTCAGCAGCTTTGTCCGAACACTTTCAGGTTCGGCAACGAAGCCTAATGACCCCAAAGCGAACCCTGACCTCTTTAAATATGACATCGCCTACTTCTATTAATTCAACTATACTTAATAACGAAGGTCGCCACCGACTACTACCTCGACGTTGCTCAACTCCGACCTCTCACCCCCGCCCCACCCCCGCCCCACCTCCGCAACACCTCCTACAGCTCAACCCCGTCCCAATCCTCCTCCGGAACTACAGAAGCACCACCGTATAACTCCCTACGACGCACCTCGTATCAGCAGCCCCCACACCCCACCACCACTGCCCCCACACCCCACCACCACTGCCCCCACACCCCACCACCACTGCCCTCTAACCCACCCTACACCCGCAGCTCCACCCACTACAACCCCTCTTCTTGTCGACTGAGAGCTCCATTCCCAAAACACATCTTCAGTGGTCTGGATAGAGATGGACGTGTTATTGACAAAAGGAATATCTCCATTGTTACGGGTTTTTACACTTAGATATATAGGGTTTAATTATGTAGAGCTTAGATCTATAGGGTTTACATATGTAGAGCTTAGATCTATAGGGTTTACATATGTAGAGCTTAGATCTATAGGGTTTACTTATGTAGAGCTTATATCTATAGGGCTTAGTTATGTAGAACTAGGATATATAGGGCTAGGATATTTATATAGATCTAAGAGATTTAGGACAGAGTTCATTAAGTGGTGACCGCAGTGGTCAGTATTTACATTGCAAGTATTGTACTATGCAAAATGTAACTAGAGATTCAATATTTGGAATATTTCTGTAATTTTGTGACAATGCACTTTTTTCTCAAATAATCAATATTCTAATTTTTATATTATCTAAATTAAAAGTTTTACAACTATAACTAAATGTAAACTGATTGAAATTTAAACCCGTTCTGTTATTGTGTAAATACATGTTATTAGTGTGCATTAAAAAAGTAGTAAATTATACCATGTATCAAAATGTGTTGTTATAAGAATAGTTTTATGAAAATTATTAACTAAGAAAACCAAAATCAAAGATTATTTGAATATTTATTGTATAATCACTATTAGTAATATTTATAATGCTTTTGTTATATACATCTACATTATATATATGTTCTATAGTGTACAAGTAGTACTAAAGTATAGATACTAAAGTATTATTACTAAGGGTATTTACAAGTACTATTGACATTGAGTACATATAATGTTGTTTATTTCGAAATAGAAATAATTCAAATATTTTGCAAATTTTAAACATTTATCATTTAATTAAATTAAGTAAATGTAATTAAATGTAATTAAATATTATTTTTAAACTCGATAATATTTATTTGGTGATAAAAATTAGAATATTTTCAAATCAATTTTTCAATTTTTATAAATCAACAAGTTTACAAATTAAGAATACTAATTTACTCAAGTATAGATATCTTATTACACCTAGATATCTTATATTGTATTCACTGTATTCGCTTGCAGGTCTAGCTATAGCATTCATATTCAATATATATCAAATCTGTATTATAAATTTAATAATTAATATATTATTTACAATCTACAAACATAATATATATGTAATAAATGTTTTTGTTATGATTTAGTGTTGATAAATATATCAGAATAATCTATAAATACATAATATATTAATTATTAATCAATTCATTTTATATTCTGATATCATTGTGTAAATAATATAGACTTTATATTATAAACCATGAATAAATAGAACTAAATCCACTTTAAGTTACATTATTATATTTATTAGTTGAACAAAATTAATGAATTTATTTTTTTTAAATAAATAAATTCACTATATTTATATTCACATGATTCTTTACATTACAGTAAATACTGCAAATAGATCTTTTAAAACGCAGATGATGTGTCATATGTATTGTTTATTAATTTTATAATAATTAATTATTAATATATTGTACTAAACCATTAGGTCAATTAAATAACAGTTTATGTGTATAATTATTCTAGATAAATAATTAACTTAATATTATAATTATTATACAGATTTGAAATGTATTGAAAATAAACTCTAACTCTAAACCTGCGATTACACTGAATTCAATATAAACTGATTTTATAAACTTTTACTTTAAACTCAATTAAATGTCTTTTTCAATAATCAATTTAATTAACTATCAGAATAAATAATTCTATTTACCATTTTGTATTGAAATTATATAATTTACATCTTGTTTTTTTTTGCAAACTTTACTAAAATATGAATAAAAATATTCAACCATGAAATGTAATAACATTTAATTTATTTTCCAATTAATTTAATTGATTTATTCAATTTATTAAAGATATTTACCATTGGTTTAATTCTGGTAATTGATAAGATATATATCATTCCAATGGTTATATAATTCAGTCAAGCCATTGTTATATAACACCTCATATAGATATTGAATTACATGTCAACTCATGGTAGTTTTCTATTGATGTAATATAGAGACATACTCTCTCTCTGACTTATATATGTACTATCTAGAATTATGCCATAATTCTCCTTGGAATGAAGTCAGTTTATTGTCTTTATTGTCATTGGATTCATACTTTAACTAGAGTATATATATAGACTGAAAACAATGCAGGTAATTTCACTTTTGTATTACATAATTTCTTTTATATTATTCAGTAATGTTTGTAATACATGAAAGTATTTGTATATACTATTACTTTACTTTTCAGATATTTACTAAATATTCTATTGTATAAATAAATTATCATTTATAATAATACAAAATATCTCTAAAAAACATTTGCATAATAAAGATTTGCATCTTTCTTGTCGTGCTTTGAATTATTTTAATCAGAATATAAATATCCCGTAAACATAAAAATGTAATAGTTTTGTTAATACCCTTCCCAAGAAATCAGATGATGTAACTCTTATACAATGTTATGTAATTATTTTAAATAAAAACAAACATAATTTATTTTTACTTTTATTATATAACAAAAAAAACTAAAATGACCTGGATGATTTCCTGGATTGATGTGCTAACAAAAATCTTAAAATAATATAAAAGATTGTATCCCAGGAAACCATCCAGGTCATTTTAGTTTTTTGTTATATAATAAAAGTGAAAATATATTTTATTTGTATTACAAATATATTATATTTATTTTTTATTTAAAATTACAAAGTTACAGCATCTGGTTACTTGGAATGCAATGTAAACAAATTAAATGACCTGGATGGATTGCTAGGAATATCTAAACAATTTTGTGTGCTATATATTGATATAAGAATATAATATATAGTACAATAGTAATTTTAATACTAGTATAGATAATACAATAGCCGACTTTATAAACGAAGCTAAAGGAAGCCATGGTAATATCACTGCATATGAATTATTAATTCATGGGAGATATCCAATAAATCCCTTGTATTTAGTTTTGTTATTAATAGCTTTTTTGATTAAAAATAAATAATTCAAATATATTTATGAATATTGCATTGTGTGTGATAGTAATTCTAATTGGGTTTTTTGTACTATATTATATAAATTTATAGTCTATATTCGTATAATTTATGTATTGTATATTCATGTCTAAATAAGCACAATTAAATTACTATATTCAATATCAGACTAAATAGTTTGTTAACATCTCATGTGAGATTGCTTTTGATTAGTTTTCTAAAAGTTCTACAAATAATAATGATTTAATATTTCTATGTTAATTATTAATATTTATCATTGATAATATTCAATATTATATTTTCATTGTAAAATATAATACAATTGTGTAAATGTATAAATGGCTTAAAAATTCAATCATTCTATAATCAAGTAAATCATTTATATATATGTTACTTTAAAGAAATCAGAATACATGAATTTCAACATACTCCTCCCACTCCTCCCACTCCTCCTCACCTCCCGCTCTTTCGCAGAAAATCCCGAACATATCCCGGTTGCAACATGCATTGAACAATCGCCTTCAACTTTTGACTTCTTGGCAACATTAGCTCGTCCTCAAAGACTACAGGAGTTGGCTGTTCGCGGGGTTGAACGCGACACTTTAAGGCAGATGCAGAATGACCTCTTGACCCACGCTGAAGTCTACTCCGACTCCTAGTCGATGGTAGTCGTCGACGCCTCCAGGCATCGACTGAACGGCCGTCGGGTGGCGCTGGTGAGATATACTACACTAATGAACAAACCGACTACAATACAATGACCACATCGACGCACTACTGACCATTGCTTTATTGTTTAACGTATGTGATGTAGTCGGAGATGCCAATTGCGACCCCTTGTAGTCCACGATTTAAATAATGTTGATGTACTACGGCCTACAATTCATCTTGACCGCGCCCCTCAAATTAAAGCTTTATCTCTAATTCTACAGTTTAGCATTATTTATTATGTTTATAGAAGAAATACTTTTTAATTCTCTCACTTTATGAAGCATTTATTTGTAATCTGAGTGTTTTATGTTTCAATTTATTTTTTTTATTAAACACTTCTTTTGTTCACCACGAATACAATTTGTAATTTTAGTTAAACGTATACGTTTATAATGTACACGTAAAGCAATTGAATAGAATTGCAATAATGAAATATATACATAAAAAGATTTATTGTTGATACTAATAGACATCTATACAATACCATATATGGTCGAAAGCGTAGTAGTAAATAAAGATTTAGAATAGACTGAAATTCAAATCTCTACTTTTGTGTAACTGACGTTTGCGAAGATCGATGTCCACCGGATGTGAATATATATTATAATTTGGGCGGTTTCGCGCATGACTCATTCAGTAAGATAACATACTATCATATGGTGTACTACTTAGGCTCCTACCGTATACAATTAACATCGTATATGTGTGTATAGTTTACACTGTACACGGTACCATATTTATATATGAATTGCTATAAATAGCACATATATTATATCTATTGCATATAGGTAGCATGATTTTTATAAACATATGTTTCTAATATCAATGTATTATATATATAAAGTTATAATAAATATTAAAATATAAATATGTATGCATATATAAACAAAGGAAATAAATATGTATGCGTTTATATAAATGTTTATAAAATATAAGAAATATACATAGATCATGTAATATTATTTGGTTATTTCAAAGATATAGGTGTGTATAATAGATATTATCCTTTTCGATAATTATAACCTTATTTATACAATGATATAGTTTTTAAATGTATATTATATATTAATCGTAATGTGGTCAAATAAATAGTATATTGTTATAGTTAAGTCTATTTTTATAATTATGAAAACAAATATAAATTAAAGATACCAAAGTGTATATTCGTGTATATTCGTAGTATATATTAATATAATATTAATTGACACGGTCACGGTACGGTGAACACGAATTGCATCTCCTCCACGCAGTGACACCTGGTCACGAAGTATTAAATATATCTAACGCAAGGTGACGATGTCGAAATGAACAATGACATTACCACGGGACCTCGTTACTTGTCGAATTTACGAATAGATAAAACAATGAAGCGATGATAATATTAATTAGAAATCAAATTTATAGAGTTCATAATGAATAGACTCTCGCCTCCACATACACACACACACACACAC
>OZ038312.1:3783023-3848138 GCA_964035775.1 Osedax frankpressi | reverse complement strand
AATACCAACTAAATACCAACTAAATACCAACTAAATACCAACTAAATACCAACTAAATACCAACTAAATACCAACTAAATCCTGACTAAATACCAACTAAATACCAACTAAATACCAACTAAATACCAACTAAATACCAACTAAATACCAACTAAATACCAACTAAATACCAACTAAATACCAACTAAATACCAACTAAATCCTGACTAAATACCAACTAAATACCAACTAAATACCAACTAAATACCAACTAAATACCAACTAAATACCAACTAAATACCAACTAAATACCAACTAAATACCACTAAATACCAACTAAATACCAACTAAATACCAACTAAATACCAACTAAATACCAACTAAATACCAACTAAATACCAACTAAATCCTGACTAAATACCAACTAAATACCAACTAAATACCAACTAAATACCAACTAAATACCAACTAAATACCAACTAAATACCAACTAAATACCAACTAAATACCAACTAAATACCAACTAAATCCTGACTAAATACCAACTAAATACCAACTAAATACCAACTAAATACCAACTAAATACCAACTAAATACCAACTAAATACCAACTAAATACAACTAAATACCAACTAAATACCAACTAAATACCAACTAAATACCAACTAAATCCTACTAAATACCAACTAAATACCAACTAAATACCAACTAAATACCAACTAAATACCAACTAAATACCAACTAAATACCAACTAAATACCAACTAAATACCAACTAAATACCAACTAAATACCAACTAAATACCAACTAAATACCAACTAAATACCAACTAAATACCAACTAAATACCAACTAAATACCAACTAAATACCAACTAAATACCAACTAAATACCAGCTAAATACCAACTAAATAACAACTAAATACCAACTAAATACCAACTAAATACCAACTAAATACCAACTAAATACCAACTAAATACCAACTAAATACCAACTAAATACCAACTAAATACCAACTAAATACCAACTAAATACCAACTAAATACCAACTAAATACCAACTAAATACCAACTAAATACCAACTAAATACCAACTAAATACCAACTAAATACCAACTAAATACCAACTAAATACCAACTAAATACCAACTAAATACCAACTAAATACCAACTAAATACCAACTAAATACCAACTAAATACCAACTAAATACCAACTAAATACCAACTAAATACCAACTAAATACCAACTAAATCCTGACTAAATACCAACTAAATACCAACTAAATACCAACTAAATACCAACTAAATACCAACTAAATACCAACTAAATACCAACTAAATACCAACTAAATACCAACTAAATACCAACTAAATACCAACTAAATACCAACTAAATCCTGACTAAATACCAACTAAATACCAACTAAATACCAACTAAATACCAACTAAATACCAACTAAATACCAACTAAATACCAACTAAATACCAACTAAATACCAACTAAATACCAACTAAATACCAACTAAATACCAACTAAATACCAACTAAATACCAACTAAATACCAACTAAATACCAACTAAATACCAACTAAATACCAACTAAATCCTGACTAAATACCAACTAAATACCAACTAAATACCAACTAAATACCAACTAAATACCAACTAAATACCAACTAAATACCAACTAAATACCAACTAAATACCAACTAAATACCAACTAAATCCTGACTAAATACCAACTAAATACCAACTAAATACCAACTAAATACCAACTAAATACCAACTAAATACCAACTAAATACCAACTAAATACCAACTAAATACCAACTAAATACCAACTAAATACCAACTAAATACCAACTAAATCCTGACTAAATACCAACTAAATACCAACTAAATACCAACTAAATACCAACTAAATACCAACTAAATACCAACTAAATACCAACTAAATACCAACTAAATACCAACTAAATACCAACTAAATACCAACTAAATACCAACTAAATACCAACTAAATACCAACTAAATACCAACTAAATACCAACTAAATACCAACTAAATACCAACTAAATACCAACTAAATACCAACTAAATACCAACTAAATACCAACTAAATACCAACTAAATCCTGACTAAATACCAACTAAATACCAACTAAATACCAACTAAATACCAACTAAATACCAACTAAATACCAACTAAATACCAACTAAATACCAACTAAATACCAACTAAATACCAACTAAATACCAACTAAATCCTGACTAAATACCAACTAAATACCAACTAAATACCAACTAAATACCAACTAAATACCAACTAAATACCAACTAAATACCAACTAAATACCAACTAAATACCAACTAAATACCAACTAAATACCAACTAAATACCAACTAAATACCAACTAAATACCAACTAAATACCAACTAAATACCAGCTAAATACCAACTAAATACCAACTAAATACCAACTAAATACCAACTAAATACCAACTAAATACCAACTAAATACCAACTAAATACCAACTAAATACCAACTAAATACCAACTAAATACCAACTAAATACCTACTAAATACCAACTAAATACCAACTAAATACCAACTAAATACCAGCTAAATACCAACTAAATACCAACTAAATACCAACTAAATACCAACTAAATACCAACTAAATACCAACTAAATACCAACTAAATACCAACTAAATACCTACTAAATACCAACTAAATACCAACTAAATACCTACTAAATACCAACTAAATACCAACTAAATACCTACTAAATACCAACTAAATACCAACTAAATACCAACTAAATACCAACTAAATACCAACTAAATACCAACTACTGCTGTGTTTTTATCTTTGCAATACATATTATCTGTTGGTGTAAGTCAGCAGGATTACATTGCAATGCGAATGCCTACATTTCAGGCTCTCATCTACCGGTTCAACTTCCTTCTATTGGCCACTGTCTTCTGCGCAGCCATGACCGTTATCTATTTCATCGTCGGACAGGTTTCTTTCACGCTCGCAGACAATGCAACTACTCTAATGTCGTGCATGGACGCACACGCATTGTAATAAGTAAGAAAGAATGTGTTCACCTTACGTATCCGATGTCTCCATACTGAACATTTGGTTGTTCTAGAACAATGGATTATATAAGCATGAATACCAATACTTCATGCTTTATCTTTTCTTATATCTCATAATTTCTTCTCTTCATTCCTTATCTCTTCAATCTTATTTTTTAATTCCTTATCTCTTCATTCCTTATCTCTTCATTCCTTATCTCTTCATTACTTATCTCATAATTTCTTATCTTTTCATTCCCTATTTCTTCATCATAAATATAAAAATAATTAAATTTCCATTGTGTATATAATGATCTATTTATATTTACAACTGAAAATTCTATCTTTAAACTAATACCACTCATATTAATAATCTATATTAAATTCTGCTGTCAATATTTTTGATAAAAGAAATTCTATGTTCCTAATAATAGAGATCTATATAAATATATGTATAGGATTATTAACTATAATAAGATTTTTAATATCTAAATATAACCTGAATGCTCATTAATACACAATATTAATATTAATATTAAAATATATTATGATAATTATTAAAAAATTAATTTGTGACCAAATTCAGATAATAGTTAGTTAAATTGTATAGACGTTAAATAATGATTAAAAACCCAAGTAATAATTATAATGATCTACGTATATTTACAATATTGTGTTGATTTCGCTTTTAAACAACAAGAATATGTCATTATTATTTTTAACATCAGTTACTAAAAAAATTCATCAAGTTTCCATCTCTTAGATAAGCGAGGGTTACTGGAAATGGGGACAAATGAAGTTTGAATATAACAGCGCATTCCTTACCGGTAAGTCTTCCCTTTCACCTAAATATCCCACTTCTATCCACTTTTGATTTCTATTGTTGAACCCTGTTACTTTGACTGGAATATATATTAAACAATTTAATATATACTCCAGTAAAACAATTTAATATTTAACTGCTACTGCTACTGCTGCTGCTACTGCTACTGCTACTGCTGCTGCTGCTGCTATTTCTGGACAACTTGTCATTGTCCCATTTATTATTTCAAAGAAACTTTGGCTGGGCTTCACCATTTAGGGATTGTTCGACAAATGATGAACATCGATAGTAATGTACGAGTAGGGGTTTACGTATAAAAACAAACAACAATAAGAATAAAAGGTAAAGAGATGTATTAATAATAACATAGCGGTGTGAAATCGTATTGAAATATGTGAAGGTAGGTGTAATAATAATATATGATGGGAAGTTAACGTGGTAATGTGGTGTAGTTAATTTTAGCGGGAGGGTATAATAAATGATTAATGTTTGGTTCTCTAGTTTCGCACAACACCTAATCAGTCCTTGGTGTACGTAGTAAGCCTATGTCGCTCGCATGTAGTGTCTATATGCTCGTACACCACCTTCCAACGTTCGAATCGTGATTAATTCTTTTACCGATGCTGACATTCCGAGGCTATTCAGGAGCGCATCGGACCGAGGGGCGAGTTGCCCACGCCAGTCTAGTATGAGCGCTCCGAATTTAACCTCAGAAGCACCGGTTATATTAATCACGAATTCGCGGACGAGAGGTATGTCATACTTATGAGTTTTCTGATCAAACCTCTCATCCATGACTGATGAGTCAGTGGTGATTTGCGTATCGACGACTACTGCTAAGCCGTCACGACAAGTGATAAGATCTGGTTTAAGAATACCAGTCGGCGTTCTAATGTGAGGTTCGAGGAAACACATATAACGTTTGTTTCTACTGCTACTGCTACTGCTGCTGCTACTGCTACTGCTACTGCTGTTACTGCTGCTGCTGCTACTGCTGCTGCTGCTGCTACAGCTACTGCTACTGCTACTGCTACTGCTTCTGCTACTACCACCACTAAAGAGTTTAATTATTCTCTTTTAAACTTGTTATTCTTCTTTTCTATTGTTTAATCTTCGCAGGAGTTTACGGCATGTGGAACATATACGTTAGCAGTCTGCTGATGCTCTACGCTCCTTCGCACAAAACCAAACCTATATTCATCGTCGACGGTAAGATATTAACAATCTCTCGTCTAGATTCAACAACTTAAGATTATTTGCCTTGATCTGTTGATACATTAACATGAAAGTAAATTCATTTCTATAATATCTAAATAAATTGCTGCTGAATTATTTTATGGGTTTTATTTTATAAATTAATCTTCTATAAAATACATTTAATTAATACTTTTAATACTTTACTAAATATTTCAATTATCCTGATTTTTTTTACCATTTCAATAATTTTCCATTCGCGACGTATTCTCATTTTGTGTTCACGGTTCACTGATTTCGATAGGAGATAGTTCCGACGATGAAGGAGAAGCTATTACATCCCGTGGGCACCGACTGCAAACTCTGCCTTCTACTGGTGTCGGCGAGTCCTCTGTACTAATAGCGTTTGGCAAAAAAACGTCAATCGACTAGACCCCGCTAATGGCTAATGGCTAATGGCTAATGGCTAATAACTAATAGCTAATGGCTAATGGCTAATAGCTAATGGCTAATGGCTAATAGCTAATAGCTAATGGCTAATAGCTAACGGCTAATAGCTAATGGCTAATAACTAATGGCTAATGGCTAATGGCTAATAATTAATGGCTAATGGCTAATAACTTCGTCGCATCTATTTCATAACCAGCATAGCATTTTAGCGTATTATTTATTCATCATTTTGTTTGCTAAGGCACTCACCTCACTTCACCTCACTTCATCTCACCTCATCTCATCTCACCTCACCTCATACTTCACCTTACTGCTTCTCCATACTATCTGGTATTTTGCTTCTTATTCTGTCATCAGTATATAATATACTACATATATATTATATACTATATATTTACATTTTCTAATTACTTATTTTACTGTACTATATTCGCCCATATGCTATTTGTATATTTTACATATAGTTAACTTTAGAGTATTGTGAATTTATTATTGTTTATCTTTTATATTGTTTATCTTGTCACAAATTCGAATAAATATCTATTTTTGTATTAATTTTAAATTATTAAATATTTAATTTAAATAAATTATATAAAAATTATTTTATATTTATTTATTTATTGAGATTTTATAAAATTAATGTTTAAAATAACTTTACTGTAAGTCCAGCAGTAATATTACTTACAGTATTATAATATTATTAGTATTATTACGTATAGTTATATTACCTGCAGTATTATTATCTATATTTGTATTGCTACTGTATTACTATTACCTACAGTAATATTATCTATACCAGAGTTTCCAAAATTTTATTTTCCTTGTTTACAGATGTTGTCAGGAAACTGGGTTGTTCACCTTTGAACTGCAGTAATAACAATAGGTACTTTGTACCATGCCATGAACACTTACAGTCTATGTACTTGCATTGCATTTGTAGACGGGTCTTGTAAACGGGTGAAAGGTAACGAGGCTTTCTTTATCACAGGATAAGGGACTTTGGAATTATGTTAGCAATTATATAAAGAGATTGAAGAGATATTACGTTCTGGTTCTAACAATAGACTTTGTTCAAACTTTGTTCTGCCATTGTTTGTAGTATAAATTCAGGAAATTCATAAAATATATAATTATAAAATCTTTATAACTAACTTAACAGATTAATTTCTTAAACAACTCAACCTAATAGGTACCAATGTACTTGATACTCCGGTTTTAGAGTACATAGTTGTATACTCTCAAAGCTAGTAGTATCTCATATTCTCTGTTTTAAAATATCTATAATATCCCAATGACATCCTCGAAGCAGAACAATTTAAAAACCAACTAGTGTCCAAGATAACTTTTGCTAATATTGGCTAGTATATAGTAACTCAACCTTCCCTGGGATATTGCTGTGATATGTATCCTTCATGTATCCTTTACTAAAATTGCTTTAGTATTTCTACTAAAGAATTGATAAAAAGAGAGAATATTTCTTTTCGCACTTTTATTATAAAACTTACGATTTTATAAATAATAGCTTTCCTTATACCTCTGTCATGAATGTACGATTTTGTTTATAGAATTGAATTTAAGTTGATATCATTGATGTCAATATACGAGTTTGTATGTAGAATGGAATTCGTAATGTATAAATTAGAATTGTGTAAATAAATTGGTGAAACGTTTGCCCGATGTTGATAGAGTTGACTTGTGAAAGCAGAGTTCAGTCAGAGTATCGTGCACAGTTGCGAATCCTTGTGGATGGCTGAACGCAGCTTTAGGGTTTCGTAGGTGTTTTCCAAGGGTTCGGGGGTCACTGCAAGTGTACCCACAATTAGTAAGTTCATAATGATGGCAGAGAATTGAATCTTAATAGAATTATGCATACGATGATATCGTGGAAGTATAAAGGAATTCAATATTAATAATAATGATTATATATTGAGAAAAGTTATTTAATTGTCACTTGTATAATTACCATTTATAATAATATACATTCGTCATAAGAACTATAGTTATATAATGAATATATCTTGGGATATCAAATTAGAATCGTATTCGAAATTATATTAAATTATGTTGTAAATGGTTCTAATATGATTGTAAGTCTTACCAAGTTAGAGCTTTACATGCTGAGAGTTTCGAAATGTTTATTATACTCAATAACTATTGCTATTGTTACAGTTACTGCTACAGCTACTGCTACAACTACTGTTACTATTATTACTTCCACAGTTATTGTTACAGTTACTGCTACAGCTACTGCTACGGCTACTGCTACTACTACTGCTACTGCTACTGCTACAGCTACTGCTACTACTACTGCTACTGCTACTGCCACAGCTACTGCCACAGCTACTTCTACAGCTACTGTTACAGCTACAGCTACTTCTACATCTACTGCTACTAATACTCTTACTCTACACTCTTCATCTACTAATACTCTTACTGCTATTACTGCTACTGCTACAGCTACTGCTACTGCTACAGCTACTGCTACAGCTACTGCTACAGCTACTGCTACTGCTACTGCTACAGCTACTGCTACTGCTACAGCTACTGCTACTGCTACTGCTACAGCTACTGCTACAGCTACTGCTACTGCTACAGCTACTGCTACAGCTATAGCTACTGCTACAGCTACTGCTACAGCTACTGCTACAGCTACAGCTACTGCTACAGCTACTGCTACAGCTACTGCTACAGCTATAGCTACTGCTACAGCTACTGCTACAGCTACTGCTACAGCTACTGCTACAGCTACTGCTACAGCTACAGCTACTGCTACAGCTACTGCTACAGCTACTGCTACAGCTACTGCTACTGCCACAGCTACTGCTACAGCTACTGCTACTGCTACAGCTACTGCTACAGCTACTGCTACAGCTACTGCCACAGCTACAGCTACTGCTACAGCTACTGCTACAGCTACTGCTACAGCTACTGCTACTGCCACAGCTACTGCTACAGCTACTGCTACTGCTACAGCTACTGCTACAGCTACTGCTACAGCTACTGCCACAGCTACAGCTACTGCTACAGCTACTGCTACAGCTACTGCTACTGCTACTGCTACAGCTACTGCCACAGCTACAGCTATAGCTACTGCTACAGCTACAGCTACTGCTATTATAATCATATTATTTATAAGAATAGTGATTCTATTATATTTTCATTCGATGAACCAGCAACGAAACTTATGCTCAGCGGTATGACTAACCAAGCGGCACGTCGCGTTCCTGTTCACTGAAGTAGTTGCTGATAGAATTGTTGGACTTGGTGGAAGGGGCGGCGTCGGAACGGAAGTTGCGTTTAAACTGTACGGGCTCCATGTAGGTGGCAGTCTTGCATAGCGGGTCGTCGTCGTCGTAGCCGTCGCCTCTGCTCGCGAAAGGACTCGTTAGAGTGTCTGTACGACTTGGCGGCGGTAAGCGCTTGACCCCGGGAACAATGGGAACAATAGAATGGCGCGGAGAGTGGTTACTCGTGAATAGGAATAACTGGGATAAAAGGAAGTACGTGATGGTCGATAGGGAGGCCGAGGTAATAGGCGATGGGGTGTTAGATAATTCGTAATTAAATGTTAGTACAGATGAAGCAAAAGGAGATGAAAAAAAAATATCCAAGTATAATTAAAATTTAAAAACTGCAACAGTAGCAGTGAGTAAATATATCTGTAAAGAAATTTCTAATAATTGATTTAATACTTTACGCAGAAGAATTATTACCACTGTTGGCGTATTAAGTTATCTCAAACGTCGCCATTTTCGGTTTCAAAACTAACTCGTCAACTTCGACGTCATTGTTAAGTCGAATTTCGTATTCATGCTATATAGGATGAAATGACAACTGATTTATAATTATAGGTAATCAATCAAGTATAACGATTATTAAATTACTGATTCATTCAAGAATATAAGTTAAAATATTTAAAATTCACCTATGGTATCTCACTATAATTCACCCTATATCTCAAAATTTAAGTATCCGGTTTTGTTAAGAATTAGGTTGGTTAAGAATATCTCTTTCAACAATTCACCAAATGAATACGACATGAAGATATATAGTTGAATAAGCCTTGATTATCATGTATCAATAAAAGTGAAATAGGATTACAAAGCGTTCGTTAGTCTGTAAAAGCTAATGGGTGGTATGTGGGTCACCTGGATGTATACATATCTATAGATACATCATATAGAATATATATATCTTAATTTATTAAATATAATTTAATACCTTATTTTCTCTACACCGAAATTATTTATAATTATAGTTATACATAATTATATAATTTAAATAAAACCACTTCATATGCTTAGGCTATGTTAAATATAAATATATTATTATTTGGTTAATTAATGGTTACTTTAGAATTTGCAACATCGCCTAGCGGTACAGGTTTTGCCCTCGCGAAGTACATACCTGCAAGTCGTTGCAGATTGTGTTATCCGACTCATGGCACGACGTCGAAGACTCGAGTGAATCGGATTTACGCAGTTGGCGACTTTTCACCTTTTCGAGACTACGTCGCAGGTGACGCGCCGACTGGAGGTTATCTTGACTGGCGCTGTGGCGGGCGTCGTTTGTCCATGAAGTTAAATCGAGCAGACGATGTTCGAGAAAAATGCAGACGATGTTTTGAAAAAAATACTTTATTATCTTTTGTTTCCGTTACTACACTAAATATAGTAACTTTCTAATATTTAGTCTCATAAGCACTTTACATAATTCGACATTCCAGTACTATAATAAACCTTGTCTTAAATATTTAACTCTTTATTTGCAAATCATAATAATAAAATCAAAAGTTCAATCAAAAAACTTTAGAAAATTTTAGAAATTTTTAGGAATTTCATGTCTTAAATAACTTAAATATATTGCATGATAAAATGGTAAAGTGAAAACCTTGACAAACTTGAACTTGAATGCTTCCTCAATAATTCCTCTGATAAATCCGAATTAATAGCGTCTGATTTTCACATTAGGAATAATAAGTTTAATGAGAATGATTTCAACAGGTGAATGGTAATTAGCAATTTTACTTTACATAGTAATAAGTATTTAAAGTATTTAAAGTATTTGATAACCAATTATAAGTCAATAGTGACGAATGTAACCAATAACACTGCAGATGACATGTTAAGTATTATAATAAAGTGTGTACAGTATGAAATTTATAATAAACTAATATTCAAGCTAATGAGCCAATTATAATAAATTAAAGCAAATGTAAACCTTAATACTTAATAACCCATTCTACTTAACATCCTATTTAAAATTCAACTAAATGTCCTACTTAAAGTCCCACTTAACGTCCCACTTAAAGTTCCACGTAACGTCCCGCTTAACGTCACACATAATGACATACTTATCGTCATATTTATCACTCCGAAAACCCTGAGCATCGAGTAAGTCGTAATTATTTCTGTGTTTCTTCTTTCGTTTCTTCTCCGCAAGACGGGGTGGATCGTTTAAGAGGGCAGACTCGCTGCACTTGTCAGAGATTCTCTCAAATAGGGAAACCTTCTTCTTATTCTTTCTGATAGAGAAAAGAGTTATAATTCAAGTTATGAAATATATTTTCGTAAAAATGAAAGTTATTTTAAATGCAATGTATTCGATGCGTTTCTTTGACGAATGATTCTGCATTGACTATTAGTACGCAAAACTTTAACATGATGTTATTATTACAACATTAATTACTATTCGCAGCAGATTCGTAGTTGCAGTGTTTAAAATCACTGATCGTTAGCAAAGCCAATTTTGGCGTTTTTATTATTAGAAAACGTTACCGTTTGGAGTATTTTACAATAAAAATACGACGTGATTTTGAAACAAATTATTTGCGATGTCAGCATATAAAATAATTCAGCAGAAACAATTATTCGAAAGTGCGTAGATTTAAACCGTTACTTTATAGACCCGATACACGCAGAAGAGCGTTTTCGCAGCTAAAGCTGATCATGCTGGCGATATAGAGGGGTATACGTAAGGCAGACTGACTTATCAATATGATCGTAGTGCTGTAGGCCGGTGGAGTTATCGGGTCGAGCCGTTTGAGGTCTAGTGCGCTCATCCCACAGCATAGCACGAGGTGACTTATTCGACCTGCAAACGTGTATAAGATAGAGAATATAATATATATATAGATGCTAAACGCTTTTGTGTACAAAATTCGATGAACTATGCTACAACCAATCAGTAAAAGAATACTGCAGAATTAATAATTACATTATCTAGTTTCGTGGGTTGGTAGTAATCATCTCAAGTCGATTTTACAATATTGTCAATATTTAATAAATGTATATAAATATATCGAATATAATAAATGATTCAATATTATTGTATAATGTATTATTGTATTTCTGGTAGGTAGTCGCACATATTAAGTAGTTACATAAGCGTGGCTATTTGATCGTGCCTGGTTATAGAACATCCCGGGTAACATCCAGGTGTTATATTATTTTATAATATGTAATATTGTTAAAAAAAATTTTATAATGAAAAGATGGGGAATATATATTTAATATTTGTTATCAAATAATTACTCTACTCTGTTTGCTTTTTACAAGAATAAAATAGACTTAATAGTACACTAATTACACACTTATATTTTAAAGACCAGAGCTAAACTAGATGATGTAATTATTATACCATATTATACAATTATTTTAAATAAAAAATAAACATAATATATTTTTAATTTAAATAAAATATATTTTCACTTTTATATAACAAAAGACTAAATTGACCAGGAATGTATCATGTGTTGTCAATAAAAGTTCTAAAGTAGGAAATAATTCAAAGACTAGCAATACTGAAGATATATGGTATATCATCTTTAAATAAAATCGATTCCAATTATCGAAATACACAATTAATAAAGAGATACCAGGAAATTTAGATTAAGGTGGAGTTTCTAATTATTTTCAATTACTCATGCGAAAACGAACATTACATATAATTATTAACATATTTATTGAATTCAGTAGAATGTCATTTTGCATGGTGTCATTTGCACGCCACTATGTTGCATAACATCTATTACACACCGTACAAGTATGAATTTACAATATACGTTCTACGTTGTACTGGAAAACCAAAATATAATTCAGTAGAACCAATTTATTATATATTTTAAATACAAAATTAAATCTATTTTTTAGTCAATTAATATGAAATTGAATATTATATGACAAAATAGCTGGAATGACCAATGCAGTTACTGACCTATATCTGTTTCTACTCAACGCCGATTGGTCAGTTCCGGAATCGTATTCTCCAATGCCAAGAGCGATGCTTTCGAATTGTCGCTGTAACTTTGTCAGCTTGCGTGATAAGCTGAAAGTGAAGGTAAGTGTGAGGTGTATCTGCGATTTAGGCTAGAGGTCAGGACAAGGGTGGATATAGGCCTAAGAGTTAGCATGGGAGTAGTTGAGGGTTAAGGGTATAACGGTGACGTGTTTGCTGATTGTCATGGTTGCATTCTATTCGAGATTACTTCAAAATGTTGCTTAATATTTTTACTTTTTGGAATACTTTTGAAACATTTTTATTTTTTACTTACTCTTTTCAAATAATTCAATAATACCATTACATCACTACCATTACATCACTACGCTGTTTTAAGAACCTTGGTTAGTGGTTTCACTTTTGATATTAACTAAAATGTATATTTTTGAACAGTAAACACACTATTCGTTAATTAATTATTATTTTGAAATGAACATAAAACATAAATATAGTTTATACATATCACATTATTTGTGTAACTATTCAAGAGTATCTGGATGGACTATAGAGAGACTATGTACAGTATATACACATTATAATGTGTATACAGGCAACACTACTAATGCATATCATCTTATAACTATAGTTACAGTATTAATATTGTATTTGTAGTCGGTGATAATGGTAGTTTTATTCATGTACACGAAGGAACGACATATATTGTTTAAACCTTTTTCTTGACCTTCGTTTGCTATCTTTGATATTCAGTATTCCTTTTGAATACTCCTGACGATAGAGAAGTTCGTTATAATTACTCATTGTAAGATATTTAATGTAAGGTATTTAATTTAATGCATTTAATTTAAGTTATTTAAAGTTAATTTAAATTATTTAAAGTAAATTTAAGTTATCTAAAGTAAATTTAAGTTATTTAAGTTCTTGAAGGTTAATTTAAGTTATTTAAGGTTGTGTTTAAGGTTGTATTGTATGCCGTACACTGTACGGCTTACACTCCGATTAGAAATTAGGAAAATATGGACATTGCAGTTTTTAAATATTATAAAACAGGAAGTTCTACGTAATATTTGCATGATTTCCAACTTGGTAACAATAAAGTCAGACTTCTCTAGAACATTCCATAATATCTTTCAATGCATAAAATCTTTGGCATAGAGCCATGTTAAATCTACTACCAATAAAAACGTTCTCGTGTCTAATGCTTTGTCTAATAAATATACAAAAGTTCTGGGTTTGTTGAAAGCAATGGAATATATTGAATTTTACAAACAATTCTAGCAGATTCTAGCAGACTATATAAATTCACGTGACATTATATAAACATATTGTTTATATTCCAAGAACATATATCCTAAAATAACAAAGAGAAAGAAAGCAACAATAGACTAATAAGATAGCTCACGATATTAAAGAAAATATGTAGTAGGATCTTTTGGATTGTGGAACCCAGTTAAAGATAGTATAATATCAAAATTAAAGTAGAGTGTAAAGAAGAATATTAATATTGGAATGCCTAAAAGACAACAATGAACATTTGAAGTTTATTGTTTTAGACAATTCTTCTTTAAATAAGTCATTTCAGTATTACTTCCACTAACTTTAATTACCATATTTTATATTGAATATTTTAATTTTACCTTTTATCTTTTAGTTTTTTTTATCTATAATTAGAATATTCTAGATTTTTGATATCGTTATACATTTATTTATATAGTTACAATTATTTGATATATCTCAACCTATACACATGCGTCTTGTTTAATATATTTTACACACTTCGTTAATATAAAGTGTATTCATTTGTATATGTTTTATCTTCAGTTGTATTGATTCATGATTTTAATAACATTTATGTGAACACAACATTGTATATATTATATATAAATGTATATATATATATATATATATATATAAGTTACCGAGATGTCTCCAGATGAAATAGTTGATTTCGAGGATTCTTGCAGTTCATGTCGGGAAGTGTCGTCAATTTTAAGTTGAATTCTTACCAATGCCAACTCATCACTTTCTGACCTCTTGGTCATCCTAGACGTGTGGGAGGGGCATTATGATAATGGTAGGACCAGAGGAGAGGCGAGGAGGCGTGGGTCTCGCTTGGCGGGGCGCGAGTTAATGGGGATAAGGTAGCGGGGCAATAGAGTATGGATGTGATGGGAAGTGATGGGAGATGCTAAATGCGAGACGAGGGGAAAGGCGTTGTATACGAGGGCTATAGCTAAGGAAGAGTGATGATTACTCCCATAATGACCTATAATGGGTGGAGCTTAAAAATAGTAATATTTATTATATATCACAATGATCAAAAATCTATTCAAATTAGAATTGAAGAGATAATGGTGCGTTGAAGGAATGTTCTGTGGATACGGTTAATAGTGGGGTTAATAGTGGGGTTGGGCATATGACAGAGGGCGTGGTTTAGATCGTGATTAAATATGCATGGATGATCGAGGTATATCTAAGGACAGTGTTAAATAGGGCTAATAGACTCAATAAGGGTTTATAGTTATAAGTGTAGTTAAGTAGGACTAAGAGACTCAATGAGGGTTTATAGTAGTAGGCGTGGCTAACTCGTTTAATACGTCCATAGCAGCTGTGAAGTTTGCGGTGGCGATGCCGTAACGCGACATTTTGAACGCCGTGCATCCCCTGCCCTCCAACGCCCGCCACGCGTCGTGCCTGGATCCCACGTCCAGCGCTGCCTGGTGGGCGTGCAGGTAACATTCCGACGCGGCTTCGTATAGGTCGCGACGAGCGTGAGCGTACGCCAGGTTCAGGAAACACCCGCACTGCGCGCGCCGGTTACGCAATCGGCCGTGGAGGGCGGCGGCGCGCGAGTGGTAGTCAACCGCTAGTTCGTACTCACCACGATTGTTATGAGCAGCGCCTGCAAGGTCGAATTGGCTTAGGTAGGAGAAGGCGTGGGAGTGGGAGTGGGAGAGGGAGTGGGAGTGTGAGTAGGAGTGGGAGAGGGAGAGGGAGAGGGAGTGGGAGTGGGAGAGGGAGAGGGAGTGGGAGTGGGAGTGGGAGTGGGAGTGGGAGTGGGAGAGGGAGAGGGAGTGGGAGTGGGGGTGGGAGAGGGAGAGGGAGTGGGAGAGGGAGTGGGAGTGGGAGTGGGAGTGGGAGTGGGAGTAGGAGTAGGAGGGGGAGGGGAGTGGGAGTGGGAGTGGGAGTGGGAGAGGGAGTGGGAGATAGGAAGATATATAGGAATATGGAGAGGGTGTGGTAGTGGGAGTGGGAGTGGGAGTGGGAATGGGAGTGGGAGATAGAAAGATATTTAGGAATATGGAGAGGGTGTGGTAGTGGGAGTGGGAGTGGGATAGAGAGTGGCTGAGGGAGATGGAGTGGGAAAGGGAGTGGGAGATGGAGGGGGAGAGGGAGATGAAGTGGGAGAGGGAGAATGAGTGGGAGAAGGAGAGGGAGAGGGAGAATGAGTGGGAGAAGGAGAAGGAGAAGGAGTGGAAGATATTGAGGGATATATAGAATACAAATAAACAATAGAAGTGGTAAATTAGTCAGGTCAGATACAAGTAGATGTGTATAGAATTGTATAATGAAGCAATGGGAAATTTTGGGATTAATATAATAGAACCCTAATAACAATGAAATTAATGAACAATAAATATAGAATATATTGTAATTTTTGTGATGAGAGATAATACAGATGTATGTAAGAAGTTAGTAAGGATGAGAGATGATGCCATAGATAATGGTAAAAGATGTGAAAGTATGAGATAAAGAATTAAGGAAGATATGGGGTATGATATAATGGGAAGAGTAGGGGAGGTGTGGAGGGAAGAGATGGCAAGATAGAGATATATAATTGGGAAGATGGCGAACCTAGATTCTGTAGTATGGTTGCTTTGATATCGTCTGCTTTACAGATTGGAAGTGCCAACTCAAGGCAGCTCAAGGCGGTTTCATGATTTCCGCATCTCGTGAATAACAGAGCTAGTTCGTTATAGATAGTATCTATAGAGGGATGGGAAGGATAGGTTAAGGATAGGTTAAGGGAGTAATAGTAGAAAAACAATCAAATACGATGTGTGTAGATTTGAGGAGATGTGAATGGGAAGTAAAGAGAGAAAGGTGGTAAATGGTATGAATTGCGAAGATACAGGGATATACGTGGAGGGTATACGAGAAGGAAAGGAAGAGGAGGGCATAGGCAAAAGGAGAGGGGATGAGGTGATTAATGAGAAATATATATTACGAAATAAGGAAAATGGTGTAAATTTACTCATGAAATTCAAATTAAAAAAATAATGAAAATAAGTGATTTTAAGTTGGTTAGAGAGACGAATATTGTCATCTTATTTGAAGATGGAGTGTGATACCGAGGGAAGAATGTACAGAACTCCTGTAAGTTAGTAGACGTTGTGATCCTAAGCCTGAAACCTGAACTATGGGAGTCTTGGAGTTGTGATTCGTTAAAGCATTCGCCAGCGACGTCTAAAGCTAACCCATGACGTCCTCCACGGTAGAGTTGCGTCGCCTGGGCGTGTGGCGTGCGTTTTAACTAGGCCATAACGCGTAACTTTAATGATCGATTATTATCAGTGATTACTAATCAACACATACATCTTATATAACACATATATCTTACATAATACGTATCTCTTATATAATACATATCTCAATACTGAATATAGATGAAACCTTTTAAAACGAGAACAATTTAACTGCCAACAGAACTAACTAGTTTGCAAAGATGGTAGAGGCGTTGCGTGGACGTATCGGAGCGATTGTAGATTTCGGCGGCCATCTTGTGCGCGACGGCCGCTTGGGGCGTGTCGTTCAGACGAGAATAAAGTCTAGCCATGCGCCCGATCAAACGAGCCCTGCGACCGTTGAAGCCAGACTCGGTGTCACCTGGCGGCGGTTCTGCGAATTACGGGTTCGTCGCGAACGGCACTAGGTGGCGTAGTCACGTGACGCGATTTGATATGTTTATTATAAGAAACGCAAACGATATCATCACCTTCGGTAAATATCAAATAATTCAAACATGGTCAAGAGGTATAAGGACAATTAATGGATCACTTATAAAAACTTGTAGTTTGAGGGTAGTGGACTTTACTAGTTTTCACCAAATTAATTATTTAATTCTGTATGCTATATAAAAATAAATTAGCGAATCATTGTGTTGAGTAAATATAAACTTTGACCTACATTTACAAGTGCTAGATTTTGTATTAACTCCTTAAAAAATATTTGGTTCTATATAATATTAGTGTAATTATAACTTACACATTATAGTTGTATAATATTATATAATATTTATACATAAATTATATAATATTAATAACTATATGAAGCAGTGTACAAATAACTAGACAGAACAGAAAATACCGTATCTCGGTATGAATACTACTATAATTCCCGTTACATTATTAATAATAATGATATTAATTCTAGCCAGAAATCAGTTTGAGGTAAAATCGATTTTTTCAGAGGTGATTATTACAGAAATATCTCAAATGATTTTAATATGAATTTTAAATCAATTTCAAATAACGTTTTCACTTTTAATAAAGCAAAACGTTACCGCATAATTCGTGGTGATAATGTAATGTATTATTGATAAACATGTAACGGGATCTTCATTATCTATACATATTATTCATTTTGTATTCGGTGCTACTAATGAGATATGACAACGTTAGAAATAACCATCTATAGAGAGTTTAGCCATTAGGGATCATATTTTATAGACTATAGAAATGTGTGTGTTTATATGCTATAGATTACATAGATATATGTGCCTATAGGCTATATATTACATAGATCTGTGTATCTATAGATTATAGATTACATAGAGCTGTGTGTTTATAGTCTATAGATTACATAGATATGTGTGTCTATAGTCTATAGATTTTGTGTCTATAGAATAGGAAGTGCTAAATCTAACTTGAAGACTCCTCGCAGAGTTCCAGAGATAATTCATAATACTTGACCGCATCCTGGTCATGATCTGTAAACAATAGAGTTATTGTTGAGCTCTTATGGAGTATTGGAATATTGGGGTGGGTGTGAAGTGTGGTTGATTAGAGTATGGTTAGATAGGGGTGGTAGGAGTAGGTCGAGGCCATATCGGGGAGAGAGATAAAGGATGGATAGTATTACAAGGTAGAGTAGAGTAGAGATTACAAGGTAGAGTAGAGTAGAGTATTACAAGGTAGAGTAGAGTGGAGTATTACAAGATAGAGTAGAGTAGAGTATTACAAGGTAGAGTAGAGTAGAGTATTACAAGGTAGAGTAGAGTGGAGTATTACAAGGTAGAGTAGAGTAGAGTATTACAAGGTAGAGTAGAGTGGAGTATTACAAGGTAGAGTAGAGTAGAGTATTACAAGTTAGAGTAGAGTGGAGTATTACAAGGTAGAGTAGAGTGGAGTAGAGTATTACAAGGTAGAGTAGAGTGGAGTATTACAAGGTAGAGTAGAGTAGAGTATTACAAGGTAGAGTAGAGTGGAGTATTACAAGGTAGAGTAGAGTAGAGTATTACAAGGTAGAGTAGAGTAGAGTAGAGTATTACAAGGTAGAGTAGAGTTGAGTATTACAAGGTAGAGTAGAGTAGAGTAGAGTATTACAAGATAGAGTAGAGTGGAGTATTACAAGGTAGAGTAGAGTAGAGTATTACAAGGTAGAGTAGAGTAGAGTATTACAAGGTAGAGTAGAGTTGAGTATTACAAGGTAGAGTAGAGTAGAGTATTACAAGGTAGAGTAGAGTGGAGTAGAGTAGAGTATTACAAGGTAGAGTAGAGTAGAGTATTACAAGGTAGAGTAGAGTGGAGTATTACAAGGTAGAGTAGAGTAGAGTATTACAAGGTAGAGTAGAGTAGAGTATTACAAGGTAGAGTAGAGTAGAGTATTACAAGGTAGAGTAGAGTGGAGTATTACAAGATAGAGTAGAGTAGAGTATTACAAGGTAGAGTAGAGTAGAGTATTACAAGTTAGAGTAGAGTGGAGTATTACAAGGTAGAGTAGAGTGGAGTAGAGTATTACAAGGTAGAGTAGAGTGGAGTATTACAAGGTAGAGTAGAGTAGAGTATTACAAGGTAGAGTAGAGTGGAGTATTACAAGGTAGAGTAGAGTAGAGTAGAGTACTACAAGGTAGAGTAGAGTTGAGTATTACAAGGTAGAGTAGAGTAGAGTAGAGTATTACAAGATAGAGTAGAGTGGAGTATTACAAGGTAGAGTAGAGTAGAGTGGAGTATTACAAGGTAGAGTAGAGTAGAGTATTACAAGGTAGAGTAGAGTGGAGTAGAGTATTACAAGGTAGAGTAGAGTAGAGTATTACAAGTTAGAGTAGAGTATTACAAGGTAGAGTAGAGTAGAGTATTACAAGGTAGAGTAGAGTTGAGTATTACAAGGTAGAGTAGAGTAGAGTATTACAAGGTAGAGTAGAGTGGAGTAGAGTAGAGTATTACAAGGTAGAGTAGAGTAGAGTATTACAAGGTAGAGTAGAGTAGAGTATTACAAGGTAGAGTAGAGTAGAGTATTACAAGGTAGAGTAGAGTAGAGTAGAGTATTACAAGATAGAGTAGAGTAGAGTATTACAAGGTAGAGTAGAGTAGAGTATTACAAGGTAGAGTAGAGTGGAGTATTACAAGGTAGAGTAGAGTAGAGTAGTACAAGGTAGAGTAGATTAGAGTAGAGTAGAGTATTACAAGGTAGAGTAGAGTAGAGTAGAGTATTACAAGATAGATTAGAGTGGAGTATTACAAGGTAGAGTAGAGTAGAGTATTACAAGGTAGAGTAGAGTAGAGTATTACAAGGTAGAGTAGAGTTGAGTATTACAAGGTAGAGTAGAGTAGAGTATTACAAGGTAGAGTAGAGTGGAGTAGAGTAGAGTATTACAAGGTAGAGTAGAGTAGAGTATTACAAGGTAGAGTAGAGTGGAGTAATACAAGGTAGAGTAGAGTAGAGTATTACAAGGTAGAGTAGAGTAGAGTATTACAAGGTAGAGTAGAGTAGAGTATTACAAGGTAGAGTAGAGTGGAGTATTACAAGATAGAGTAGAGTAGAGTATTACAAGGTAGAGTAGAGTAGAGTATTACAAGGTAGAGTAGAGTAGAGTATTACAAGGTAGAGTAGAGTAGAGTATTACAAGGTAGAGTAGAGTGGAGTATTACAAGGTAGAGTAGAGTAGAGTATTACAAGTTAGAGTAGAGTGGAGTATTACAAGGTAGAGTAGAGTGGAGTAGAGTATTACAAGGTAGAGTAGAGTGGAGTATTACAAGGTAGAGTAGAGTAGAGTATTACAAGGTAGAGTAGAGTGGAGTATTACAAGGTAGAGTAGAGTATAGTAGAGTATTACAAGGTAGAGTAGAGTTGAGTATTACAAGGTAGAGTAGAGTAGAGTAGAGTATTACAAGATAGAGTAGAGTGGAGTATTACAAGGTAGAGTAGAGTAGAGTGGAGTATTACAAGGTAGAGTAGAGTAGAGTATTACAAGGTAGAGTAGAGTGGAGTAGAGTATTACAAGGGAGAGTAGAGTAGAGTATTACAAGTTAGAGTAGAGTATTACAAGGTAGAGTAGAGTAGAGTATTACAAGGTAGAGTAGAGTTGAGTATTACAAGGTAGAGTAGAGTAGAGTATTACAAGGTAGAGTAGAGTGGAGTAGAGTAGAGTATTACAAGGTAGAGTAGAGTAGAGTATTACAAGGTAGAGTAGAGTAGAGTATTACAAGGTAGAGTAGAGTAGAGTATTACAAGGTAGAGTAGAGTAGAGTAGAGTATTATAAGATAGAGTAGAGTAGAGTATTACAAGGTAGAGTAGAGTAGAGTATTACAAGGTAGAGTAGAGTGGAGTATTACAAGGTAGAGTAGAGTAGAGTAGTACAAGGTAGAGTAGAGTAGAGTAGAGTAGAGTATTACAAGGTAGAGTAGAGTAGAGTATTACAAGGTAGAGTAGAGTGGAGTATTACAAGGTAGAGTAGAGTGGAGTATTACAAGGTAGAGTAGAGTGGAGTATTACAAGGTAGAGTAGAGTAGAGTAGAGTATTACAAGATAGAGTAGAGTGGAGTATTACAAGGTAGAGTAGAGTAGAGTATTACAAGGTAGAGTAGAGTAGAGTATTACAAGGTAGAGTAGAGTTGAGTATTACAAGGTAGAGTAGAGTAGAGTAGAGTATTACAAGATAGAGTAGAGTGGAGTATTACAAGGTAGAGTAGAGTAGAGTATTACAAGGTAGAGTAGAGTAGAGTAGAGTATTATAAGGTAGAGTAGAGTAGAGTATTACAAGGTAGAGTAGAGTAGAGTATTACAAGGTAGAGTAGAGTAGAGTAAAGTATTATAAGGTAGAGTAGAGTAGAGTATTACAAGGTAGAGTAGAGTAGAGTAGAGTGTTACAAGGTAGAGTAGAGTAGAGTAGAGTATTACAAGGTAGAGTAGAGTAGAGTGGAGTATTACAAGGTAGAGTAGAGTGGAGTATTATAAGGTAGAGTAGAGTGGAGTATTACAAGGTAGAGTAGAGTAGAGTGGAGTATTACAAGGTAGAGTAGAGTAGAGTGGAGTATTACAAGGTAGAGTAGAGTAGAGTATTACAAGGTAGAGTAGAGTAGAGTATTACAAGGTAGAGTAGAGTGGAGTATTACAAGGTAGAGTAGAGTAGAGTGGAGTATTACAAGGTAGAGTAGAGTAGAGTATTACAAGGTAGAGTAGAGTAGAGTATTACAAGGTAGAGTAGAGTAGAGTATTACAAGGTAGAGTAGAGTGGAGTATTACAAGGTAGAGTAGAGTAGAGTATTACAAGGTAGAGTAGAGTAGAGTATTACAAGGTAGAGTAGAGTAGAGTATTACAAGGTAGAGTAGAGTAGAGTATTACAAGGTAGAGTAGAGTAGAGTATTACAAGGTAGAGTAGAGTGGAGTATTACAAGGTAGAGTAGAGTAGAGTAGATTATTACAAGGTAGAGTAGAGTGGAGTATTACAAGGTAGAGTAGAGTAGAGTATTACAAGGTAGAGTAGAGTAGAGTATTACAAGGTAGAGTAGAGTAGAGTATTACAAGGTAGAGTAGAGTAGAGTATTACAAGGTAGAGTAGAGTGGAGTATTACAAGGTAGAGTAGAGTAGAGTAGAGT
This sequence comes from Osedax frankpressi, assembly GCA_964035775.1. Lineage (NCBI taxonomy): Eukaryota > Metazoa > Annelida > Polychaeta > Sabellida > Siboglinidae > Osedax > Osedax frankpressi. The sequence goes on along the minus strand of OZ038312.1, from coordinate 3,825,271 downwards.
AGAGTATTACAAGGTAGAGTAGAGTGGAGTAGAGTATTACAAGGTAGAGTAGAGTGGAGTATTACAAGGTAGAGTAGAGTAGAGTAGAGTAGAGTATTACAAGGTAGAGTAGAGTGGAGTATTACAAGGTAGAGTAGAGTGGAGTATTACAAGGTAGAGTAGAGTGGAGTATTACAAGGTAGAGTAGAGTGGAGTATTACAAGGTAGAGTAGAGTAGATTAGAGTATTACAAGGTAGAGTAGAGTGGAGTATTACAAGGTAGAGTAGAGTGGAGTATTACAAGGTAGAGTAGAGTAGAGTAGAGTATTACAAGGTAGAGTAGAGTAGAGTATTACAAGGTAGAGTATAGTGGAGTATTACAAAGTAGAGTAGAGTGGAGTATTACAAGGTAGAGTAGAGTAGAGTATTACAAGATAGAGTAGAGTGGAGTATTACAAGGTAAAGTAGAGTGGAGTATTACAAGATAGAGTAGAGTGGAGTATTACAAGGTAGAGTAGAGTAGAGTAGAGTATTACAAGGTAGAGTAGAGTAGAGTATTACAAGGTAGAGTAGAGTGGAGTATTACAAGGTAGAGTAGAGTAGAGTATTACAAGATAGAGTAGAGTGGAGTATTACAAGGTAGAGTAGAGTAGAGTATTACAAGGTAGAGTAGAGTAGAGTATTACAAGGTAGAGTAGGGTAGAGTGGAGTATTACAAGGTAGAGTAGAGTAGAGTATTACAAGGTAGAGTAGAGTAGAGTATTACAAGGTAAAGTAGAGTGGAGTATTACAAGATAGAGTAGAGTGGAGTATTACAAGGTAGAGTAGAGTAGAGTATTACAAGGTAGAGTAGAGTAGAGTATTACAAGGTAGAGTAGAGTAGAGTATTACAAGGTAGAGTAGAGTAGAGTAGAGTGGAGTATTACAAGGTAGAGTAGAGTGGAGTATTACAAGGTAGAGTAGAGTAGAGTAGAGTATTACAAGGTAGAGTAGAGTGGAGTATTACAAGGTAGAATAGAGTGGAGTATTACAAGATAGAGTAGAGTAGAGTAGAGTATTACAAGGTAGAGTAGAGTGGAGTATTACAAGGTAGAGTAGAGTAGAGTATTACAAGGTAGAGTAGAGTAGAGTAGAGTATTACAAGGTAAAGTAGAGTGGAGTATTACAAGGTAGAGTAGAGTAGAGTGGAGTATTACAAGGTAGAGTAGAGTAGAGTAGAGTATTACAAGGTAAAGTAGAGTGGAGTATTACAAGGTAGAGTAGAGTAGAGTATTACAAGATAGAGTAGAGTAGAGTAGAGTATTACAAGGTAGAGTAGAGTAGAGTAGAGTATTACAAGGTAGAGTAGAGTAGAGTATTACAAGGTAAAGTAGAGTGGAGTAGAGTATTACAAGGTAGAGTAGAGTAGAGTAGAGTATTACAAGGTAGAGTAGAGTAGAGTAGAGTATTACAAGGTAGAGTATAGTAGAGTATTACAAGGTAGAGTAGAGTAGAGTAGAGTATTACAAGGTAGAGTAGAGTAGAGTATTACAAGGTAAAGTAGAGTGGAGTAGAGTATTACAAGCTAGAGTAGAGTGGAGTATTACAAGATAGAGTAGAGTGGAGTATTACAAGGTAGAGTAGAGTAGAGTATTACAAGGTAGAGTAGAGTGGAGTATTACAAGGTAGAGTAGAGTAGAGTATTACAAGGTAGAGTAGAGTAGAGTGGAGTATTACAAGGTAGAGTAGAGTAGAGTGGAGTATTACAAGGTAGAGTAGAGTAGAGAATAGTATTACAAGGTAGAGTAGAGTGGAGTATTACAAGGTAGAGTAGAGTGGAGTATTACAAGGTAGAGTAGAGTGGAGTATTACACTGTAGAGTAGAGTAGAGTATTACAAGGTAGAGTAGAGTAGAGTATTACAAGGTAGAGTAGAGTAGAGTAGAGTATTACAAGGTAGAGTAGAGTAGAGTATTACAAGGTAGAGTAGAGTAGAGTATTACAAGGTAGAGTAGAGTAGAGTGGAGTATTACAAGGTAGAGTAGAGTGGAGTAATACAAGGTAGAGTAGAGTGGAGTATTACAAGGTAGAGTAGAGTAGAGTATTACAAGGTAGAGTAGAGTGGAGTATTACAAGGTAGAGTAGAGTGGAGTATTACAAGATAGAGTAGAGTGGAGTATTACAAGGTAGAGTAGAGTGGAGTATTACAAGGTAGAGTAGAGTGGAGTATTACAAAGTAGAGTAGAGTAGAGTATTACAAGGTAGAGTAGAGTGGAGTATTACAAGGTAGGGTAGAGTGGAGTATTACAAGGTAGAGTAGAGTAGAGTAGAGTATTACAAGGTAGAGTAAAGTAGAGTGGAGTATTACAAGCTAGAATAGAGTAGAGTATTGTATTACAAGGTAGAGTAGAGTAGAGTGGAGTATTACAAGGTAGAGTAGAGTGGAGTATTACAAGGTAGAGTAGAGTGGAGTATTACAAGGTAGAGTAGAGTGGAGTATTACAAGGTAGAGTAGAGTAGAGTGGAGTATTACAAGGTAGAGTAGAGTAGAGTATTACAAGGTAGAGTAAAGTAGAGTGGAGTATTACAAGGTAGAATAGAGTAGAGTATTGTATTACAAGGTAGAGTAGAGTAGAGTGGAGTATTACAAGGTAGAGTAGAGTGGAGTATTACAAGATAGAGTAGAGTGGAGTATTACAAGGTAGAGTAGAGTAGAGTATTACAAGGTAGAGTAGAGTGGAGTATTACAAGATAGAGTAGAGTGGAGTATTACAAGGTAGAGTAGAGTAGAGTAGAGTATTATAAGGTAGAGTAGAGTAGAGTGGAGTATTACAAGGTAGAGTAGAGTGGAGTATTACAAGATAGAGTAGAGTGGAGTATTACAAGGTAGAGTAGAGTAGAGTATTACAAGGTAGAGTAGAGTGGAGTATTACAAGATAGAGTAGAGTGGAGTGGAGTATTACAAGGTAGAGTAGAGTTGAGTATTACAAGGTAGAGTAGAGTGGAGTATTACAAGGTAGAGTAGAGTAGAGTAGAGTATTACAAGGTAGAGTAGAGTGGAGTATTACAAGGTAGAGTAGAGTAGAGTAGAGTATTACAAGGTAGAGTAGAGTGAAGTATTACAAGGTAGAGTGGAGTAGAGTAGAGTATTACAAGGTAGAGTAGAGTATTACAAGGTAGAGTAGAGTGGAATATTACAAGGTAGAGTAGAGTAGAGTATTACAAGGTAGAGTAGAGTAGAGTAGAGTATTACAAGGTAGAGTAGAGTATTACAAGGTAGAGTAGAGTGGAGTATTACAAGGTAGAGTAGAGTGGAGTATTACAAGGTAGAGTAGAGTAGAGTATTACAAGGTAGAGTAGAGTAGAGTGGAGTATTACAAGGTAGAGTAGAGTAGAGTATTACAAGGTAGAGTAGAGTAGAGTATTACAAGGTAGAGTAGAGTGGAGTATTACAAGGTAGAGTAGAGTGGAGTATTACAAGGTAGAGTAGAGTAGAGTATTACAAGGTAGAGTAGAGTAGAGTGGAGTATTACAAGGTAGAGTAGAGTGGAGTATTACAAGGTAGAGTAGAGTAGAGTATTACAAGGTAGAGTAGAGTAGAGTATTACAAGGTAGAGTAGAGTGGAGTATTACAAGGTAGAGTAGAGTAGAGTATTACAAGGTAGAGTAGAGTAGAGTATTACAAGGTAGAGTAGAGTAGAGTATTACAAGGTAGAGTAGAGTAGAGTGGAGTATTACAAGGTAGAGTAGAGTTGAGTAGAGTATTACAAGGTAGAGTAGAGTGGAGTATTACAAGGTAGAGTAGAGTAGAGTAGAGTATTACAAGGTAGAGTAGAGTATTACAAGGTAGAGTAGAGTAGAGTGGAGTATTACAAGTTAGAGTAGAGTGGAGTATTACAAGGTAGAGTAGAGTAGAGTATTACAAGGTAGAGTAGAGTGGAGCATTACAAGGTAGAGTAGAGTGGAGTATTACAAGGTAGAGTAGAGTAGAGTGGAGTATTACAAGGTAGAGTAGAGTGGAGTATTACAAGGTAGAGTAGAGTGGAGTATTACAAGGTAGAGTAGAGTAGAGTGGAGTATTACAAGGTAGAGTAGAGTAGAGTAGAGTATTACAAGGTAGAGTAGAGTGGAGTGGAGTATTACAAGGTAGAGTAGAGTGGAGTATTACAAGGTAGAGTAGAGTAGAGTATTATAAGGTAGAGTAGAGTAGAGTATTACAAGGTAGAGTAGAGTGGAGTGGAGTATTACAAGGTAGAGTAGAGTTGAGTATTACAAGGTAGAGTAGAGTGGAGTATTACAAGGTAGAGTAGAGTAGAGTAGAGTATTACAAGGTAGAGTAGAGTGGAGTATTACAAGGTAGAGTAGAGTAGAGTAGAGTATTACAAGGTAGAGTAGAGTGAAGTATTACAAGGTAGAGTGGAGTAGAGTAGAGTATTACAAGGTAGAGTAGAGTATTACAAGGTAGAGTAGAGTGGAATATTACAAGGTAGAGTAGAGTAGAGTATTAAAAGGTAGAGTAGAGTAGAGTAGAGTAACACAAGGTAGAGTAGAGTATTACAAGGTAGAGTAGAGTGGAGTATTACAAGGTAGAGTAGAGTGGAGTATTACAAGGTAGAGTAGAGTAGAGTATTACAAGGTAGAGTAGAGTAGAGTGGAGTATTACAAGGTAGAGTAGAGTAGAGTATTACAAGGTAGAGTAGAGTAGAGTATTACAAGGTAGAGTAGAGTGGAGTATTACAAGGTAGAGTAGAGTGGAGTATTACAAGGTAGAGTAGAGTAGAGTATTACAAGGTAGAGTAGAGTAGAGTGGAGTATTACAAGGTAGAGTAGAGTGGAGTATTACAAGGTAGAGTAGAGTAGAGTATTACAAGGTAGAGTAGAGTAGAGTATTACAAGGTAGAGTAGAGTGGAGTATTACAAGGTAGAGTAGAGTAGAGTAGAGTATTACAAGGTAGAGTAAAGTAGAGTGGAGTATTACAAGCTAGAATAGAGTAGAGTATTGTATTACAAGGTAGAGTAGAGTAGAGTGGAGTATTACAAGGTAGAGTAGAGTGGAGTATTACAAGGTAGAGTAGAGTGGAGTATTACAAGGTAGAGTAGAGTGGAGTATTACAAGGTAGAGTAGAGTAGAGTGGAGTATTACAAGGTAGAGTAGAGTAGAGTATTACAAGGTAGAGTAAAGTAGAGTGGAGTATTACAAGGTAGAATAGAGTAGAGTATTGTATTACAAGGTAGAGTAGAGTAGAGTGGAGTATTACAAGGTAGAGTAGAGTGGAGTATTACAAGATAGAGTAGAGTGGAGTATTACAAGGTAGAGTAGAGTAGAGTATTACAAGGTAGAGTAGAGTGGAGTATTACAAGATAGAGTAGAGTGGAGTATTACAAGGTAGAGTAGAGTAGAGTAGAGTATTATAAGGTAGAGTAGAGTAGAGTGGAGTATTACAAGGTAGAGTAGAGTGGAGTATTACAAGATAGAGTAGAGTGGAGTATTACAAGGTAGAGTAGAGTAGAGTATTACAAGGTAGAGTAGAGTGGAGTATTACAAGATAGAGTAGAGTGGAGTGGAGTATTACAAGGTAGAGTAGAGTTGAGTATTACAAGGTAGAGTAGAGTGGAGTATTACAAGGTAGAGTAGAGTAGAGTAGAGTATTACAAGGTAGAGTAGAGTGGAGTATTACAAGGTAGAGTAGAGTAGAGTAGAGTATTACAAGGTAGAGTAGAGTGAAGTATTACAAGGTAGAGTGGAGTAGAGTAGAGTATTACAAGGTAGAGTAGAGTATTACAAGGTAGAGTAGAGTGGAATATTACAAGGTAGAGTAGAGTAGAGTATTACAAGGTAGAGTAGAGTAGAGTAGAGTATTACAAGGTAGAGTAGAGTATTACAAGGTAGAGTAGAGTGGAGTATTACAAGGTAGAGTAGAGTGGAGTATTACAAGGTAGAGTAGAGTAGAGTATTACAAGGTAGAGTAGAGTAGAGTGGAGTATTACAAGGTAGAGTAGAGTAGAGTATTACAAGGTAGAGTAGAGTAGAGTATTACAAGGTAGAGTAGAGTGGAGTATTACAAGGTAGAGTAGAGTGGAGTATTACAAGGTAGAGTAGAGTAGAGTATTACAAGGTAGAGTAGAGTAGAGTGGAGTATTACAAGGTAGAGTAGAGTGGAGTATTACAAGGTAGAGTAGAGTAGAGTATTACAAGGTAGAGTAGAGTAGAGTATTACAAGGTAGAGTAGAGTGGAGTATTACAAGGTAGAGTAGAGTAGAGTATTACAAGGTAGAGTAGAGTAGAGTATTACAAGGTAGAGTAGAGTAGAGTATTACAAGGTAGAGTAGAGTAGAGTGGAGTATTACAAGGTAGAGTAGAGTTGAGTAGAGTATTACAAGGTAGAGTAGAGTGGAGTATTACAAGGTAGAGTAGAGTAGAGTAGAGTATTACAAGGTAGAGTAGAGTATTACAAGGTAGAGTAGAGTAGAGTGGAGTATTACAAGTTAGAGTAGAGTGGAGTATTACAAGGTAGAGTAGAGTAGAGTATTACAAGGTAGAGTAGAGTGGAGCATTACAAGGTAGAGTAGAGTGGAGTATTACAAGGTAGAGTAGAGTAGAGTGGAGTATTACAAGGTAGAGTAGAGTGGAGTATTACAAGGTAGAGTAGAGTGGAGTATTACAAGGTAGAGTAGAGTAGAGTGGAGTATTACAAGGTAGAGTAGAGTAGAGTAGAGTATTACAAGGTAGAGTAGAGTGGAGTGGAGTATTACAAGGTAGAGTAGAGTGGAGTATTACAAGGTAGAGTAGAGTAGAGTATTATAAGGTAGAGTAGAGTAGAGTATTACAAGGTAGAGTAGAGTGGAGTATTACAAGGTAGAGTAGAGTAGAGTAGAGTATTACAAGGTAGAGTAGAGTGGAGTGGAGTATTACAAGGTAGAGTAGAGTGGAGTATTACAAGGTAGAGTAGAGTAGAGTATTATAAGGTAGAGTAGAGTAGAGTATTACAAGGTAGAGTAGAGTGGAGTATTACAAGTTAGAGTAGAGTGGAGTGGAGTATTACAAGGTAGAGTAGAGTAGAGTATTACAAGGTAGAGTAGAGTAGAGTATTACAAGGTAGAGTAGAGTAGAGTATTACAAGGTAGAGTAGAGTAGAGTAGAGTATTACAAGGTAGAGTAGAGTAGAGTAGAGTATTACAAGGTAGAGTGGAGTAGAGTATTACAAGGTAGAGTAGAGTAGAGTGGAGTATTACAAGGTAGAGTAGAGTAGAGTATTATAAGGTAGAGTAGAGTAGAGTATTATAAGGTAGAGTAGAGTGGAGTGGAGTATTACAAGGTAGATTAGAGTAGAGTATTACAAGGTAGAGTAGAGTAGAGTATTACAAGGTAGAGTAGAGTAGAGTATTACAAGGTAGAGTAGAGTAGAGTAGAGTATTACAAGGTAGAGTAGAGTAGAGTAGAGTATTACAAGGTAGAGTGGAGTAGAGTATTACAAGGTAGAGTGGAGTGGAGTATTACAAGGTAGAGTAGAGTAGAGTATTACAAGGTAGAGTAGAGTAGAGTATTACAAGGTAGAGTAGAGTGGAGTATTACAAGGTAGAGTAGAGTAGAGTATTACAAGGTAGAGTAGAGTGGAGTATTACAAGGTAAAGTAGAGTGGAGTATTACAAGGTAGAGTAGAGTAGAGTAGAGTATAGTATTACAAGGTAGAGTAGAGTAGAGTAGAGTATTACAAGGTAGAGTAGAGTGGAGTATTACAAGGTAGAGTAGAGTAGAGTATTACAAGGTAGAGTAGAGTGGAGTATTACAAGGTAGAGTAGAGTGGAGTATTACAAGGTAGAGTAGAGTAGAGTATTACAAGGTAGAGTAGAGTAGAGTGGAGTATTACAAGGTAGAGTAGAGTAGAGTATTACAAGATAGAGTAGAGTAGAGTAGAGTATTACAAGGTAGAGTAGAGTAGAGTAGAGTATTACAAGGTAGAGTAGAGTAGAGTAGAGTATTACAAGGTAGAGTAGAGTGGAGTATTACAAGGTAGAGTAGAGTAGAGTATTACAAGGTAGAGTAGAGTGGAGTATTACAAGGTAGAGTAGAGTGGAGTATTACAAGTTAGAGTAGAGTAGAGTATTACAAGGTAGAGTAGAGTAGAGTGGAGTATTACAAGGTAGAGTAGAGTAGAGTAGAGTATTACAAGGTAGAGTAGAGTGGAGTATTACAAGGTAGAGTAGAGTAGAGTATTACAAGGTAGAGTAGAGTGGAGTATTACAAGGTAGAGTAGAGTGGAGTATTACAAGGTAGAGTAGAGTAGATTATTACAAGGTAGAGTAGAGTAGAGTATTACAAGGTAGAGTAGAGTAGAGTAGAGTATTATAAGGTAGAGTAGAGTAGAGTATTACAAGGTAGAGTAGAGTGGAGTATTACAGGGTAGAGTAGAGTGGAGTATTACAAGGTAGAGTAGAGTAGAGTATTACAAGGTAGAGTAGAGTAGAGTATTACAATGTAGAGTAGAGTAGAGTATTACAAGGTAGAGTAGAGTAGAGTAGAGTATTACAAGGTAGAGTAGAGTAGAGTATTACAAGGTAGAGTAGAGTGGAGTATTACAAGGTAGAGTAGAGTGGAGTATTACAAGGTAGAGTAGAGTGGAGTATTACAAGGTAGAGTAGAGTAGAGTATTACAAGGTATAGTAGAGTAGAGTATTACAAGATAGAGTAGAGTAGAGTATTACAAGGTAGAGTAGAGTAGAGTAGAGTATTACAAGGTAGAGTAGAGTGAAGTATTACAAGGTAGAGTAGAGTAGAGTATTACAAGGTAGAGTAGAGTAGAGTGGAGTATTACAAGGTAGAGTAGAGTAGAGTATTATAAGGTAGAGTAGAGTAGAGTATTACAAGGTAGAGTAGAGTAGAGTATTACAAGGTAGAGTAGAGTGGAGTGGAGTATTACAAGGTAGAGTAGAGTAGAGTATTACAAGGTAGAGTAGAGTAGAGTATTACAAGGTAGAGTAGAGTAGTGTAGAGTATTACAAGGTAGAGTAGAGTAGAGTAGAGTATTACAAGGTAGAGTGGAGTAGAGTATTACAAGGTAGAGTAGAGTGGAGTATTACAAGGTAGAGTAGAGTAGAGTATTACAAGGTAGAGTAGAGTAGAGTATTACAAGGTAGAGTAGAGTGGAGTATTACAAGGTAGAGTAGAGTAGAGTATTACAAGGTAGAGTAAAGTGGAGTATTACAAGGTAGAGTAGAGTAGAGTATTACAAGGTAGAGTAGAGTAGAGTATTACAAGGTAGAGTGGGGTGGAGTGGAGTAGAGTTGGGTGGAATGGGGTAGGGTGCATAATATATAAGAGTTAGGCTTGTAGTGCAGTGTGATTGGTCGAATAAGATGATGGTGGGAGGATGGAATGCAATAAGGATAGTTCTTGGAAGGGGTGAATGAGGTCTGGGTGCTATGGGGATAGTACAGGCTGTGAAGCTGGAATAGTAGGGATGTAATGGTGTCATCCATAAGCCCATTAGGAGATACTCAGTAAGTATAAGTACCTAACTATTACCGAGTACATAGAGTTAGAAATGGACATAAAGAGTATAATTGAGTAAGTACTATTGCCGTATTCTCTGCTATTGTAATAGGAGTTGACGATTACGTTACCGCTATGACGTAATACAGATGCATAGTCATTGCATAAGCTAACGGCACAATCTATAGTTTATTTTCCCGATGACCTGATTACGATGACGTACTGAATAGGTACTAGTCTACGAGTAGTCTTAACACGTACTAAACTCTGGTCTACTTAGTTTGCAATAATAAGTTATGAGATAGGAGATGATAAGGAGGAGAATGTAGTTTAGATTGAGAAGATAGGAGATAATATGGAGGAGATGGGAGATACTAAGGAGGATATAGGAGATTAAAAGGTGTAGATAGCAGATGATAAGGAGGAGAAGGCAGTTTAGATTGAGAAGATAGCAGATGATAAGGAGGAGATAGGAGATAACAAGGAGTAGATAGGATATACTAAGGAGGAGATAGGATATGATAAGGAGGAGATAGGAGATAATAAGGAGGAGATAAGAGATGATGAGGAGGAGGAGATAAGATATAATAAGGAGGAGATTGGAGATAATGAGGAGGAGATAGGAGATACTAAGGAGGAGATAGCAGATGATAAGGAGGAGATAGCAGATGATAAGGAGGATATAAGAGATGACTAACGTTGCATTTCCTCGCAGACTCCGAAACTGTAATAAAGATCAAACTTAGTTGGCGGTCCGGCAGGAGAATGGCGTAAGTGGTCTACGCAAACCTGCAACCACTGCAAATATAAGGTTAAGTTAGGGGTAGAGTAGAGTTATGGGGTAGAGTAGAGTTATGGGGTAGTGTAGAGTTATGGGGTAGAGTAGAGTTATGGGGTAGTGTAGAGTTATGGGGTGGAGTAGAGTTATGGGGTAGAGTAGAGTTATGGGGTGGAGTAGAGTTATGGGGTAGAGTAGAGTTATGGGGTAGAGTAGAGTTATGGGGTAGAGTAGAGTTATGGGGTAGAGTAGAGTTATGGGGTAGAGTAGAGTTATGGGGTAGTGTAGAGTTATGGGGTAGTGTAGAGTTATGGGGTAGAGTAGAGTTATGGGGTAGAGTAGAGTTATGGGGTAGAGTAGAGTTATGGAGTAGTGTAGAGTTATGGGGTAGAGTAGAGTTATGGGGTAGAGTATAGTTATGGGGTGGAATAGAGTTATGGGGTAGAGTAGAGTTATGGGGTGGAATAGAGTTATGGGGTAGAGTATAGTTATGGGGTGGAATATAGTCATGGGGTATAGTAGAGTTATGGGGTAGAGTAGAGTTATGGGGTAGAGTAGAGTTATGGGGTAGAGTAGAGTTATGGGGTAGAGTAGAGTTATGGGGTAGAGTAGAGTTATGGGGTAGAGTAGAGTTATGGGGTAGAGTAGAGTTATGGGGTAGAGTAGAGTTATGGAGTAGTGTAGAGTTATGGGGTAGAGTAGAGTTATGGGGTAGAGTAGAGTTATGGGGTAGAGTAGAGTTATGGAGTAGTGTAGAGTTATGGGGTAGAGTAGAGTTATGGAGAAATTGGAGCGTTGTTGATGGTACGCGTTAAGGATGTAGCTATTTGAGCCTAGTGGTGCGTGCGTTTGCGTGCGTTTGCGGGCGTTTGCGGGCGTTACCTCGAGAGCGGCTTGCGGTTTCTTGGACGCTTGTAATACGGCCGCCATGTTAAAAGAGCAGACTGCCTGTTTGTCCAGCACGGGTACACCGTTAGTGTTGGTAGTTGTCTGCTAAAGGGTGACAAAGGTTAATCTGTAACTATGGTAACGTAGTGCCTCCGAAATCATAATGAATTTGTTAATTTAAACTAATTTACTATATGCGCAGGTTTATTCAATGTTAAGCCATCGAAACAATATGCGAGTATGACATAAGCAGAGTTGACCATAAAGTCTTTTTCACTCGGAACATGGAGCAGATAGGAATTTATTAATACAAACGTATTCACACTTATTCACAAATACATTACTAGCGTTGCTCAGAGCTGAGTAATGCATTGATTGGTCTAGTAAGTCCAGTAGGTATAGTGGGTCTAAGTGGGTCTAAGTGGGTCTAAGTGGGTCTAGTGGGTCTAGCTGATGTAGTAGGTCTAGTGGGTCTAATGGGTCTAGCTGATGTAGTAGGTCTAGTGGGTCTAGTGGGTCTAGCTGATGTAGTAGGTCTAGTGGGTATAGTGGGACTAGTGGGTATAAGTGGGTCTAGAGGGTCTAGTGGGTCTAGGGGGTCTAGTGGGTCTAGCTGATGTAGTGGGTCTAGTGGGTCTAGTGGGTCTAAGTGGGTCTAGTGGGTCTAGCTGATGTAGTATGTCTAGTAGGTCTAGTGGGACTAGTGAGTCTAGTAGGTCTAGTAGGTCTAGTAGGTCTAGTGGGTCTAGTGGGTCTAGAGGGTCTAGTAGGACTAGTGGGTCTAGTGGGTCTAGCTGATGTATTAGGTCTAGTAGGTCTAGTGGGTCTAGTAGGTCTAGTAGGTCTAGTAGGTCTAATAGGTCTAGTGGGACTAGTGGGTCTAGTGGGTCTAGTAGGACTAGTGGGTCTAGTGGGTCTAGTGGGACTAGCTGATGTAGTAGGTGTAGTGTGTTTAGTAAGTCTAAGTGGGTCTAGTGGGTCTAGTAGGTCTAGTGGGTCTAGTAGGTTTAGTAGGTTTAGTAAGTCTAGTGGGTCTAGTAGGTTTAGTAGGTTTAGTAGGTTTAGTAGGTATAGTTAATGTAGTGGTTGTAGTAGATCTAGTAGATCTAGTTGATGTAGTAGTTGTAGTAGAGGCATTGGGTATAGTAGATGAATTTGGTATAGTAGGTGCATTGGGTATAGTAGGTACATTGGGTGCAGTAGGCATGTCACAATAAGTTTGTAGATGACACGTAATTCTATTAATAGAATTGATTAATAGAATCATAATTTAAAAAATAACAAATCGGTTACGAAGTAACTAATAATGTGATAATATGGTAAAATATCCCACTAGACGATACAAACCATTAGCGACTTGGAGGCGATATAGGCTATATCGAAACACTTCAGACACTCGGTATATTCTTTGCGATGCAAGAGGTCACGACCTTTTCGAGTCTGCACGTCGATTTCGGCTATTACACGCTGGGCATCGTTATCGGTAGATTTCATGTTGATAACGAGGCAAAAAGGTGATAACGAATTATTTGTAGTCTGTAAATTGGTGTCATACTTTTTATGCAATCAGATTGTCAGTTAAAACATATCATATACATAACACATAGTTAAATATATATATATATATATATATATATATATATATATATATATATATATATATATAACTATACTAAATATAGTATTGTAATAATAAACTATATACAGTATTTTCGATTAGTTTTAAATTAATTTAAAGAATATCAGGAAAATGGTATTACTTAATATTTACTAATATTTATATATATATTTATATATATATATATATATATATATATATATATATATTTATATATCTATATATTTATATATACATATATTTATATATATATATATAATGTATACAGCAATATCTGCTTTAATATAACCCCATATAATAATCTTTTGGTTGTTAATTTATTTTCAGAATAGATAGTGAGAATACATTAACGAGCATAAGATTAGTGTTTAAGTTTCTATAGATATTAACGTATTTTCCAAACTGATAGAAATGTCCAAGTGAATCATTGAGATTTATTTTAAATTATCAAATTAACAAAACAATTTCGGAATATTGTTAAACATATAAAAATAAGTTAAAGAGACTTTAATATATTATTATAAATTTACCAGACGATAGAAAGAAAGCTTATTAAGAAACTAAAACTATGTCGCCATCATTTGCTTTCAATATAGGACCAACATAGAATTAAAGTAGCAATATATTCTTTAAGAACAGTGATATGATTTGGAATAACATAAAATTCCACTATTAAAATGATTTTCTTGATAATTCGATGATGTACTAAAGAACTGTTTAATGGACAAAATATTCAAATCAGTATCTAATTATATAACTTTAATTTTTAATTTATGTAATCGCCATTTTTTCTATATTTTATCCATATTTTGGACTTTTATTAAATTTATTAATCGTTATTTGTATATATTTGTGTGTATTAAATAGTTTACTATATCAATTTTATTTGCCTATTTAATACAGAACTAGCAATTTATTGTTGTACCTTCTTCCATAGTGTTTATATATAAATACAATACGTGTGCATTAATGATATAACGTCAAAGTGTAATAATAAGTATGTAATATTATCTTGTAAATATTAATATTACATGCAATAGTAAATTTACGTTTTTATTGTCTGTTATGGATTATTATGGATTGAAAAGTATAATTATAAATTTGTTTCCATATATTTAAACGATTAAACGGTATATATGTTTTGTTCGTAAATCATTATACCATACCATATGAAAAAGTTATAGTCTACAGCTGATCACTTTTACGCAAAAACAATGATAGAATGTAGTTTGTACATACAGGCATACTGTAAATGTAATGTGTAATATCACGAATTATTTGTATTACTTTCGATTATCATTACCTGTGTTATATTGATATTATAAGTAGATTATATAATTAAATATTTATATTAATTAATAAAAATATGATATTCCAGATGATGGCATATTAATAATAATACAAACAAATTAAAATGATTTCTATAATATATATAGTAAATCTAACCTAACTTATAAATTAACAGTATATAATCGTAAAGATTTATAATATACACAGTTTATATCGTATTTAAACTCATTATGGTATTATATAATATAATTTATTGTTCGAGTATATATTTTGTTTTGAAATTCATAATAGTATTTAACATTAACATCAGGATATTACTATACATTGTATATTATAAAATAATAATAAATTTAGGTGGATATTATTGATATTAAATAAATCTATATATATTTGATATCGAAATATTACTTATATTAGATCGCAAAATTAATTAATATATAACATATTAAAGATAAATATATTAAATAGAATGTGATATTTCACATACCTTATTGGAAATGTAAATCAAAGTTAAGTACTATTTATATGGTATTTAAATAAAATGAGTTTCTACAAAAGAATAAAATATTTATAAATGCAATTTGCTAAAATGTATCTTTATTAAATTCAACAAGTAACATGTGCTATAATATAATATAAAATTGTTCAAAATTATTATTTTTGTAACCAATATAAACATAAAATCTAAAAATCGTTGGGTATTTACTCTATTTTAATTGGATATATTCATTTAAAAATGTAAACATAACTTTAAAACGATATGGCGTCAATTGACGATGATATTTCGTTATGGTTATATACTAAGCTATGTTCTACAGAAGAATTATGGTCAACTAATATAGTTACATCACAGTTAACTAGAGAAGCAATTGCAGGCACCCATGAAATCTTACACACACTTTTACCTATAGTTAAACTAAAATTTATTATATCTCTCACCCATTTATCTAGACGTCAGATAGATGAGGTTAGTGAGCTTACTATTACTAGGTTAGTAGATTACTAATTAATTGTACTTACCTGTGTTTATATATATATAACATACACATGTAAGTATATATTTACTATATTTAATTATATTAATAATATGAATCACTGTCACAATAACTGCATAAAATGTATACTATTTAAATTATAATATAATTATTACGGTGTAAATTTTATCAAATGATATTCAGTGCATAATTCAGTTATTATAATTAGGTAATACAACTAAAGCTAATTGTAATGTTATCTTCATAATCTTAAAAATATGTAATTTATGTTCTTTATAAATTACATTACGCGAATAGAATTATTAGTGTATTAAAATCTAGTGAAATAAAATAATTGTGTAATCACCTATCATATTCAGGAGCGTACTAGTAATACTGTTATAGTACATTAAATAATTTAAATTTATTATTATATACATGTTATAGAATTTATTGCCTATATATTTTTGAAACTAAATAAAACGGTATATAATCAAGTTGAGAAAACCAGAAACAGTGCCAAGACAATTCTTATAAATTAAATCTTCACAGTATATTTTAATATTATTTACTAATTTATTGTTTAACCTAGTTCATATTATTACCTAACATATATAAACTAATACCATCTTTATGGCATAGAAATTACTACTCTAACATAGTATATACGTTCTAAATATAATATTTAAATTAAAATATTTATCAAAATAACTCACTGAGTGAGTTAAACATTATTACAGTTTATTCCTGGTAACATAATTACCACGAGTTGTAAAAATTTCATGCAATTCTTAATTTCAGCATTTTCCAAACTCTAATAACAGTGTATTATGCAATTATTTAGTTTGGATCATTATTATTGTCTACTTTCGATCCAGGAATTATCATATTTGAATATTAAATTAATTAATACAAATTTGGAATTAAATTATCTATATATATATATCTATATATAATAATGAATGTTAAATTTAGTGGTATTTATTTGAATAATAGAAATCTAAAAATTGGATTGAAATATACTTAAAAAATGATTCACTATGTTAGTATAGAATTTCCTATATCATAAATATATTATATTATTGAGTTTATGTATATCAGATCATTTTGTTACTTTTGTAATATAATAAATTAGTATATAGTGTGTATACATTAATATAAAATAATATTTAAATTTATTGCGCGAATTTACCTAGTTCTATTTCTTTTTGCATTGCATTCAAATAAATCTTCCACTTATAATATATTTGTATACAATAAATTAGATGGGATAAAATAAACTGTAATACCACTTCGAATAATGTGTCAGTTGTATACAATGAAAATTCGAAATATGTGTATTATAAATAATATGATTTTTAAGCTGGTGCCGATCGATAGTACACAAATGATTCATTATGCTGATTTATTATGATGATTCACTATGATTATCCATATTTGAATCTATAACCCATAGATAATTAAATATACATGTTTGATATCAATATATTACTATATATATATCAATATATAATAATATATTTATACATTATATATAATTATTAAAAAAAGTTATATATAATATGTTTTATTTTCTGTATAATAAGCATTGTCATTATATATACCATATATACTATATATACTATATATAGAATAAGTTCACTACTATTTATAATGTATGTATATCTAATTATATCTTAGTTATTAGTATTATGTAATGATATTCTCTAGTATTGTGTAGCAGTGTACTACTGTGCATTACATAATATTATATCAATATCTAAATATAATAATAGAATCAGTATGTATAATATAATAATTATAATGTATTGTATGTGCTATTACTAAAAATGTATATATTGTGTAGATATTTTATTACAACAGATATAATTAACATTTATAATATGATATTGCTAAATGATTTTATATAAGATCTAATTAATATATTGTAAATTTACAATTATATTAATTACCATATTGTAAATTTACAATTATATTAATTACCAAATATTAATTAACTATTTAAATAAAATATCCCTGTGATATGAATAGTCTTTGACATAACACCCCATTGATTCATTATCAATAGACTGACAAATATATTTAGTAATATTGGATTTATTATCACAATATGCATACTATTATTTTGTCAATAACGACAATATTGTACTGTATATAGATACAATGGGCAGTGTATGAAGTATATATAATCTATTAATAGTTGAGAACAATCGGAACCTTCATGTTTTATTCACTGTTATCATATGATTTTATATTATAATTAAAAATGTTCATATTTATTAAAGAATTAATACTATACGGAATCACATTGAAATATAATGGTTAGCACACACCACACTTACCACACTGCACACACCACACTTTAAAAGTCACACACCACATTGTGAAAGTCACACACTATACATACTACACTGTAAAAGTCACACACTACACACACAAAACTATAAAAGTAACACACCGCACTTACCACATTGCACACACCACACTTACCACACTGCACACACTACACTGTAAAAGTCACACACTCCACACACTACACTGTAAAAGTCACACACACTACACTGTAAAAGTCACACACTCCACATACTACACTTTAAAAGTCGCACACTCCACATACTACACTTTAAAAGTCGCACACTACACAAACCATACTGTAATATTCACATACTACACACACAACACTATAAAAGTAACATACCAAACTACACTGTAAAAATGTCACACTACACTGTATAATTACCAACCACACACACCTTACTGTAAATGTCACACACACCACACACCTCCCTATAAAAGTCACACACTATACACACCACACTGTAATATTCACATACTACACACACAACACTATAAAGGTAACACATCACACTTACCACGCTGCACACACCACACTTACCACACTGCACACACTACACTTTAAAAGTCACACACTCCACATACTACACTTTAAAAGTCACACACTACACACAGCATACTGTAATAGTCACACACTACACACACAACACTATAAAAGTAACATACCAAACTACACTGTAAAAATGTCACACTACACTGTATAATTACCAACCACACACACCTTACTGTAAATGTCACACACACCACACACCTCCCTATAAAAGTCACACACTATACACACCACACTGTAAAAGTCACATGCTCCACACATCGCACTGAAAAAGTCACACACTATACACCACACTGTAAAAGTCGCACACCACGCTGTAAAAGTCACACACCACACTATAAAAGTCACACTGCACACACCACATTGTAAAAGTAACATACCACACACACCACACAGTATAAAGTTTGCAAGATCTGATAAGCTATTTGTGTTGTTTGTCCTACTATAATATTATTTTCATATATCTTTATTATTATATCTTTAATAATATATAAATGCATATTAAAGATCAGCAAATTACTCAACTAACATATAATATTCAACTGTATAAATTAGTAGAGAACACACTGGTCTTATGTACATACTTTTCTATTTTCATGCGAGAACTCAGCCCAACTTTATATAACTGTATTTACATTGGTTACTTTTCCACTTTTTTATTGAATACAAAATAATAATGGATGCAATATTTCGTCAAATAAGATCAAATAAAAATGGAGATATAATTTTAAAATACTGTTTTGCAATAATTAACAAAAGAGAAAATATGAGCATTTATCACGATAAAAAATATATAAAAATCTTATATCGTTGAATTATATAATATTTATTTTAATAGTTTATAGCTGACAAATATTTATCAAATTTGACAAAATTATTTTCTAGACATATTAAATTGTCTAACATTTGTATAAAATAATATTGTATTAAATGAATTTAATTAAATAATATTATCATTGGAATATCATAAAATCACCGTATTTATTATTAATTAATTAACTATAATAAAACTATTGTTATAAATTTAATATCACAATTTAATCAATGGATAATAATAGGACCTATATTTTTATATAATTCATTAACTAAATATATTTATTTGTTGATGTAGAATTCATTTTTATTAAAAATAGGTAATTATGTATATATCCGAGAAACCCAATGATGTAATTATTATACAATCTTATATAATTAATTTAAATAAAAAATAAACAATATATTAAATACAAATAAAATATATTTTCATTTTTATTATATAACAAAAAAACTCAAATGACCTGGATGGTTTCCTGGGTAGTTTTACTCTAATAAAAATAAAAATCACTTTAAAGCATCTGTTAATTATCCATTAATCCAAAATTTAAATCACATTTTGTGAAAAAATTTAATTTTTAATCCATATTAATATTTGGTTATAGTTTATTATAAGTTTATCTTAATTTAACTATTTTATTAAACTATATTATGAGTTATAATATAAGCAATTATTTAGTTTTATCAATAACAGTAATTGACAATCTCTATTATCAGAGATGAAGATACATTACTAATTTATCTACAACTGTAATTGTAAATTTAAATTGTACATCATTTCGTTCATTTATTTAATTTCATATTTTAAGTTAACAAAGTATTATACAAATATGAAATAGCAATGATATTTATATGTCATGTATTTAATAGTTTATGATTAGTTAAATAACTTTATATTATATACATTTTATGTTAATATCAAATTAGGATATTTTCAATATCACAGTGGAAATCCGAAATCAAGGCTATTATCCAGGCGTGTCGGAAAGATTCCGATGCCTGGGTTTCAATGGTTGCCGACATCATCTTCAAATTCATCATCGATAAGACGGGAGCTATTAAGATTGACAGGAAACACCATTTCTATTACGAGTTTCTCAGTGAAATGAAGAAGTTGAGTTAGCTGAGTACACTTGTACTGCATTTAATTGCTATTTAATTGCTATTTAATTTCTATTTAATTGCTATTTAATTTCTATTTAATTGCTATTTAATTGCTATTTAATTGCTATTTAATTGCTATTTAATTGCTATTTAATTGCTATTTAATTGCTATTTAATTGCTATTTAATTGCTATTTAATTGCTATTTAATTTATATATTTATTAATCAAATTTAATTTATAAATAATTTATAATAATTAAAACGATGTTTGAAGTTTTATAGTTTTTATTAATATTTTCTAGAGTACATTAGTATTGTAATGACACAAAAAGTCCCCTATTTAGCCCCACTTTAGCCCCCCGTAACTCCGCTCACCACCCATAACGCGCATCGCTATTACACCCGCTCGCAATACGCCTCCTCAGTGAAAAAGACCTCAGTAAATCTCCTACCCCACGAGTACCAGTACCTTTGTCGCAACTCCCTTCACTGTCAACTCGGTGGTAACTTGCAACAATCCATCAAACACTTTGCGATGCGACGAAAACCTAAATCTGCTGCCCTACGGGCTGAATTGCTCCAGAAGTGTTAGTCTTCTCTTATACTTCCTCCTACGCACTATACCTACACTAAGGGTGAGTTTATATAACTTTTTTTGCGCAAATTTATTTGGGAAATGTAATATATAAAATATATAACTTTATAAACATGGTTATTATTTTAATTAATTTAATTATTTTTTAATTTGGACAATTTTTGATTTAGCGATGGTTATTTTAAATATACCATTAGACATATATGGAAATTAACATAGAGATTTCAAAATGTAATATAAATCCATTTTTAACCAACTTATAATCAATATTATTTTATGAAATTTGAATCACTTCTAGAAATTAAATTTATAAAATGAATAGCAATTAAAAAATAATGTTAAAACATTTTTCTTATAATTTCTAAAATTTTTTTATAAAATTATATATATGTATATGATATAATATATTGTTTTTACTAGAAATTTATAAAACAAATATTGACTATATTGAACATAATAAAATTCCTAGAAATAATTTTTTTTTATATATTTTATTTTATATTATAGTATACTTATTTTATATTTAATATATTAGAAAAGTTGAAAACAAATAATTAAAAATTAGAATTTACATAGTCTTTTAAAAATGCAACATTATTTTTAAAATATATAATCTTAACAATTTAAAATTTAAAATTCTTTTTATTATTATTATTAACATTTATTAAATCTATGTTAATATACATAGTAATGATTAATATACTTTTTATAAAATTGTATGACATATTACAAAAGAATGTTTATAAAATATGATTATATTATATCAATTATATATAAATCAAAATAATTATAAATTTAAGAATATATACAAATTAATTTGAAATAATAAATAACTGAATATTTGATTGAATGAAAAAAAATAACAATTAAAATAAATTCATATATTTATTAAAACAGAAATAAAGATGTTGATTAAAAAAATATGTATTACGCAAAAAAGTTTTGTTTTGATGAAAACCTACTCATTAAATTCCTTTCTAAAAGTGTGACATGTATACGTCCATCTCTTTCTTATACATTTCTTGATACAACATGACATTTTAATTCACTTCCCTGCTCATTTATGATGGTAATGTGTTCTCCGTCCAGCTTTTTTCCATTGGATTGCAAAGTTGAATCTATTTTTCCATCAAAATAAATATTATTCATATTTACTTTTTCAGGAATATTTTCTGAGCGACATATTTTCCTTTGTCATCGTACAGCATTTCTATCTATAATTCTATGACGGTTGCTACTTGTAATTATACCCAAATCTAGTAACAATGTGGTTATAATTGCGGCGAGGGGAATTTCAGGAATAGAATAACGTTCAGCCATTTTCATCGTATTTTCATAAGGATATCATATATGAGAACACATATCCCTTTAATAATTAAATATTAAAATATAATTAATTTTAAGGTAACTTTATCAAAGATACTACTAAGAAAAGATATCTCATACACACATAAAGATTGGGAGTGTAGAAATCTTTTGTGGGAAGTTTTACTTCGATTTAAATATAACTTTGCATTTAATAATATTTCATAGTCACTTTCATAGTCCTCAGTTATTATTTTTACTAGATAAGTTATAAATTGTTATTAATTAATGTTAGCAAATGAAACCGATGTAAATGTATTAACATATCTCTTGAACATTATATATAGCTTTTAATATAAAAATAAAATACAAACATGTAATTTATTATTATGTTTAAAATTATTACAATTAAGAGTAAACCTTATTAAATAATGATTATAAACAAATGTGCATATAATTAATGTTGATACATATCAATATTATTAAAAATAAAACATTTAATTAATTTAATTATATAAATGAATAATTTTATAATAAATATAAATTTTATTTAAATATCATATTATTTATAATATAGTTTTATAACAAATACTACTTTATAATTTATTATAATTTGTAATACTAACGAAATGTTCTCTGGCATATCACTTATGGCTTTGAATACACATTGAACGTGTAGAATGTTGGTCCTTTAAGAATGAAACTTCTGATACAGGAACTCTCTTCTCCCGTGGACGGGTGCAAGAATGACCTTTGAACTTAGATGAGCAAATATCAAATAATTTTTCATTCTTAGCAATATATTTTTCACAGTATTCTTCGCATATTGGAGAGTTTATGCTTTTTCTTAATAAAATTACTTCATCTAAATTACTTCATTCTCCGCGTATGTTGAAATTGAAGATTGTTTCCATATTTCTATCGGCCGATCGAGGGTTTCTTTTTTTGCGATTGCATAATTCGCTACAAAAACTGATAAAAAATGTCGATAAAGATCAACAAACGTAGGTAATCGCTTAAAATACACAGACTATGGTGTCAAATATTCTGTTCTATCTCTTAGGGTTTCTAGGTATTGTATTTGTAGTAAATAAAAAATATAATTTAAAATTTAAATATAAACAATAACAAATTCTCTGCATATGGAAAAAAGCATTATAGAAAAGCTAGGAACCCCATACTCCGTAATAATATATTCCTTAACTTATATTAACACTAAACACTAAACATATTAACACTAAACACACTCTAACCCATTATTCTAGCCATACTTCTAATCAGCTGTTGCCTAATCAACCTTAATGTCCTAACTCTTAAATCCACTAATAAATATATCCACTCTCCCCTCCATATCCTTAACCATTAACTCCTTATCCCGTATCCACCCTAATTTCCCCTGCTCTAACCTCTCTTCAACCTAACCCTTAGACCCCTATTATAAGCTTGATACTCACTCTAACCCTTATCCACCAATAACTCTCTCTCCATCCTAACTCTCTTTCTTTACACTAACCCTCATCCACTCCTAACCCTAATCCTTAACAGCTAGTGAAGCAGCCAACATCAAAAGAAATGTCGGCTCTTCTGCACCAATTAAACTTCGCAGTTTTGCCAAAAAGATCGACGAGACAAGTGAGTATAAGTATTAAAAGGTAATAATAAGTACTTATAGATATTAAAAGGTAATAATAATTACTTATAGATATTAAAAGGTTATAATAATTACTTATAGAAATTAAAAGGTTAGAATAAGAACTTATAGATATTAAAAGGTTATAATAAGTACTTATAGATATTACAAGGTTATAATAATTACTTATAGATATTAAAAGGTTATAATAAGTACTTATAGATATTACAAGGTTATAATAATTACTTATAGATATTACAAGGTTATAATAATTACTTATAGATATTACAAGGTTATAATAATTACTTATAGATATTACAAGGTTATAATAATTACTTATAGATATTACAAGGTTATAATAATTACTTATAGATATTACAAGGTTATAATAAGTACTTATAGATATTAAAAGGTTATAATAAGTACTTATAGATATTACAAGGTTATAATAATTACTTATAAATATTACAAGGTTATAATAATTACTTATATATATTACAAGGTTATAATAATATAGATATTATAAGTAGTAATACATACTTATAGATATTATAAGTAGTAATACATACTTATCGATATTAAAAAGTAGTAACACTATTAAATACTTATTAGTATTACATATTGTTAATACTGATAAATACTAATGAATACTAATTAGTATTAATGAGTATTGCAAGGTTATACTGATAAGTACTTATTAATTACTTCTATAGAGTTACTTAATTTCCATTCGCAACATATGAATCCATTAACCTATTCATATCACTTTGTGACGTATCATTGCTAACTAAACCCAGTTCTATAAACCCCACTCTTAACAACACTATTAATTCTACAAACTCATAACCCAAATTATTTCTGAATGCTGTTATAACCTCATTGAACCCAATCACCATTAACCCATGGTGACTTCATAGTTTATTACTAACCTCACATTGAATTGTACCTCAAATAATCAAAATACATACCCATAGCCCCGCTGAAGGGTATTCCATCTAAAATGCCGATTAGTGGTGGTTTCCATAGCGACCAGAGTAACTCCAGGTCTAGTTTCGCTGGCGGAAATCGACGATCCTCCGAAATGAAACGTGAAGGAGGCATTATGGTCAGTACCGCTTCTGCGACACATGTAAACTCATATGTCACATGCCAACTTATATATCATATGTCAACATATATGTCACATGTAAAATGATAAAGTTAAAATTTTAGTACAAATAAATGTAATTTCTAGTAAATTTATAATTTATTCAATATATTATTTCACCACGCTTGAGTGATTACGGATTGAAGATTTTCATTGGACGAGGCTAAATTATTTTCTTTGTTTACCTAGATCACTGGTTTGAAAATACATCTCTCTCATTCGACTAACCCCACCGTGAACCCTACAGTTGCTCGAACAAGTGCCGGTGAACGCCAAGGAGCAGAAAAAACTGAAAAAGAAGGAGAAACTTGCTGAAAAGAAGGTCGTCACTGAGGAGGAATTCGAAATGACCTCGGACACTGATGAAATTGACACAACTCACGGTTATGCAACATTGCATAATTTGTAGCATTGCACTCGTTGCTTCTGGTAAATATATATAGCAGAGAATTCAAGTATATTTAATATATAAATAGATTCAGGAGAGTGTTTAAATCCCATACCAGATACAAGTTATTTTAAATCTTTATGCTATCAATAAATAACTGAACTCAGTCTGTCTAAGTTTATGAATAAGAAATCAAATTCAGACTTTTTTCTATATAATTTTGATAGAGAATTTATTATTCAGCTGTTTGTTAAAATTTGATTTTTGATCTAAAATTACCTTTAAAAGGTTCTATGGTAAATTTCATTTATGTACTTTTTATGTCAATAATAAAGTTTTATATGTAATAAATATATATTGATAACATTTGATACTTATAAATAGTAGTTTTTACCATTTGATACTTATAAATAGTAGTTTTTACTATTTTCTACCTATAAATAGTAGTTTTTATTATTTGATACTTATAAATAGTAGTTTTTATTACTTGATAAATATAATTACTAGTTATTACTTATATTTACTAGTTTTTATTATTTTATATTAATTATTATGGTTTGTAAATTTGTATAATTGGTTTACGTTGGCTATAATCTGTGCTTTACCACCACACAGATGATGATGATGATGCGTTCATGACATTCGTTTCCCAGGCAAATTCCGCCCCAAAATATGCAGCCAATCTTGTACAGACCACTCCAACCACCAACTACAAAGACATCTCGGTTTGTGGGCATGTCTAGTTAATGGATGTGTCTAATTAGTGGGCATGTCTAGTTAATGAGTGTATCTAGTTTGTGGGTGTGGGTAGTTAGTGTGCGTGTCTAGTTTGTGGGTGTACCTACTTAGTGGGTATGGGTAGTAGGTATAGTCTGTTCTAGAGTGATATGTTTAGTCAGTGTAGTAGTCAGTGGACATATTGGGTAGTCCTTTTGATTATCATGCAATTGATATCACCTAATTAGTTGGTGTAGCATATGTATTAAGTAAGATCTATGTAATGGGTGTCATACCAAAACCCCGCTAAACATCAACTTGCAGATTTCATATAAAATGGTGGAACAAAAGTAATTTTTTAAAAGTAGTAAATATTATATTTTAGTAATTTACATATGTTAACAATAATAAAATATATAGTAATATTTTTAAACAAAATAATGTGAAATTTATATATAATAATGTTTTTTAAGATAATATAATTAACATATTTTTCTCTATGTATAAATAATGTGTAACTGAAAACATTTTTATCAAATTATGAAATTTCAACTTTTTATCTACTTAATTATTAATTATTCAAATATATATAAAAAATAATATTGAATTACAATTATGTATTTACAATATAACAAAAAAGGATAAATAAATAAGTATTATTTTTAAAAAAATTACTTTTTTATGTTTTAGAAAAATAGTTTACATTATTTTCATTTGTAATTATTATTATTAATTTATTAACACTTTACTTACATTTACCATATGTACTTCTATTTATGTCCATAAACATGAAACAAATTATAAGTTAAAAATGGTCAGAAGAAATCTCTATTTAAAATAACAAATGACCGAAGAATAAAAGAATATCCTATCCCTTTTAAATGGAAATCACAGTAATTTGATATACGCATAGGAAGAGCACTTTGACAATATTGCTATCTTAGTATATGAGACACAAATCTACAGATGAAACTATCTTGTGTTTAGATATTTTGTAATTGATATTTCTTGATAATAACTAAAACTTTATAAGAGGATATAAATATGAAATTTAAAGTATTAAATCAAACATACTAAAGAATATATATTTGTATTATATTTAAATATATGTTTTATTACTATTTTTCTCTATGTTAATATTGTTATTTTATATGTTCCAAATGAGATTCCTAAGCTTGTGATTGGAACTCTACCTCCACCATTTCAACATCTACCTGAAGATATAAATAACAATCCTCCTATAAAGATAACCTACTAAGAATCAAGAAATCAAATAAATGATTCAATCGCTGAATATAAAATGACTTCATATGATGATTAATAATTGATATATAATCATTGATTATACATATTAATATATAAGTTGTCCCCAATAAAGCTCTTTTTGTATATCACAGTATAACAATTACAATATATTTAATCTAATATATTTAATTTCATTTATATATACTAAATATAGAAATTTGAATGTAGATACATTACTATTTAAACACAGACTAAATAATATAGTGGCATACATTTAAAAGTAATACAAAGATGTAAATTTAGATGATTTTATTGATAATCATCATTTATAGCAATTATCATTATCAATAATAACTAAAGCTGCATGCAGGTATTCTTTAGATTTATTATATCTCAATTATATTTAATATATCTCAAGGTAATTGTTACAGAAATTGTAACTTACCCATGTTTAGATTAATAAAGATGTTATTAATGTTTTCTACAATACACTTCAAGCTCCTACATTATAGGAAATTGGAAATTCCTATGCTTTGAGATTCAGGGATATTTTTATTCTTTACTTGTTATGAGTGATTAATATTGATTCTTATAATATAGATCTATACTATTAATAATGTATTGTTGGTATACTTCTGTAGGACATTATACTCTATATAGTGTTCTGACTATATAATCTCATTTATCTATGGTCAAATTATGGGTTAAGTCATGTGCATCTACAAATAATGTGTACAGTGGTATATATCATTTAAACAATCGGAGGAGGTTATTTTTTAGTAGATATTGAATAATACATTCACTTAGGTAGATTACATGCATATTTATAGTTTATAGACATATTTCAACATATTGACATCAGTAGAATGCAGATTGCTATCAGTGAATTATACATATGCATGATATACATAAATACATATAGTTCTCCCATATGCTTTTATGTATAATATACATGTCATCATATATTCCCAATACTATATTATGTACATGTTTCTAAAATTGCATTCATTAATACCTATAATAATATATTAAATTATTAAATATATTTTTACATTATAATACCCATATTAATTAGTTTATATATAATCTATATAAATATATACTTATTGAATACGACTAGAATTTCTTCAACTATATTAACTATATATATATATATTATAATTAATAATTAATTGCAACATTTACAATAATTAAAATATTGTATATCCATATATGTAAATATAAATTTGCTTAAAGATTAATTCATATGTTTGGAGTAATCCCCTAATCCAAATCTATGGATTAATTATGTTTTCTATTATCTGGAGAGATTTTTTATTATAATTAAAAATATAACTAATAAAGTAATTATCAAAATTCATTAATATTTTTCATTTTTACCTTCATCATATAACAATATCGATAACTAGAATTTGATAAATATCTTGATTTATTATATATCCTCTTCCTATTTCGTTCATTTACACTTCGATTTCTTCCCACAGTTAGACTTATTGTAGAATTCAGAACTTCCTTTCTTGACATTTTATTAAATTTTTAAATAATATCAGTTAATATTTGAAAAACTAAATGCATTCAATTATATTATTATACTATGTATATATATATATATATATATATATATATATATATATATATATATATATATGTGTGTGTATTTAAATACCTGGATGTAGTACCTTTCTGTGAGCTATTTTTGAATAAATATGATAATATAAATTTATATGAATAAAATAAATTGTATATAAAATTTTTTACATCAAACAAAGGATTTCAAAGGAACTAATAAGATCTATGTACACGATGATAAACTTTAACCATGTTTATATAGACAAATAATTACATTTTAATATTCCCTTATTCAAATCTAATTTAAAAAACATAATTAATTAAGTATTTCTGCTTATTTCTCACAAATTATTTTACTCGGCTAAAAACTTTTTAATTTGCTTTTTTATAAATTTGAATTATAAAAATATATGTGCACAAAATTATAAATAAAATATTATTATTGTGCTGAAATATAAAATTTGGTAAATATTTTTATTTCAAATGTTCTATGTTCAAATTTTTTATTATTCAGTTCTCGGTTTACATTTTCTCAAAGTTTCTGTGTTTCGATCTCCTGTCTCCAATGTCATTGGTAATAAGGATGACAGTGATATAGCTATTTGCATGGCTTATATCCTAAGTGCATTAGAAGTTATTAACCCATCAGTTGTTATATCGTTGGTTTAGAGTAATGACCTTCCAGATGTTACTAATTAAATCAATATTATCACTGCCCAGGAAACCATACATTTTATTTTTTTTGTTATTTTATTCAAGTTAAAATTATATTATGTTTAATTTATATTTAAAATAATTACATAAGATTGTGTAATAGTTACATCATCTGATTTTGTGGTGGTTTGTTAAACCATAATTTTTCTATGTTATATATATTCTATTGGATCTATTATTTATTGTTTTATGTATATTTGTCAGATATTAAAATCATTCTATAAACTATATACTATGTACAATGTACATTGTACATTCATAATAATAATGTTTATGATATGTCATGTGTGAGATCATCTATCCTAGGAGAAACTCTTGGCTCTAGTCATTAATTCTTTAGGATCTATTATAAATGTGTACACGATGGAATATTAAAAATGCTACCCAAATGAATGAAGTAATGACTAAGTGAATGCATAATAATAACAGTAAAAATATTAATTTTAGATTAGATAATTTTTTCGAAAATTTTATAAAATGATGAAATAAATTTTCAAAACTCTGATACAATTTTTGGTAGTCAGTAATGTTTAAAGTTTAGTTACAAATAACATGTAATTATTATATTATAAAAATTACTATATCTATTAGATCTTATTATTATTTAAAAGTTTATTTAATTTTGATAAACATATTTATTTATTATTCTTGTTAAGGTTCATTTGAAATTTCTTCATGTTAAGTTCTATTTGTTAGTTATTAGCATTTTGAATAATAACTTACTCTTTTTTTCAATACCACTTATATAATGATGATCTTATGTAAAATAATTGATATATTTTAAAAAATTAGTATCTAAGTATATAAGTATAATATTTAATTCAAAATTCAAGAATAGTTATACTCTAGAATAATGAAAATATGTTTTGCATTAACAAATTACATTTGAATTAAAGAGGAATTTCTTTCATAAAATACATGAATACAAAATACATAAATAAATGATTGTATAATAAAATATATGCGTTTTTTCGATGCTTTAATTGAATTTATTGGTATATATTTATAATTGTTCTAATTAAAACTGTTAATTAATATTTTTAATAGAACATATCTTATTCCTAATAAAATTAATGAATATTATCTGTTCCTATCAAACAATTCATGTAATTTCATTTTTTGAATATTTTATTATTAACAACAATTTTTGTTAAAACATTAATGAATTTTATAATACTATTACATGATTCTGTTTACTGGTTCTATCTATTGTTAAAAATACCACATTTCCTGTGTTATTGATATTTTATAAACTTTGAGACAAGATTATTAAATAAATATAAAAAACTATGGATATAATTAAAATTAATATTAAAAAAATTATTAATTTAATCTTATTAGAATTGTATTTAATATAGTTAGAAAAAAAAAAGTTAAGTACCTATAATATATATAAAATATATAATATAAGACCTATTTAAGGTCCACTTTATAGCTCTTCTATATACATATATAACATATAATAATAGATATTTGATCTATATTCTATTTATAATATTATTATTGTACAGCAGATGGCAAGAAGAATCTATTTCTATTCCATTTCCATTGTAGGAGATTTTGAAATCGCAGACTTCCTCCAAAACGATATCCTACCTAAAAGAAGACTTAACCTCTATCATTGGTTTGTCATTGTGTCTCTATATTATATAGTTTTACAAATTATAATTAGAAGAAGCAGGTGAATTGAGTCGCATTTGCTGCTGCATTCTCTTTTGTACTTAGCTGATATAAACATGATATATGACCTTTCAACTCCATTCGATAATGTTACCTCCGTTACCAACATTACTCCCCACCTCCTTTCATACCTCTCACCCTACCTACCTCCCTAACGATCTAACTCCTTCGTAATTTCCCATCTTACTGCCTCCCTCCCTAAATACTTCCCATCTCTCACCCTACATATCCCACCCCATCTTCCTCCCTATCTACCTTCCTATTTCCATCCCACCTACCTTTCTACCTACCTCCTAATTTATCTCCCTCCTCTCTACTTACATCTCCACTCACTTCCATTGCTCTATATTCTTCCTATTTCCCACCTACATTCTTCCCTACTTCCATATCAACATCTCTCATATCCTACCTCCCTTCCTCCTTCCCTATTTCCCTCCCTATCTATTTTCCTATATCTAGCCTACCTAACTTAATACTTATACCCACCATCATTCTCTCCCTTCCTTATTATCTACTCCCTTATTATCTACTCCCTTATTATCTACTCCCTTATTTCCCTTCTTATCTCATTTATTCATATATCTTTACCACCTCTCTACTACCTTATCTACTACCTTATCAACTACCTTATGTAGTGACTTATTTAATTCATATCTACTAACCTTTACTACCTCTCTTCTACCCCTCTACCACTTCCAGGAACACCTAAGATGATAATGAATAACAATAGCAATAACAATAGTGTTGGAGTCGTATCTAAATTCAATACAGATCTATCGAAGAACTCCCCAATCGTACAAGGCTAGTATAGTATACCTGGATGTATCTGACATTTGGATGTATCTGACACCTAGATATATATACCTGGATGTATCTGGATGCATGTTATATACATATGACACTTTACATGTGACATATTGCGTATATCACTTTGCATTTGATATATTATATGTGACACTTTACAAATAATACTTTACATATGACACTTTACATATACTACTTTATATATAATACTTTACATATGACATTTTATATATAATAATTTATATATAACACTTTACATATAATACTTTACATATAATACTTTACATATAATAATTTACATATGACACTTTACATATAATACTTTACATATAATACTTTACATATGACACTTTATATATAATACTTTACATATACTACTTTACATATAATACTTTACATATAATACTTTACATATAATACTTTATATAGAATAATTTACACATGACACTTTATATATAATACTTTACATATAATACTTTACATATAATACTTTAAATATAATACTTTACATATAATAATTTACATATAATACTTTATATATGACACTTTACATATAATACTTTACATATAATACTTTACATATAATACTTTACATATAATACTTTACATATAATACTTTACATATAATACTTTACATATGACACTTTACATATAATACTTTACATATAATACTTTACATATGACACTTTACATATAATACTTTACATATAATACTTTACATATAATACTTTACATATGACACTTTACATATAATACTTTACATATAATAATTTACATATGACACTTTACATATAATACTTTACATATAAGTGGCATTTTTAATAATACATGTTAATGCATGTTAGTTGTCATATATTTAGTTGATTTAGAATGTTACATAATTAAAAGCTTTTGATGTAATTCTTATTCAAAATGTTTGAAGATTAAAGCAAAGGTATGACGCCGGTGAGAGATATGTGTAAGAGGAGGTGAGATAAGAGGAGGTGAGATAAGAGGTGGTGAGATAAGGGGTGGTAAGATAAGAGGAGGTTAGATAAGATGTTGTTATATAAGAGGAGGTGAGATAAGAGGTGTTGAGATAAGAGGAGGTGAGATAAGAGGAGGTGAGATAAGAGGAGGTGAGATAAGAGGAGGTGAGATAAGAGGTGGTTAGATAAGAGGAGGTGAGATCAGAGGAGGTGAGATAAGAGGAGGTGAGATAAGAGGAGGTGAGATAAGAGGGGGTGAGATAAGAGGAGGTGAGATAAGAGGAGGTGAGATAAGAGGTGGTGAGATAAGAGGAGGTGAGATAAGAGGAGGTGAGATAAGAGGAGGTGAGATAAGATGAGGTGAGATAAGAGGAGGTGAGATAAGAGGTGGTGAGATAAGAGGTGGTTAGATAAGAGGAGGTGAGATAAGAGGAGGTGAGATAAGAGGAGGTGAGATAAGAGGAGGTGAGATAAGAGGTGGTTAGATAAGAGGAGGTGAGATAAGAGGAGGTGAGATAAGAGGTGGTGAGATAAGATGAGGTGAGATAAGAGGAGGTGAGATAAGAGGTGGTGAGATAAGAGGTGGTTAGATAAGAGGTGTTGAGATAAGAGGAGGTGAGATAAGAGGAGGTGAGATAAGAGGTGGTGAGATAAGAGGTGGTGAGATAAGAGGAGGTGAGATAAGAGGAGTTGAGATAAGAGGAGGTGAGATAAGAGGAGGTGAGATAAGAGGAGGTGAGATAAGAGGAGGTGAGATAAGAGGTGGTGAGATAAGAGGAGGTGAGATAAGAGGTGTTGAGATAAGAGGTGTTGAGATAAGAGGAGGTGAGATAAGAGGAGGTGAGATAAGAGGAGGTGAGATAAGAGGTGGTGAGATAAGAGGTGGTGAGATAAGAGGAGGTGAGATAAGAGGAGGTGAAATAAGAGGAGTTCATCCTCTACTGGAGGAAGTTTTATCTTGTATATTGTTTGGATGGCAATTGACATGTGCGAATTCATGTTCAGTCTGCATGTATGTATGTATGTCTGTATGTATGTATGTATGTATGTATGTATGCATGTATGTATGTATGTATGTATGTATGTATGTATGTATGTATGTATGTATGTATGTATGTATGTATGTATGTATGTATTAAAATTAAAATAATAATAAATTTTCGATATTATGTGAAGGTATAAAAAAAAAGGTAACAATAATAATTATTAGTTTCACGTAAGTAGGAAGCTTTTTAGCTTGCGCTTGAAACTGTTTGGTGATAAGGAGGGAGACAATAATTGTTTAGGAAGTCGATTCCATTTATAAGAGGCTATTGAGGTAAATAGTTTTTTGCCATATTTGTTAAAATGTAAGCCTAGGTATTTTGCCGAGTCAGTTGGTAATATTATAGTGTTGTTAATGTAAATGCCTGGGAAAGATGCAGTAGAGTTAGTCATATTAATGTAAATTGGTTCAGTCTTTTTAATGTTGAGAAGGAGATAATTGTTAATCAACCAGTTGTTTATTTCATTTAAACAGTTTTGTAGTTTTATTATGTATTTTGTTGGTTTATGAATTTCAATGTCATCAGTATGTGAAGTTGATATATGGCAAATAAAATTGGAGATAAAATTGAACCCTTTGTAACACCATGCTTAAGTTTATATGGGGTAGATATTGTTGTATTTATTATAATGGAGAAAGTTCTCTAGTAGATATAACTTTTAAATCATTTTAAGACCGTATCTTTAATTCCTATTTGATAGAGTCTTGTTAGTAAGTAGTGTGATCGAGTGTATCAAATGCAGAAGATATATTGAGTAAAGTAATTCGTATTGGATTATTATCGTCAAGGGAGGAGTATATGTCGTTAAATAAGGAAAGTAAAGTAGTTACAGTATTATGTAATTTTCTAAATCCGTTCTGTCAATTGTCAAGTGGGTTATGTTCAGTTAAGTATGACAGTAGTTGGATGTATGCAGTCTTTTCTAGTAATTTAGCTAATAGTGGTAGTTGGGAAATAAAGCGGTAGTTTGATAAGTCGTCTGGTGATAGTTTAAAGTTTTTATGAAGGGACTAATAATTGAGTGTTTCAGTTATCGGGGAATATTTCCTGTTAGCAGAGAAGTATCGATTATATCTTTGAAAATTGCTGTAAGTGTATTAATAGTTTTTTTAAGGGATACTGGGAGTGGGTCATTTGGGGATGAACATTTAGCTGTAAGAATTAGGTTTAGTAATTCATCATTAGTTGGAAGCGTGAAACTAGATCAAGTTATGTGTGGTGAAAGTGGTGATTGTGTGGTAATTACACATATAGGTAGGTTTATTAGTTTTGTAAGTTTGTTATGGATATTATCTATTTTGTCGATGAAGCGGTTTGCAAATTTTGTTGTAAATATTAATTCTGGTAAGTTTGAGAGTATTCTATTTTTAGTTTTTCCTAAAAGTGTATTCGTTGTTTTGTAAAGTCTTTTGTGGTCATTACTGTTTTGTATTAATTCATTTGATATGTAGTCAGTCTTTGCTTTTTCTAATGAGTTACGGTAGATTTAATGTATCTGTCTCAGTATTGCTAAGTTCATAGGTGTTGAACCATGACGATCGATTATATTCGGTAAATGAATTTGTTTTTAGAGACAGGATTTGTTTTTAGAGAGGCATGTTTATCAAGTAAGTTTTTAATTAAATCAGTTAGGATTTGAGTTATTTTGTAGTTAAGGCTAGGAGCTATTATTATGTCAGTCATAAACGATTTTATGTTTATTTTATTTATATTTCGGTAAGTTTTCTCTATTTGCTTTGGCAATTGTAAAGGTAAGTTGAAGGGGCAGTTAATTGCATAGTAGTCCGTGAGATGTTTTGTTCTTTCTGGTTTATTTTTTAGAAGTTTGGAATGATGAAATGTTAGAATTAAATCTAATGTATGGCCGTGCTTATGCTTGGGAAAGTCAATATGTTGTTTCAAGTTAAGTTCATTGCAAAGTGTTTTAAATTCTAGATGGTGTGAAGTGTCAGTGTCAGTGTCAATGTCAGTGTCAGTGTCGTAGTTAAAGTTGAAGTCACCTAATATTAGTAAATTCTTTTGAGTTGTAAATAATATTAGAAAATTGAGTACAAATAATGACGGGCAGTTATTTGGGGGTCTGTAGATAAGTAAGATTTGAATTATGTTATAAGTAAATTATAGTTTTGTTAGTAGAATGTCGCAATTATTTGAGGAAATAGGAGTTTCTGATATAATGTGAATATTGTATTTTACAAGTAACATGAAACCACTTCCTCTTCTACCGTCATTTCTAGATTTACGACAGAGTTTGTAATTTAAAGTTTCTAGAGATGCAGTTGTAACCATATCTTGACTATTTAGCCATGTCTCTGTGATAGCAACTATAGAGAATTTATAGTCTGTAATATATTGGAGATATAGATAATCTCCCTATAGTATAGGGAGATTGGCAGAGAGCGAGTGTGTATTTAGAAGAGTCAATGTAAGAGTGTCTGCTTTGGGGGAAGATAGTCAGTTTTTAGTTGGCTTAGGCATATCTAGTTTCTTAATATAGTTGGTAAATGAGTCTGTCCATTCAATTAGTGATTTATCCGTGACAGTAAGTGGCTTTAATTTCCAGTTTGTTTAGTTATTTGCAAGTTTAAGTCTTAGCTCATTTTTTGTTATTTTTTAAGATCAGATTTATAGCATGATAATATATATATTTTAATTTCTGTGTCTCAGCAGGTAGAAAGTCGTGAATAAATAGTTTACTGTAGTCGGTGTTTGCTAGTGTACCGTTAAGAGCTATAAATTCATCTTTTGCATAGCTTGTGGTAAATGTAATATTGCAATATTTATTTTTGATATTGAAGTTGGGTTTATATTTGTTTTATTTAGTAGTGATTTTATGTAGTTAAGGTTTAGATTATCTTTATTAATGTTTTCTATAGTAGCAGTATATTTAGTTTCCGGAGTAGTTAATGTTTTGTTATTCAAGGTATGTAATTGTGCGAATGATTTGGTTGTAGTATTGTTTAGATTTTCTATGTTAGTATTTTGTGTGGTATGAGTTTCTAGAATTTTGAGTATATTGTCTAGTTTACGTTCGTAAGTTGAGTTATTTAGAGATGATTTTGAGTTGTCAGTTAATTGCAATTAGTTTTAGAAGTATTGGTAGTATTAATGGAAGTCATTTGTAGACTATTGTTAGTTGAAAAGGTTGTTAAGTTACGGCATGTTTTACATTTGTAACTAAATGCTGGTGAGTTCATGATATATATTACCATCTTTTATGAAGAGTTGTTATTACCCCATGGAAGAGCGAGTTCTTTTGATGGATAAAGACAGCGGTAGTGGATGGTAGACGAACAGATACAGGTAGCGTGTCCTTCAGTCTGGCTGGAACTATCATCTGTAGGTTTTTTGCAATATAGACATGACAACTTCACAGAATGACAGTCCAGGATCCGTTGTGCAGACGGTTTGATGAGGGTAACCGATACCAGATTAAATCCACATAGGTGTAGAACTCTGGTGAATTTCCAGTTTGATAAAGTTATATGACAAAGTTATTATACCTAACTTAATATCAAGTTCTGGTTAAGATATCTGATATGCATTATAAAAGCAGATATTTGTAAATGCATTTGAAAATCAAATAGAAGTTACAGTCTTTTGTGATGTAATTGACTAAGAAACGTGATAATGGCTATTGTAAATAAAACACATCCGACCAGTATAAGAGCTAGAGATCGAATGATCTGTATGTTTGTATGTATGTATGTTATATGTCTACATGTCTGTATGTATGTATGCATGTATGTTGTATGTCTATATGTCTGTATGTATGTCTGCATGTATGTCTGTTTGTATTTATGTATGTATGTCTACATATCTGCATGTATGTATGTATGTATATATGTATGTCTGCATGTCTGTTTGTCTGTATGTATGTCTGCATGTCTGCATGTATTTCTGTATGTATGTATGTCTGTATGTCTGCATATCTGCATGTCTAATTCTATAAGTCTAAGTCTGTAAATCTAAATCTGTAAATCTAGGTCTGTAAATCTAAGTCTGTAAATCTAAGTCTGTAAATCTAAGTCTGTAAATCTAAGTCTGTAAATCTAAGTCTGTAAATCTAAGTCTGTAAATCTAAGTCTGTAAATCTAAGTCTGTAAATCTAAGTCTGTAAATCTAAGTCTGTAAATCTAAGTCTGTAAATCTAAGTCTGTAAATCTAAGTCTGTAAATCTAAGTCTGTAAATCTAAGTCTGTAAATCTAAGTCTGTAAATCTAAGTCTGTAAATCTAAGTCTGTAAATCTAAGTCTGTAAATCTAAGTATGTAAGTCTAAGTCTGTAAATCTAAGTCTGTAAATCTAATTCTATAAATCTGTGAGTCTGTAATTGGAGATCAATAACAAGATTGAGGCATCTTTATATATTGTATATAGATAATAGGGTACTTGAGTAATAATTATATTTTTATAATCTTTGTAGTGACCGCTACTACACCTCAACGTTCCATAACAAAGATTCAACCCGGTCAAATCATTAGCGGTTAGTCATATTAACATTTTTTATTTACCCTTTTTTACATATTTATACATGGTATTTTTGATGAGTAAATTTCAAGATACATTTACATAATCAACAATTTACATCTATCCATTTTTTTAAAAAATATGACATAAAAAACCCAGCATTTTTTTTAATTTGATTAATTTTTCATTAATTAAAATTATATATTTTCATATTGATATTTAAAATATCTCTTAATTATTTTTAAAATAATAAAAGTTACTAGATGTAAATTAGAGAAAAAACTAAATAACATAATCTCCAAACAATAAGAGTAACTATATAATCACAAATGTCCTTTTCTATTTTATTTTGTTGTATGATAAGGACGCTATGATGTAACAAACATTGTTAAACAATATTAGATATTTCTATCTGCAATGAAAATTTCACTTTTTTAATTATAGAAACCTAAACATTGACTATTAATAGAATGCATAAACGTGATTTTATCCAATCATAGCACAACATAAATTCAAAAATAAATTGTAAGTTTATTTAAATAATTTTATCCTAAAATTTGAAAATAAAAATATTAATTTACAGATAATTCTTGATAATTCTAGAATTTCTTTAATTTTTTAGATTTTTATATAAAATAGATAAAGTAGTTATAAATATAAATATATACTAATACCTAGCATTTTTTTAATGAGACAAGGTTGTTTTATCTTGAATTCATAGAAAAATATTAATCCCCAGCAAAATATTGTAATTTTATTCATTACATTACATAATTTCTTTAATATTTTTGAAATCAAATGATTTTAAAAGAATTTTAAATCACCGTATTATAATTTCTATGAAAATGATAGATGGTCGAAATTACCATCGCAAATTAAAATAATCTAAAATATGCCATTAATTCACTATTTACTCAGCGTATCTAGAATAAGAACTCGATAAAATAAGCACGCCCATAGCCACTACCGGATTCATAGGTTTGCAACGATGTTTTCAGGTGTAAATTCGGTTCAGTAGTTTTAGAGATCGTTGGACAAACACACATACCCTCACAACTACACACACTCACGCACGAAATGTTAATCATACATTTACATACATTTCATCGGCTCGTTTTCAGTGCAATCCATAAACGCCATGCCGAACCAGTTGCCGTCGCAACGACCTCAACCCGTACGCATTGTCCCGCGACCTCAACTCATAGCCTCTGCACCCGGCTCCTCCCAGATGAGGAATGCGTACGCCGGCGCCACCGTCGTACAGCCCATGGTGGTAGGTCGAAGAGATGTGGGCGTGGCTAGGTTGGCTACGATGCCTCCGGTGGCGCCGTCCGTGGTGATTCGAGCGCCCACCTATCCGACGCAGACATTCGCGAAGTCTTTTGTGGCCGCCAGCGCCAACATCACCGCCATACGACACACTGCGACCCCCGTATCCGTGGCCCCTTCGTCTGCGCCGGCGGTTGCCCCCAGATCCGCGGCAGTATCGTTCGTTTCAGGATCAGCGGCCTCGTCCATCCCGGTTGCGAGACCCGTCGTCGTAACCCCTGGATCTGTAGGCCCCGCCTCAGCCTCCTCCGCTGCGAATACACCTGCGGAGACGCCCAAAAAGAAATTGTCTCTATCCGTACGTATTCGCTATGGAGAAATCCTCTTCATGACTTATAATAATACAAAACGATAAGCTTTAATGTTTTTTATTCTAATATGACCTTCTTAATGATTATTTAATGACCCCTCAATGACCCTTTAAAGTTATTCATAATGACTTCTTACTTACCTCTTAACAATTCGTGATAACTTTGTAACCACTTTCCACAGAAAGAGCAAATGCATGCAGCAAATAAAATGTTCCTATCTTCAAACAAGATTGAAAAGCCAGAGAAATATTTGATTCTTGGGTTTCTGGCTGGTTCTAGGGGTTTGTAGTTGTCTCAGCATATGTTCTATGTTATTTATCATCTATTTCATTCTTATGGTAATTTTATTAACTTGTGTACTGTATTGTACATTTCAACATTATAAATTTGTATAATATGTGCTAAAGTATTCCTCAATTACACAGATATTCATTATTTTAGTGGACATACTCTCCATCTCCATTACATATTACATACTCTCCATTACATATTATATACTCTCCATTACATATTATATACTCTCCATTACATATTATATACTCTCCATTACATATTATATACTCTCCATTACATATTATATACTCTCCATTCTCTCTTTTCAATGGCCAATATGCTTTGCATACAGAAAATCCATTCCCGGATAGAGGTGACATTCTGAATATTCATCTAAATGAGTCAACAGACAGTATCAAGAATCACGATGGACTCATTGTGCCTGTGATTGGTTAGTGTCGGTGAAGTGTGTAGTTAATGTAAGTGTTATCATTGATAAAGAATAAAGTGGATACACAATACACACTAGATAGTGTATGGAAACTGGATATTTATCTAATAATTAAAATATTTTTGTTACATGATCATTTTTGAATATTTTTAAGTTTTTAATTTTGGCAAATTATAAATTACTTTTATAAATGTAAAATACAATGTATTATATCAAATGTCATTCAGAGGTATTATTATATATTATATTTATGTTTTCATATTGATATCTACCCTCTACACATAATTTACATGCTAATGTCAACAATTCAGATAGCAAATCCTAACTATTATTTACAGTGCAATATCCTGTAAACAAAGTGATGACATTTTTACATAAAATATTTTTTAAATTGAAAATGATTTATACATTTTTCAATATCTAATTAATGACCAAAGTATCCATATCATATTTGTGAATATAAATATCATGTTTTATTTATTGTTGCCTAGATCAGCACTTTATCAGTAAATATGTACATCTGTTTCTGACTTCAAAACTGTAACATAACTAGTTTTGATGTCAATTCATAATTATAAGTATTTTAAATAAATTTATGCTTTACTAAAATTATTATCTGATCTATAAAATTATTATCTGATAAACATTTTTGAACAAAGAAAAACTAGAATATGCTTCTATATTCAATATTATAATAATTAACTATATTTAATAATTCCATATTCAATTTCTCTTCTCCATAGTTGACACCTACTTTGAAATGAACTACAAGACTGGAATTTGGAGACAAATCAGCAAGAATCGCGAGTATGAAGCAGATGATATTTAAATCGAAGGATCTTTTTTTGACCCTTGGAAAGAATCCTAGAATCAGTTGATTTTTAATACTTCTACTCCGTCGATTGACTAATTCATGCATCTATATATATAACTATAAGTAATATTGCCACGTCCTACTTTTATGACTTAGATTCCAGTTTATATATGCCATACCTGTGATTTTAGTTAATTATTCATTTTTTGAAATACTATTATCCCCATCAATTTATTTAATTCTAAACAATGTATAATGAATATATATATTAAATCTATTCTCATTGGATATGATCTTAGTGAATGTCTATGTATATACTTTAATAATCAAATGAAATTGTATTTTTAGTGCAAAGTATTTTTATTGTGAATCTAACTTGTATATATCTATATGTAATTTGTATTTTTTTATACTAATTTAAACCTAATACCGGTCGTAAAAAGGTTGCAACCCATATTTTCTAGTGTATGTTGGAGTCTTAGATTTTATTATTATTATGTGTTAAAATGATATCTACATTGAAATGTAATTATATTTTATATCATTTTCATTTAATATAAATAATTTAGTGAAAGAAATTGTGCGTTTTTATTTTAAATTATTTTGTATTAAATTACTAGGAAATGATATTAAATAGCATAGAATAAATATGCAATGAGAAATAATAACGATATGTATATTGCTAACATCATTTTTTTCTAGGAAGATATCAATAATTGGTACAATTGTACAAGTTTAAAGAGAGGTAACTTCACTCTTCATTTCTGAACAAAATAATTTTCCGTTAAATGAATACACTGCATAATATAATGTCAAATAATTTAATTATTTTGTACATCAATAATATCAACACTACTGCATCTATATTATGGTGGTATAGTGGTTTACAATATTATTTTTTCTGAATATAAGAATAAAGTGAGTTTATCTTCTCAGATAACTATATGAATATAAATTGTATTAAAATATCTTTGAA
>OZ038312.1:3760523-3778023 GCA_964035775.1 Osedax frankpressi | reverse complement strand
GTAGCAGTAGCAGTAGCAGTAGCAGTAGCAGTAGCAGTAGCAGTAGCAGTAGCAGTAGCAGTAGCAGTAGCAGTAGCAGTAGCAGTAGCAGTAGC
Organism: Osedax frankpressi; assembly: GCA_964035775.1. Lineage (NCBI taxonomy): Eukaryota > Metazoa > Annelida > Polychaeta > Sabellida > Siboglinidae > Osedax > Osedax frankpressi. The sequence continues at coordinate 3,777,928 of OZ038312.1, read as the reverse complement.
AGTAGCAGTAGCAGTAGCAGTAGCAGTAGCAGTAGCAGTAGCAGTAGCAGTAGCAGTAGCAGTAGCAGTAGCAGTAGCAGTAGCAGTAGCAGTAGCAGTAGCAGTAGCAGTAGCAGTAGCAGTAGCAGTAGCAGTAGCAGTAGCAGTAGCAGTAGCAGTAGCAGTAGCAGTAGCAGTAGCAGTAGCAGTAGCAGTAGCAGTAGCAGTAGCAGTAGCAGTAGCAGTAGCAGTAGCAGTAGCAGTAGCAGTAGCAGTAGCAGTAGCAGTAGCAGTAGCAGTAGCAGTAGCAGTAGCAGTAGCAGTAGCAGTAGCAGTAGCAGTAGCAGTAGCAGTAGCAGTAGCAGTAGCAGTAGCAGTAGCAGTAGCAGTAGCAGTAGCAGTAGCAGTAGCAGTAGCAGTAGCAGTAGCAGTAGCAGTAGCAGTAGCAGTAGCAGTAGCAGTAGCAGTAGCAGTAGCAGTAGCAGTAGCAGTAGCAGTAGCAGTAGCAGTAGCAGTAGCAGTAGCAGTAGCAGTAGCAGTAGCAGTAGCAGTAGCAGTAGCAGTAGCAGTAGCAGTAGCAGTAGCAGTAGCAGTAGCAGTAGCAGTAGCAGTAGCAGTAGCAGTAGCAGTAGCAGTAGCAGTAGCAGTAGCAGTAGCAGTAGCAGTAGCAGTAGCAGTAGCAGTAGCAGTAGCAGTAGCAGTAGCAGTAGCAGTAGCAGTAGCAGTAGCAGTAGCAGTAGCAGTAGCAGTAGCAGTAGCAGTAGCAGTAGCAGTAGCAGTAGCAGTAGCAGTAGCAGTAGCAGTAGCAGTAGCAGTAGCAGTAGCAGTAGCAGTAGCAGTAGCAGTAGCAGTAGCAGTAGCAGTAGCAGTAGCAGTAGCAGTAGCAGTAGCAGTAGCAGTAGCAGTAGCAGTAGCAGTAGCAGTAGCAGTAGCAGTAGCAGTAGCAGTAGCAGTAGCAGTAGCAGTAGCAGTAGCAGTAGCAGTAGCAGTAGCAGTAGCAGTAGCAGTAGCAGTAGCAGTAGCAGTAGCAGTAGCAGTAGCAGTAGCAGTAGCAGTAGCAGTAGCAGTAGCAGTAGCAGTAGCAGTAGCAGTAGCAGTAGCAGTAGCAGTAGCAGTAGCAGTAGCAGTAGCAGTAGCAGTAGCAGTAGCAGTAGCAGTAGCAGTAGCAGTAGCAGTAGCAGTAGCAGTAGCAGTAGCAGTAGCAGTAGCAGTAGCAGTAGCAGTAGCAGTAGCAGTAGCAGTAGCAGTAGCAGTAGCAGTAGCAGTAGCAGTAGCAGTAGCAGTAGCAGTAGCAGTAGCAGTAGCAGTAGCAGTAGCAGTAGCAGTAGCAGTAGCAGTAGCAGTAGCAGTAGCAGTAGCAGTAGCAGTAGCAGTAGCAGTAGCAGTAGCAGTAGCAGTAGCAGTAGCAGTAGCAGTAGCAGTAGCAGTAGCAGTAGCAGTAGCAGTAGCAGTAGCAGTAGCAGTAGCAGTAGCAGTAGCAGCAGCAGCAGCAGCAGCAGCAGCAGCAGCAGCAGCAGCAGCAGCAGCAGCAGCAGCAGCAGCAGCAGAAGCAGCAGCAGCAGCAGCAGAAGCAGCAGCAGCAGCAGCAGCAGCAGCAGCAGCAGCAGCAGCAGCAGCAGCAGCAGCAGCAGCAGCAGCAGCAGCAGCAGCAGCAGCAGCAGCAGCAGCAGCAGCAGCAGCAGCAGCAGCAGCAGCAGCAGCAGCAGCAGCAGCAGCAGCAGCAGCAGCAGCAGCAGCAGCAGCAGCAGCAGCAGCAGCAGCAGCAGCAGTAGCAGTAGCAGTAGCAGTAGCAGTAGCAGTAGCAGTAGCAGTAGCAGTAGCAGTAGCAGTAGCAGTAGCAGTAGTAGTAGTAGTAATATTATTATGAGTATACTCATAGTAGACACTCTAGTGTCATTGGGCGATAATAAAGATGTTCACGTATAAGACCGTGTTAGGTGTTTCATTAGCGAGGAAACATTATCTTCAGCTGGAGATCGATACTCGTTGCGCTGACGCAATAACAAGCGTTACGTAACGCCGTTGCGTAATAATGCCGCTAATACGCTCCGGATCAACACGTGGTGGTGGCGGTAAGGGTCGCGTTGCAAAAGACCAGCCCCGGATGTGAAACCTGATTGATAGCTGCTAATACGGGCACACGCCGAAATGTTCCGATCATCTTACAGCCACTGTATCTATTTAATAATTATCTCCGGGCCTGCCGTAATATCTACTACTTAATGTGAGCGTCGATTATTGACCGCTGCATGTTGTACGATAGACACTAACCATTGGTAGGTATAATGGCATATTGACCATTGTACTATAGTTATGAGAATCCAATAATACATATATTTCAAATATTATTTATTGTTATTATTTTAAAAGAAAGTAAATAATATTTACTTAGATAATTTAATATATTTTAAAGACAAAACGAAGATATATTCATCTGTATAATATAATAAAAAATATATATATTCGCCTATGGGTTGATGTATAGTATATATGAGTATTCAGAATAACAATATAATTATGGTTGCCTGCCACCGGGCCTTGTATACTTTACGAATACTACCAAATTGACATGTACATTGTAGCGTGTACAGTGTACACTGTAGAGTGTACACTGTACACTCTACAGTGTATACAATATACATTGTACACTGTACATTGTACAGTGTACAATGCATATAATGTATAATATACGTTACCATTTATAATATACGATGTGCACACTATAGTGCCGTTAACATATTCCAAAACATATACGTATAATTAATAAACCCATATGCAATGCAGAACTGGTTACCATCTATTTAATAGATATGTTAGACATTTACTATTTATTTACTGACGATGACAAATCGGATGTCTCTTGTCCGGTACTAACTGTCCTCGTCTCCACTGCATTACTTAATGGTCATTTTCACAACATCGGTACAGTACCAGTCCGTCTGGCCAGTTGATCGGTATCAATGTTATAAACACATAGTATAAGGTTTCCTGATTCGGACAGACGAAAAGCTTATTGGTAATTAGTAATTGATAATCGAAGAAATATGCAGATTAGTATTTCTAGTTGTTAGTGATATACTCACATTTCAAGTAAATTAAGGTACATATAATATATCCCGGGAAACCATCCAGGTCATTTATTTATTTTATAATATAATATAAATATACATTTTATTATTTGCATTACAAATATATTATGTTTATTTTTTATTTAAAATAATTGTATAAGATTTTATAATAGTTATATCATCTGGTATATTGGGTAATCAACATCCGGATCATTTTATTTCATTTGTTATATAATAAATGAAAATATATTTTATTTGTATGTAAAATATATTATATTTATTTGATTTGAAGTTCTTACAAGACATACATGTGTAGTATTTGTCATCGTCAGTAACTTGCGCTTGTATTTATTATAAGATTATTTATAATATCTAATGATGTATATAGTAATATTGTACATGTAAAACCATAATATATAATATATATTATTTGTAAATATTTTCAATATATATATTGTTGTTCCTTCATTGTCTTATATTTGTTATGTAAAATAGAATATCGATTAAATCAAAACCTTCTATAGCTATAGAAGGTCTTAATTAACTTTTTTCATATAAGATATCTAAATGATTGATCAAACACATTCGTATACCTAAATGTGCTTTAGTAAACACATTTAGCTAACCTCTATGGTGCTACATTTAACGAACGATGTGATTTAATAGTTTTATCAAATCTTTTCACGTTTCATCATTGAATAATATAAAATATTATGCATGACACAACCTCATTTGTATTGTTGCATGGAAATGTGGTATATTAATTATATAAAATAATTAAATACGATAATCTCAAACAATTTTAATATAAAAAATAGTGTAAACAATATTGTAATATTAAAAATAAAATCCCATATTGTTTAATGAGATTTTTAATAAAATATTACTTCTACTCTCTTTGATGGATATGCATTATAAGTGAACATATGAAATGCCCATTCTAATAATATATAGATAATTCCATCTGATTTCTAATACTTATACCGAAGAGTGCCAAGATACCTGGTGTAGAGAAATGTATCATCGCGAAATTATTATGTTACGCCAACTTGGGATTAACATTAAAATAAAAAATTAATTTTGTTTAATATATTATTAGAATTTTAGTTTATATTATTTTTTCAAATTTTATAATAATTATTAAATATCAAAAAATAAAAAAATAATAATGATCAAAAATCATAATATTTTCTATACAATGTAATATTTTAAAAAATACTTGTATTTTCTTGCGAGTGTTAATAAACCGTATTTTACAATTCTATAGAAGATATATTAGTAATATTGGATATACTCTCGAATAGATTTTGAATGATATCATGAGTACATTTTAGAATAGCATTCCGAAGAATAGAGAAAAGTAACCAAATTCCAGAAATCCATCCTTTTTGCATACTATTTTTTTGGTTATCACAATAATTATTACAAAACTAATATAAACACACACACACACTCACACACATACATACACACACACACACATATATATATATATATATATATATATATATATATATATATATTAATTTAGTATATTAAATATTATAATAATATATTGCTTGCTGGAAAATTTTTAAATGAATAAAATATTAAAGTTTTATTATGTAATATATATTGTATAATATATTATATTATAACCTTTACTACATTGATGACATATGAACTAGAGTATAACTACTAATATAGATTTATATATTATATCATATAGAATATAATATATATATATACATTTATATATAAATAAATATTTAAGAATTAATATTGAAATAAGAACTAGATTTAAATCGTCTGCAAAGATTAAATTAAATATTTATTTGTATTAAATTATTATTTTAATTAGTTCAGAGTCAGTGGTAACCATATATGGTTCTTAAAGATTATATATGCATATATATAATTGAAATAATTCCAGACGATTTCATTTTTATATTTGATAATGTTAAAAATATATATTTTTATGAGGTGTAGAATTTATAATAATCTACACATTTGCATTAATGATACACTATATATATATATAGTATACACTCTGTTTTTTTGGGTATCTAGTCTAATTTAATGTTAGTATATGTTAAAAATTAAAATATATTTATATTTAAATATTTAAAATATAGTTGTTAAAATGAATATTCATTTACAAATTACAATACTTTATATATATATTATGTATTACTATAATTACCTTGTCTAATCTCTTATTAGGAATATATATTAACTATATTTAATTATATTAATATTACAATAATATAATAAAACTATATTATGTATATTGTAGATATATTTAAGTTTGTATATATTAATAATACGTATTATATTAACATAGTTACATATATATATATATATATATATATATATATATATATATATTCTGTGAAACAAATTAACGAAAATATAATTATTTTGTAAACGTATCAAAGGATTATATAAACCTATTATATCACTTTGTTTTATATTTGATGTAATATTAGTTGATCATATAAATCAATACATAATTATGCATATATATTATGTATGCACTCTACTTATAAATTTGTATATTGTCCATGGTATAATATATTATTATTAATTAAGATTATAATCAATAATAATGAGATCTTTTTTAAATAATAAACTCTCAAAATTTAACTTTTGTTTCATATTATATGACCATAATATTATATTATAATATATTAATATTAAACAATTCTCTTTTTTTTATAATGTAATATAAGTATTTAAAAAAACATTTCTGAATAGTAATGACAACGCATACAATAAAGATCATTTTATATATTATATTATCTAATAATGCTAATCAAAAATATTACTTTATATTAAAAATATGTAGAATTAATTTATATTTTAAAAATGTTATGTAATAGTTAAACTTGTTCAAGATCTACATTATATTACATACATATATATCATAATGTATATATATATATATATATATATATATATATATATATGTGTGTAAGTAATATCACTTGGTTTGTTGTTTTATGATATATTATTTCGAATGATATCAATTAAATAAATATGAATACAATATTGTGATTTATATATTATGTATATTTAATATATAATATTTTGAAATAAACACCCAAAAATCTTAAATTAACACCTAATTCTAAGTACCGTTTTCTTACTAAACCATCATGGTAAAAACGTGACGGTCACTGATTATAATATCGTAACTGATAACGCTAATTACATAACTATATATAGGACGAGACTGATCAATATTAAACCAACTGTCCGATAATCAATCGATCGAAAAAGTGGGCGGGGCGTGCATTATGTGTAATCTATTAGCACACGTGATTACGTCTCTCGAAACCGTGCCTCGATACACCATTATGTAATATACTGAATGTTAATAAGAGGTAAGCCCAGCAAACAGGGTGGTGTAATAGGTTTGTAAATTATTTTATATATTCACAAAAATACATCATAATATAAAATAAATTATGTAATAAAACAAATAAAATTACCTGGATTGTTAATCCTCGCACGCTGCGCCTCAAGTATCATTTTCCATAGTTTGATTGACAATATTTAGATACGCCCTTCAGAAATACTCCCTACCAATACTAATTTCGAAATGATGTTTAAGTATAACCCAAAACAGCAAAATAATAAAAATAACGTTTATTAATAATGTTGTATGTCGAATTTTCTATATGAAATATTTTCAAAGCATAACAAATATATTTATATTAATTATAGTATTGTATTCCATAAATAATTATACTCATAATAGGTAATGATTATAATACGAAATATTGATTTATACCAAAGATATTGGAACTAATACTAAGAGCTTATTAAACCAAATATACAAATGCGTCAATATTTAATAAGGGATTTATTACACATAAAACATTCACACGTATAAGTATATAATTATAAGTTATGAGTCGCAGATACATGTACATGTCTACATGTCTATAGATGCACTTAGTATCAATTGCATATTTATATAAGATTTTATAATAGTTAAATCATCTGTTTTCTTGTGTAGGCAAATATTACACGAAAAACAGAATTATGTCCTAGGAAATGGAGAGCATAATCAAAATTATTATTCAATGCAAAAATAATTAATCAATAATAAAGATGATTGATTTTTTTTATATCATGTATAATAATGTTAATAATATATTTTGGTATGGATAAGTAGAAGATAAGTAGTAGAATTGTTTATATATTAAATATTTTATGAAATAATTATATTATGTGTATTTTTAATTGCATCTACTACAATCTATAGTTACTAATTGTATTGCACAATGCCCTAATACGAATAATAGCTCAGCTTATATTATTAATTAATGTTATTTAAAATCAAATAATACCCATGGATAAAAAACAATCCAGGTAATTTCATTTTTTTATTACATTATTTTACATTATTTTTTATTTACACGTCAAAAGATTTTACAAAACTATTGATCATTGTTTTCTGGGCAGATATATACTTAGTATGCTAAATAACTATTTTATACAATCACATTAATACATTGAATATATAAAATAAATACAGGATTCATTTATATTCGAATACAGCAAATAACGACTATTTTCTATATCGCACAAACAAATCTGTCAAATACCTTCATTGAATTCATCTAAATTCATTGCAGTGATATATAAAAAATCGTTATAAATACCAATCATTTATTCATATGGATATTAATATTTAATAATACAAAACTGTTGCATTTATATATACATATATATTTCTCTCGCCCATTGCCTTCTTCTGTTTGATAAAGGAATTAAGTAAATACTAGATCAGTTTTTATAATGATTTAGCATCGTATTTAAACAAATAATAACAAACATACATAGATACAAACACGCATATACACGTATAAACAATACTTTCCATCATGCACAGTGTGCATTGCACACACACACACACTTATATATAACGACTAGCATACACGGCTACACATATATAAAAACAAACACGTTTGTATACATTAATCATACTGGAACTGATATGCTACCTAATACTTTCAGAATTAAGAACAATTGATATCATTAATTCTTTAAATGCCATTCAGGGAAGACAATAATACCACGCAGGAAATGATCACAAAATGATGGTAGAAAATGTAACGTGTTCATTATAGGAAATATGTATATACTCATTTTGAAATCAGTCCTGCCTAAACTAGAATAACTAGATACACTATCTCTGAACAACCAGATATATGAAACGTTTGTTTCTTCTATACTTTATAATATCTCACTTTTCCTCTTACTTCACTCTACCTTTTTATATATCGCCCTCTTCCAAACCTCCTCAGCCCAACTTCATATAAACTAATTATGATTCGGCATCGGGTCGATTCCATCTGACCGCTCCTATCGTATCTACGATAACACCTGTATTACGTGACTACTCCACATATTACGCAATCGTTAATGGTGACAACATGTGGTCAGTGATCAGTATTCGGGCATGTTTCCAGTTAGTATTCTCTTGTTAATCGATTTGATAATGATCACTGAAAATACATTTAATGTTACTTAATCTCATTATATAACAATATAATGATAATGGTGCGATATACAAAAGGGTCATATGTGAAATGAAGCCCAGCGCTGTTCGATGTGGTGTGACATTGTGGTAAGTGGTGTGAGTGTGGTTTGGTGGTGAATATGAGGATGAGTAAGATAGTGAATGTGGTGATTATTATCGTTGTTAGAATTGTCTGTTTGGTGATATCTCGAATGATAAAAGCCAAGCTCTAGCAAAATATGCCACGCCCTTAACTATTTAGACCACACCCCTTTTCCTAATGTACCGCTAATGTACGTTAATGTATAAGTCAATCAGTACCTACATTAATAACTATTGTATTTTAACCATCTATTAACCAACTAATAACCATATATTAACGAATGTATAATTCCCGATTAATAACGATTATACTGAAGAAATCCTACAGTGATGTCAATTGAATTGTAAATATGATGAATTACAATCTAAATTTATATTTACAATGTACATTGTACAATGTACAATGTACATTGTACATTGTACGATATTTAATTGTACAATATATATTGCAAATTTTATATTATACAATTTGTTTGCAGATTTATATATATAATTGATATGTAATTTTATAAAATTTTTAAAGTTTTAAACCAATTAATAAATTAGGAATTAATAAAAATAAAACTAATACTTTTTTCTTACACATTGGAGTTATTGTGGAGTCTTACATAATGAAGTTGATAGATTTTATACAAATATAACTTCTCAAGTAATTCGTTATTACCAATGACTACAATTTCAGTGTTACTTATGTTTTGTCCGTTTATATATATGCTTTAATTTTTATTTAACTATTAATAATACATTTTATACAAATAATATTAAAATGTGAAATTAAAAAAATAATTTTAAACAAATAATATGCTAATTACACCATTATCACACACATACATAAACAATTGCACACATACACACACGCACACATAAACAAACACACATATATAGTTTGGCATAATTTAGTTTACATGTTCATTCAAGTCAGCCGTCCGTGATATTTATTATGCAATAGCAGTTAAATATATTTTATTTTCATTAAATATACTGAGTCAATTTTTATATATTTATATATATATTTAATAATTATATTAATTATTTTCAATATTTACTGCATCTATTTCTCTTGCTGTTTACCAATTTATAACCCACCTATTATAGTATATTGAATTTATATTAATTCAATAAAATGATATGAAAATAACATAATGGAAATCATTTTCAAATATTTTGGTTAAGGTTATACAATACTTTTATAAATTATTATATGTTTATTTTAACAATTAATTGATAAATTGTATAATTATTTTGTAAAAATAGAAAATAAATACACTACTTTAATATATTAATATATTCATATATGATATAATTTATTGAAGTATAGAATAATCATATATAAATGATTTATTTATATTTTAATAAATCATATAATATTTATACATCATAATTGCTTGGTTTGTTATTGTGACGTAAATCCTTAAGGGAATAAAACAAAAGCGATTGCGCAATTAGATATAATACAATAAGATGTATTATCAAATCAGTGCCAATATAATATTATTAATATTATTAATTATCTTACATACATTAATAACAATGTTTACCAAATTTTAATCATTTTTATAATAATTTATCACCAAATAATGACCACGAGTCAAAATAAAAGAGTTTTTAGGAGTAGAAGCGAATTGGATGTTATCAGGAATTACCAAATAAAAAAGATCCCCATATACTCATCGGTGTAGATATTAAAAACTCACTTACCATCAAATATTTGACCTTTTCCTGGTCATTTCTCTCTCTATCTTTAAATAATTTAGGTAATTTCCATTTATCGTATCGCATAATTTTTGTTATCTTAGTTTAACTTTTGTTAGAACATCAATAGCTATCACTTAACTATACATCGCTCTATTTGATGGATAATAATATAGATGCATTATTATGAATATTAATAAATTAAACTCTACGTATTGACTAGGGTAGAATGGATATAGAAGTCAACTATGACCCGAAAGGTATCTTAACATAAATGAGAATACGTTTACGAACATATTGTTTAATACCAGGCATTTTGAATATATGATTACATAAATACTAAAAGTGTGATATATATTGGTATATACCAATAGACACACACACACACATATATATATATATATATATATATATATATATATATATATTCTTAAGTAATATTACTTAGTAGTACTACCCACGTTGATGGTGTAGCTATTATATAATCGTATGTAATTATTTTAAATAAAAAATAAACATACTCTTGTTTTAATAAAATATTTTTCACTTTTATTATAAAACTAAAAAAATGACCTGGATGTTTTCCTGGGTAGAAGATGAAATTATTGTAAATTAAAAATAAACGCATACAATTTTTCATTTCTTAAATTCTGATAATCTATATATAGGTATACCCAACAAACATAGTGATATAATAGTTTTGTAAAAAATTACATATGTCATTTTAGTTTTTTTTGTTATATAATACAAATGAAATTATATTTTATTTGCTTTAAAAATATATTATGTATATTTTGTATTTAGAATAATTATATCATATTTTATAATAGTTACATTATCTGGGTTGTTTACCATATAAACTAGTACAAAATTATATAGTCATATACTAATTTTATAATCATATACTTGAAAGTAACTAGATTTACCAGTGCCTAAAAACCTATCTAGGTCATTTAGTTTTTTGTTTTATAATAAAAGTGAAAATATGTTTTATTTGCATTAAAACATTGTTTAATTTTTATTTAAAATAATTATATAATAATGCAAAATAGTTATATTATCTGGTTTCATGGGTGTTCATACCTCAATAATATTACTCACAGCTATAAGTAAACATAGATATGTAATTATTTGTAAAATCTTTTTATGTATCTACAAAATAAAAAATAATAAAAAAGAAATTATACAATGCAAAAAAGAAATTAAATGTATGTCTGCAATTTAGTTTTCTTTGTATTTAATTTTAAATCGACAGTTAAATTTTCAGAAAATATAGTAATGCAATAGTTTTGTAGAATCCTTTGACATAAAATAAAAAATAAAAAATATTATAAAAGAAATTATGAAATGCAAAAAATGAAATTATTGTGATGAATATCTGGGCCGGTAAACAATCTAGGTAATTTCATTGTTTGCATTGGAAACTTCTTTTATGTACAATACTTTTTTGTAGCATACTTATCATATATTATATAACTACATTATATGTTAAGAGCTGTTAATATTATATGATGTTATAATTACAAACTTTTTTCTAATATCTACTCATATTATTTTCGTATATATACACATTATGCTTATATAATATCATTAAAATCATCTTCCCTGGTTTTTTCTTTTAGAACTCCTAAACAAATTTAAATTACATCACCTGGTTGCTTGGATATCTATCATTTGTTACGTTATAACATTATATAACATGGTTCACCATTATCACAATATCTACGATATAGAATAAACAAATTCGAGAGCCATATTTCATATACTTAAGTTAATTTAATATAATTGTTCTATTGTTCAATTAATTGTCTTTATTGACCTTTATAATTCTATTTATAGATTAATGTGTTCGTTAGATAAAGGTCAATTACATTCTAATATTTCGATTAATAAAATTCTACATATGGAGTAATATATATATATATATATATATATATATATTCTATATTATAATCCATATATAAAATACATTGAAAAAATACAACATTATATTAATTACATACTAATTGATATGATTATATAAGAGTTTAGAAAATCCATTGTCAATCTAATAAATAATAAATAAAATATAGTGAAACGTGTATAATGTAAAATTAAAGTTACCGTTTGATAAAATATAGTATTTAGATACATAGCTATATCTATAGCTGTTTATACGCATGGTTATATATATAGCAAACATACCTAGTAAAATGATTGATATAATAGTTTTATAAATTCTTTTAATGTGTTTTTTAGATAAATACATTAATACATAATAGATAAATAAAAAAGAAATTATGCATAAAAAATGGAATTATCCTGATATGTCAGAAGGAGTGAATGGTAAAATAAAGGTTAGCGAGGTTCTAAAAAATAAAATGTTACTTCGCAACCTGGTTAAAACAAGGCATTTTTGAATTGTTGGAAATAATTACTAAAATGCAGATATCTTAAAATAAAACTTATGCTTAATATATAATTGACTGTATATGATCTATGTAATTAAATATTTGAAGGTGTCCGGATGTAAACAACTATTATATTATAGAATAATTTGTATTATGAGTATTAATAAATGTAATTATGTAGATATAGATGATATAGATAGAGCTGATATAGAGCTGATGATATAGATAGTGATGACATAGATAGTGATACTATAGATAGTGATGATATAGATAGTGATGCTATAGTTATTGATTATATAGATAATGATGCTATATATAGTGGTGATATAAATAATTATGTTATAGATAGCTAACATAAAAGTTTCGTTTACATTAATCAAATAACGATACTCAAATGTGATTCTTACAATAAATAAGAACAGTTGTTATATTCCACAATTTATTCTATAAATGTTATTGTTGAATCAGTTATCACGTTTAAAAGCTGTAGTTACGCGCGTTATCATCACAAATGCTTTGGTAAATTGCCGGTCATATCTCTTTATTAACGGTTACGGACATGGAAAGGAGGGAATATGAACATCATATACTTTAGTTCTACCAGCAACCACAAGTACTGAATGAGAGGGAATCAGTCGAGCATGACGCCAAGAATGAATCCGAATGCGAAGAGATAGAAAAAAGGGAGGGGGAGGGTGAGGGTGAGTGTAGGGTGAGGGTGAGTGTGATAGTGAGGGTGAGGTGGAGGAGAGGAGAGGGGGAGGGGTGAGGAGGAGGGAGTTGAAGAGAGGGAGAGGGAGAGGGAGAGGGAGAGGGAGAGGGAGAGGGAGAGGGAGAGGGAGAGGGAGAGGGAGAGGGAGAGGGAGAGGGAGAGTGAGAGAGATACGATAATGAAGGCGTCACCTATAGACGTCCGCCACACCTGCGCGCGTAATTGACGCCCGCACAGGTAATTCTCTGCACAGGTTACTTGGGGAAATTGATCTAGTCGGTGTACATGTACGTAGGACACGCGTACCCCTCTCCGTCTCTCTCCCTCTCCTCTTTCTCTCTTCCTCTCTCTTCTTCTTACTCTTGACGCCTCTCTCTCATCAGCCTCTATCCCGTACGTCGGAATCGCACATATCACTCACTATTAAATATCGAACATCGATCGTTACAAGACACATGATGGCCGGGCAACTCTCAGACATCGATACTCCGTCAACGACCCCACCTCCCCCTAATATGGTCGCAATAGCTGGATCTTCACTGTCACTGGGCTCGGATCCGCTCGACCACGTGCTTATAGCAGACGACGAGGTTAGTAATGTTATGACATCACACGGTTATGTCGCGTCGGGTTTACCGGTTTTACGAACCTGTTATGCAAACGGAATGATATAATTATTATGTAAAATGTGTATTATACTTAAAATAAATTCATAAAAAACGTAGTTACCTGGATTGTTTGATGGTCGGTTACGGATCTACACAATGCTCTGACATCTTCGCACGCATACACACAACGTGCCACACATATGGACATCGTCGTGTGTATCTATTATTAGAGATAGAGAGCTCGCATGTTTGTGTATATGTATATATAAGTGTTTTTTTGTGTATTTGTAAATGACAGATATATTTGAGAATTGATATTTAAATAAAGTGAATGAGGAATGGTAGAAATTTAATATCATTTATGTATATAACATGGTATATCAGTAAAGAGAGATATGAGAAATATTATGTGAGAGATAGAGATAATATGAGATAGCTATAGATAACATAATATGTATAATGATAGAGACATCATAAGAGAGATAACATGAGAGATAACATGAAGTAAATATCATTATATATATATATCATGAGATAAATAAATATATGTGTTAACACAAATTTGTATATGTTTGTATGTGAATATATTAATTTATGTGTGTTTCTGTGTATGCATTTATATATTCAATTGTAAGAATGTATGTTTGGTCATTCTACTGTAGCTGCAGTATTTATAATATATATTCCTAGAAATCTTTGAAACAATACTCTGCGATACCATAACAATAGCCGTATTACATAATTATTTATATAGTTAGAACTACACACACTTATATACACATAAATATATATATATATATATATATATATATATATATATATATGGGTAAGTCTGTGTTTGTGAGTGTGTATGGGTGGGTGTGTATGTGTATGTGTATTTGTATGTGTGTGTATGTGTGTGTATGTGGGCGTGTCTGTTTGTGTGTATATATATACATGTATATGTTCATATATGTAGACTAATATTCGATATTCTAACCATATTACCAATTCTCTCACTATATCGCACGCTCTAAATTACGTCATAGCCGAATTAAGTAACCGATGCCATTATTATGACATCGCACGTGCCGGTGTTGTGATATGCCGTCACAATCGAGAGTTACGTGGTTACCTATCTAAGTCGTAACACTTCTTTTGCTCGACAACTCCACTTCAGTATCATTCAGTATCAATTCATAATGCACTGTACACTGTACAGTGTACAGTGTACAGTGTATAGTGTATACTACAGTGTACACTACAATGTACATTACAGTATACACTACAGTTTATATCACAGTTTATACTACAGTGTATACTACAGTTTATACTACAGTTTATATTACAGTTTATACTATAGTTTATAATACAGTTTATACTACAGTTTATACTACAGTTTACACTACAGTTTACACTACAGATTACACTACAGTTTATACTACAGTGTATACTAAAGTGTATACTACAGTGTATACTACAGTGTATACTACAGTTTATACTACAGTGTATATTACAGTGTATACTAC
The DNA here is from genome assembly GCA_964035775.1 of Osedax frankpressi. NCBI lineage: Eukaryota > Metazoa > Annelida > Polychaeta > Sabellida > Siboglinidae > Osedax > Osedax frankpressi. The sequence continues at coordinate 3,762,357 of OZ038312.1, read as the reverse complement.
AGTTTATACTACAGTGTATACTACAGTGTATACTACATTTTATACTACAGTTTATACTACAGTTTATACTACAGTTTACACTATAGTTTATACTACAGTGTATACTACAGTTTATACTATAGTTTACACTACAGTTTACACTACAGATCACACTACAGTTTACACTACAGTTTATACTACAGTTTATACTACACATCGAATCCCTCAAACTAATACACCCTCTTATGTACATATTATACATCCCCACATACACCCCCTATACAACCCCTCATACACCCCCTCATACACCCCCTCATACGCCAGCTTATACGCCAGCTTATACGCCACTCATACACCCTCTCATACACCCCCTTATCTACCACTCATACACCCCTTCATACCCTCTCATAGACCCTCTCATACACCCCCTCATACACCCTCTCATACACCCTCTCATACATCCTCTCATACACCCCCTCATAGACCCCCTAATACACCCTCTCATACACCCTTTCATAGACCCTCTCATACACCCCCTCATACACCCTCTCATACACCCTCTCATACACCCCCTCATACACCCCCTCATACACCCTCTCATACACCCTCTCATACACCCTCTCATACACCCTCTCATACACCCTCTCATACACCCTCTCATACACCCTCTCATACACCCTCTCATACACCCTCTCATACACCCCCTCATACACCCTCTCATACACCCCTTTATACCCTCTCATAGACCCCCTCATATACCCTCTCATAGACACTCTCATACACCCTCTCATACACCCTCTCATACACCCCTTCATACACCCCCTCATACACCCTCTCATACACCCCTTTATACCCTCTCATAGACCCTCTCATATACCCTCTCATAGACACTCTCATACACCCCCTCATACACCCTCTCATACACCCCTTTATACCCTCTCATAGACCCCCTCATATACCCTCTCATAGACACTCTCATACACCCTTTTTCTTATGAAAGTTAAAATTATTATGTTTGTTTTATTTATATTTATCTGCCTTTGTTTATCTGACGTAACTTGTCACTCGTCATTTTTTAAAATGTTCTATATTATTGCACACATAATGGTTAAAAGAGGTTACTCAGATACATTGTAAGTAGGTAGCTATACACATACATGCTCCTACACATACCTCTACTCACCTCTACATGCACAATACATACCTCTACTCACCTCTACATACACAATACATACCTCTACTCACCTCTACATACACAATACATACCTCTACTGACATCTACATACACAAACATACATCTACTCACCTCTACATATACACTACATACCTCTACTCACATCTACATATACACTACATACCTATACTCACCTTTACATACACAATACATACCTCTACTCACCTCTACATACACAATACATACCTCTACTCACCTCTACATACACAATACATACCTCTACTCACCTCTACATACACAATATATACCTCTACTCACCTCTACATATACAATACATACCTCTACTCACCTCTACATACACAATACATACCTCTACTCACCTCTACATACATAATACATACCTCTACTCACCTTTATATACACAATAAATATAAAAACCTACATATTACATACCACCGTTTGCTAGTTGATTTCAACCAATGCACTGATTGAAATATACAAACTATTACAATGACTCCTCGGACGCAGTCTATGTATTGCGTAACTTTACTGGAATTACTCCTAATCGACTATTATCGAAGCGATTTATTACCACTATTACGTAACTACAACTATTCGTAAAATGACGTCACTTGGTCTAGATTAAATGTGCAATTGATCTTTCCCATTCTCCCTCTCCCT
>OZ038312.1:3728880-3760323 GCA_964035775.1 Osedax frankpressi | reverse complement strand
TGATTATTCATTCTAACTTTAAAACTAAAAATAATATATAATAATCTATCAAGAATTTAATCATTCTATGCATATAATTAATATACTTTTATTTTAATAAATATATGTATTCATATATAACAATAACTTATATAAATATCACAGAAATATTACACATCAAATAATAATTGTAAACAAAATACTAATTACATATAAAATTATATACAAATCTTCTTCTGTATATAAAAGTTTCTAATAATCGTATAGAAAATATTTATAAAGAACATAATCTAAGTAATTCAGCAGAAATACAATTCTGCACAATATTAGCCTGAGAGAATTGTATACTGTTATAACTTATTTCATTATAATATAAATGTTATAATGTAATATTATAATTTTAAATATCATTTAATTATTTTAATATCAATTAAAAGATATTGAAGGGTAATTACATAAATACACAGTCTTGTATTAATTATATCTAAATTATAATTTAAAAATATATAATATAGTTATTGGATCAAATCAAACAAAATAAATATTTACTTTCAAATTAAAAATGTTTATTATGTTGATGTATAATACTTTACTAGTTATTATATATTTGGTATTTGTATTAGATGTCCTATGTTAAAATTATGTCAATCCATCCCAGTTATTAAATTAGAAAATAGTATTAACATTGCGTTATTTCTATTATTTAAAATTCTAATACCATGAAAGTATACAATCTAAATATACCTCAAATCATATTTATATCACGGAGAAAATAAACATGAAATTTAATTAACATAGACTAGATGTAAACTAGGGATGTTTGAAGACAAATTATGGAATTATATTTTAAATCGGATAATTATATTTCAAATAATTGTTAAATATATATAACTTACGATTTGATTTGCAAATATAATAATATATTGATAATATATATATATATTATTTATTCATAAATATATAATTTAAAATATTAGCATATAACATCGGATATAGAAAATAATTAATATGAATAAAATAAATTATTTGATATTTCATTTATAATAATATACATCGGTAACATAAATGTCATATTACTCATTACTCCCATGAAAATTCATCTATGATAGTACACCACTCTATATTATATTATAGAAATTAATCTTAATTGAAGATAAGATAAATGACAAATCTACGAATAAATGATTAATATAAATTACATTTTTATAATTTATAATGGTCAAAATAAATGTTAATATATATTAAAAAATTTTAAACCATATATTAATATTATAAATTCTAGTGTCAGAGTTTAAACATGTGATAAGTGTTTAACATATAACTATGTGTAAGTATTTATGACATAATAAACATAATCATAGATTATGCGTCCTATATATTCCAAAGTTTATATATTTGATAATAATTGAAAAACATTTATTTACTGGTAAAACCTATAACTCATCATATGACTAACTCGATGAGTCATATTAGTACCCATCGTATGACTCACCCGATGAGTCATACTATTATTAGCCACCATACTATTATTACCCACCATATGAAACATTATATGTCACATACACTCGACAACTAGGAGAACTCGATGTCTCCACTAACAAATTAGTTACTTCTGGTGGACAATCTCTAGGAATACGGGTCACAGACGGTCTGGGTGGTACGTGCGAGACGTCGGTTCCTTCTGGCGCAAACTCTCAGGATTATATCTCAGTTGATCTAGGCATTGACTATTACATAACTTCCATTTACGTGCATGCAGAGAGTCAAGGTTATCGTATATGTATAACTGTAAATCTATTTTCTAACGTAGAATGCATTGTTTATATTAATTTGATATATAGTGTGGTAACAGCTATTTTCACATTACCTATTGATTATAGACAGTAATCTCTACTATTTAATAACATTTCTGCCGAATACTAGATTAGTCGTCAGTTATTAGTTTATTATTTATATAATTACAATACTAATGATTACTATTAATTATTATTGAGAATCGGTCATATTAATTACTAACAATATAGAAATTACCGAGTGATAGCGACTATATATAATTATGACTTTTAAAATATAATACTAGAATACTTACTGTTTGAATTTACATCATATCATGACTAATTATTCTACTTCATAAATAGTTTTATAAATAATAATTATATTTGTTTATTTTATCTAGAAATATATCTATAAATTCAATAAAGCTTTTTAATAATATCTAATTAGATTTAGTTTCTGCATACCTATGATTTATTTTATAAAGAATAATGAAAGTTTCTTTTTTATGAAAATGCCAAATAAATTCTAATTAATAAAAAAATGTGCATTATTTATACAAACAAATATGCTGATATTATTTTGGACAAATGAAATACATTACTAATAAAAAACATTATATATATATATATATATGTATATATATATATATATATATATATGAGATTATACAATATATTCGGTGAGGTCAATAAGTGAATGTCAATATAAAATATAACTTATTGTTTTATAAAAACAGCTGAAATAACCAATATATTTATAATTTAAAAAGTAAGAAATATTTATGTGTAAGATTTTAATTTTATTTCATTTTCATATATATTAGAATCTTTTTCTTCGATTTTTTTTGATTTTTTACAAATTTATACTATTTTAATATATATTTAATAACATTTAATTCATAAGAATATGATTATGTATTTATTATTATTAATACCCGTATTGACACGTATACACATATATACCAATATATCTGTTCATGTTCAGTATTTAGAGGAATCGATCAAATAAGAATCTTATAGATTTCCTTAACAATTTTCTATAAACTGTGCATTTATTTATTTATTCATAACTTTAAGTAATGTCTAATAATATACTCTGATACTGCACATACGTTATTTTTATTCTATATCTAAATTTAGAGTATATCTTACATTTAATTATACGTCGTACATGTTCATAGCCGGGGTGGACATTTACGTCTACGTCGTGCTCCTGGCCGAGCAGAGGCACGACGAGATGCTACTGGCGACTAGAAGATGCGCAAAGGTCAAGGCGAGTTCAAAGTCGTACACCCAGTGCCGTTCCGCCGGAAGACACCTGCTTTTGAGACGTGGTAGCGGAGCTATTGTCCTCTGCGACCTCAGAGTGTACGCGGGTTTGTAGGGGGTAGGCGTCGGTGATGGGATTGGCGACGGTAATCTAGGTGGTTGCTTAGTTCCTCTTATTTTAGACATTGTCGTTCTCAGGAATCAATTATTTAGGAGAATAAGTGAGATTTTAGTTGGACCATGGATGGAATATATATTCTATTGAGCAGAAGTTAGATGCATGCGGACTAAGTTTTTAAGTCAAATAAATATATTGATTTCAGATAGCAGTTTGTATAGTGATGGAGCAAATTGGTAAATTAGCCTGATATGTTATGATTTATTGTTGATAAATTATTGGAAATATTGGATATAGTTATGTATTCATTAATTGTAAGTTAGGTACAATTGAGATTAGTTATAAAATATGAATTTTAATCGTTGCTATGTTACATTTCGAAGTATTCTTAGTGATTCCGAGAATACCTGTCCATTGATATAACGTTACACACATTTTAAACCGATTCTTTTGTCAATTTTCTATATAATTTAATAAATATATCTATAGAATGATAATATTTTAGGTTTGTTTAAAAAATGGTTCAAATTTGATAAATGCAGGTGACAATTAAAAAAAATCACTTTGCGAGTATCGTAAGTTAAAGTTTCCTTAAGATAATCCTTTTCAGTTTTCTGTTATGATAATATGTTAATTGTCTATTGACCGGTAGTATTTAGTTTGAGATCACTCTAGAAAAAGTTGCTAATATTTTATATTAGTGAGTATAAGCGATTGTGTTAGTTATTGATTATAGTTATTGATTATAGTTATTGATTATAGTTATTGATTATAGTTATTGATTATAGTTATTGATTATAGTTATTGATTATAGTTATTGATTATAGTTATTGATTATAGTTATTGATTATAGTTATTGATTATAGTTATTGATTATAGTTATTGATTATAGTTATTGATTATAGTTATTGATTATAGTTATTGATTATAGTTATTGATTATAGTTATTGATTATAGTTATTGATTATAGTTATTGATTATAGTTATTGATTATAGTTATTGATTATAGTTATTGATTATAGTTATTGATTATAGTTATTGATTATAGTTATTGATTATAGTTATTGATTATAGTTATTGATTATAGTTATTGATTATAGTTATTGATTATAGTTATTGATTATAGTTATTGATTATAGTTATTGATTATAGTTATTGATTATAGTTATTGATTATAGTTATTGATTATAGTTATTGATTATAGTTATTGATTATAGTTATTGATTATAGTTATTGATTATAGTTATTGATTATAGTTATTGATTATAGTTATTGATTATAGTTATTGATTATAGTTATTGATTATAGTTATTGATTATAGTTATTGATTATAGTTATTGATTATAGTTATTGATTATAGTTATTGATTATAGTTATTGATTATAGTTATTGATTATAGTTATTGATTATAGTTATTGATTATAGTTATTGATTATAGTTATTGATTATAGTTATTGATTATAGTTATTGATTATAGTTATTGATTATAGTTATTGATTATAGTTATTGATTATAGTTATTGATTATAGTTATTGATTATAGTTATTGATTATAGTTATTGATTATAGTTATTGATTATAGTTATTGATTATAGTTATTGATTATAGTTATTGATTATAGTTATTGATTATAGTTATTGATTATAGTTATTGATTATAGTTATTGATTATAGTTATTGATTATAGTTATTGATTATAGTTATTGATTATAGTTATTGATTATAGTTATTGATTATAGTTATTGATTATAGTTATTGATTATAGTTATTGATTATAGTTATTGATTATAGTTATTGATTATAGTTATTGATTATAGTTATTGATTATAGTTATTGATTATAGTTATTGATTATAGTTATTGATTATAGTTATTGATTATAGTTATTGATTATAGTTATTGATTATAGTTATTGATTATAGTTATTGATTATAGTTATTGATTATAGTTATTGATTATAGTTATTGATTATAGTTATTGATTATAGTTATTGATTATAGTTATTGATTATAGTTATTGATTATAGTTATTGATTATAGTTATTGATTATAGTTATTGATTATAGTTTGTTAGTGGAAATAAGTGCGGTAAGAAATATAAGGAACAATAGTTTTAGAGTGGTAAAGATCTTTGTTAATAGGGAATTACAATTAGGTGTAGATGATAAAGATTGTTGATTGAGTGCCATTGTAAAGATTCGAGCAAAGGTAAAGATACGGCTGGTGGGTTGAGAAAGTAACGATGAGTAGATATGTGCGATATATGCAGATATGTGCGAAGAGACTATATGATAATACTATATCTACCTATATCTACCACTACTATAGAGACTATAGAGACTATATCTACCTATATCTACCACTACTATAGAGACTATATCTACCTATATCTACCACTACTATAGAGACTATAGAGACTATATCTACCTATATCTACCACTACTATAGAGACTATATCTACCACGACTACATATTTCTTCAAGAGAGAATGTTTATGATAATGAAGAATACATATATTTAGATAAGTTATGCTGAGATCGCGTAGTACATAGCCATGTAATAGCATATCATTCTTATAAGATAAATAAATTCTACACCTTTTCAATACACAAACAACATGTGTAATAATTTTTAATATATATATATAATGAATTATATATATATATAAAGGACGTATTAGATGGAAGGAAATATATTATGTATAACAACAAAAGGAATAATGAAATACTGTAATAATATTAATGATTCAAAAGATTATAAAATGATTTAATTTATTCACATAAATACAATTTAAAATATAAGCAAAGTTTTCATAATCGTATACGTGATTTTAGATGTTTTAATGATACATTTACATGTTTATATACCTAAACATCGCCTACTCTCCCCATAACTGTAATCCCCGATTTATCGCTACTACATATGCAACCCCCTCCAGCAAATTGTAACACAAAGTCCCATGCAAGCGCCATGCGTGTATAACCACGCCCACTCTAACGTACAGTTCTCGCGCACTCCGTGGCCAAGGGCAAGTTCACGAAACAAAAGGGAACTCTCGTATTCCAAGGAGTTACGTTACATTCCCATCTAGCTGTTGACGGCATCGCGAGTAGCAAGTTGATGGATATGAGTTGCGCCGCTACGAACACCGATACGGAGAATTGGTGGGCCGTAGACTTGGTCGAACTAACTGAGGTGCTCTACGTACGTTTGACAAATACATTAGGTCGGTTAGAGATCGCATTTCGGGTAGATGAAAACGTAGACGTGTTCTTCGTTCGGGTGTCGATATGATAATGTGACGATAAGCGTCAATATGCCAGCGTTACAGGAAGTGGTCAGTGTGTCATTATTACGGTAAGTGTCGGTAAGCCAGCGTTGCGGTGTGTGTCAGTATGTCATTATTACGGTAAGAATTAGTATGTCGCAATAGAGTTCGTAACATTATCAATATGTTTTGAGTATGCTAACTTCACTGCATCTGTTTAATACGTGCGCGTGCATTGCTGAAGATACGATTTCCTCGGGTGTGGGTGTGCGGGTGTGTGGATGTGCGGGTGTGTGGGTGTGTGGGTGTGCGGGTGTGTGGGTGTGTGGGTGTGTGGGTGAGTGGGTGTGTGGGTGTGTGGGTGTGCGGGTGTGCGGGTGTGTGGGTGTGCGAGTGTGTGGGTGTGTGGGTGTGTGGGTGTGTGGGTGTGTGGGTGTGTGGATGTGTGGGTGTGCGGGTGTGTGGGTGTGTGGGTGTGTGGGTGAGTGGGTGTGCGGGTGTGTGGGTGTGTGGGTGTGTGGGTGTGCGGGTGTGTGGGTGTGTGTGGTATATATACATTGGATTTATTTGATATCTGTGTATACGTCTATGAGTTAATATATGTATCGGTGTCCGCGTGTGTATAGTTTGATACCGTGTTCTGTAACATGGACATAGATACTTTATAGATACTTTCGAAAACGATACTATATTTGAACCACACATTTCATGTGACCCCGTATACTTAACCTCTAACCTAACCTCGTTGATACCGGACAGGATCTGTTGCATTCATGAACCCTAGTACCCTTGGATTTATATCAAACATTCCGTCGAATTCAAATGCATCACCGGATTTCTTAAGAATTTGCACTGAAATCAACACAGACGATTTAGTTATCGATGTATACTGCCTCCCCTACACTTACGGAAGATACTTCGGGGCCAAGGTAACAAAAGGGTCGGGCTAGTGGTCGTTATTTGTTCTGGATAGTTATATATGTATATATATATAGAGGGTCGAATACTTAACTAGCTAATAATATATATTAACTAATATTGACACTAAATATGATCTTTTAGCGAAAACCTTGTTAATTGTAAATCTCTGAAATTGAATTTGTAATAATGAACACCTTGCCTAAATACTACTTTAACATAATAATAATATAAACCTTCGTGTGATTAGTTGATAAGTAATTTATTCAGAGAATTGCTAAATAACTTACTCTTTGAGTTGATTACCTAGTAACTCAGTTAGTTACTAGAATAGTAGCTAAGTAAATTATTCGGGAATTTGCCCTCTTAGATACATGTGGAGTTACTTAATAATACTCAGTAAATTAGTTTGTAAATCGTCATTTAGTGCATTCTTTTAAATTTGAATTTTTAACTTTGATCATATGAGATATTCTCACCTTTTTAATATTTCAAGTGGTAATTTTACATCTCATGTTTATAATTTTATCATTTTATTTAAGATCCAACGAAAATATAAATACCAATCATATGTATTAAACACATCGTGTTAGCATTATATAAACCTTTGTTTTATTTTAACTATTGCATTAGTCTGCAATATAGGTATTACATTTACATGGGGTAGACTTAATTTCATTTATTTTCAGTGTTCATAATATTATGTATTCGTGTATTATTTTGTTACTATAATGAAAACATTATATTATAGAGTTCATTTTAAATTATTGTTAAGTTGTCTAATCAAGCAAATAACTAAATAATACACTTTGTTAAACTACCATTGACCAACTTTTACTTTTACAGAATGCGAATAAAATGATTATTTGTGAACTCGAGATTTTCGCTAACACCCATGGCTAGAATTGCTTAAAATGAATTGTATATTACAAATATCATCCTTCTAACAAATATTGTCTTTATAACTGCTTACTTATCATACTCCATATATATTCTCAACAAACTCATATCATACGTCGGAACATGTTCACCTTATCATCCTATACATCCATAATTATATTATTATTCTTATTGTTTATAGGTTATATACATATTATAACATCCACTAGCACACCATCTCTATTTGCTCATACTTATCCTTCCCACCGCAATCTCCCATTAAATCCTCTCAATATTATCAAAACTCACACTTCCTTCCCTATAATACACGCTATCTCTCCACCTCACCCAACCCCACATCCATTCCAAACCCTATATCTCCCTTGGCTCATAAACTAATAATATTATCTTCTACAGAACCACAATTTCCCTGCATCATTAAATCACATTTACCCTACTTAAACCAATCTCACACCCTACCTAAGATCTTATCCTTAAAACTTCCTCTCACTATACCATAATCAACTCCATACATCCGCCCTCCCTTCTCCACCTCACCCAAAATCTCCGTCCTTATTTAACCAAATATAACTCAGCTAATCACTTTTATTATTCTCGCCTTACATAAGCCAATATCTTACTTCCCATTACCCCCATCGCCTATCTTCTATTCTCACCTCACATCGACTTTAGAAATGGGCAGCATAACTCACGGTAAAAAGGCATTCATACCGTCTACTTCCAACTTCTCAACTTTGATCACCGACTCATCTTTCGACACGTCATCCGAAACAACGGACAGTTATAATTCTACAATTGCGGTTGATCTGTTGACAGACTATTACGTCAGCTGGGTGTTCATTCTGGATCAAAACATAGGTTAACTAGTGATTATATAACAATACGAAATAGTCGTGGATTTGTATATAAAGATCTCCTATCTTATACAATTGCATTGTATCTTCACGTAAAACATTAGATTACACCTCTTTACATACAAAACTTCTTACCTTACGAACCCTGTTAACGCCACACCCTCGAAGATAAGCCACTCCCACAATTGCAAACTATATTATTACGAATTACTGTCAATTAACAACGCTACGCACTCCAAACTACACATCTGGCCCAAACCACGCCCACTACAAACCACGCCCCCGCCGCAGTTGATGTCGACGTACACTTATTGTCGAGTCTGGAACACATTAACGATACTAGGATTCTGGAACGCACATTGTGCGACTCGACTTCGGTCACGTGGATATACAAAAGAGCGCGGCTATATTGCGGGCGTGTGGGACGTGTGATTCTGGTACGCAGGAAGTCGCCAGGCATATTATCCCTGTATGATTTGAAAGCGTACGGAGGTCAGTAGAGTTTAAACCAGAGGGCATCAAAATGAAGCATATCGAACTGTTTAATTACAACTAACTTGCTACTAATTCATTAATATGATTTCTTTATCCCATCTCTTCATTTAACATAAGTTAATTTCTACTCAATCAATATCTCAATCATATCTCTAAATTATATCGTAGCAAATGATAATTATTTTATTCTGATTTTTAAATAGAACTTCTAAATTCATTTACCACATCCATATCATTATTAGGTTGTAGATAATTATTTGTAAATTGACCATTTTGTAATTAATTTATAATACAAAAGAAGGAGGTAATATATTATTCATCTTAATGTCTACCGATACACTAAATTCTTACATTAAAGTAAGAATATAGTGTAATTATAAAAGTGTAATAGATGAGTATTCATACTGTCAACTAAACCACGCCCCTTCACAGAGATCGCTCGTTCAGTTGCTATTGGGAAACCGACTAGTCAGTCTAGCACCAGAAGGGACCACAACTCAAGTAAAGGTATGCTTTATAATATATTTATGATGTAGAGATATGGTGTATATGTAAGATATTGTTATATTGTTATATGTAAGATATTGTTATATTGTTATATGTAAGATATTGTTATATTGTTATATGTAAGATATTGTTATATTGTTATATGTAAGATATTGTTATATTGTTATATGTAAGATATTGTTATATTGTTATATGTAAGATATTGTTATATTGTTATATGTAAGATATTGTTATATGCATGTATTTGTAAGTAACTATTCCGATTGTTGTTAGGTCTTATGATGTAGAATTAAGTACAGCCTTGTTGCCTATCATCGGCTCCATTATCACTAGCATAACTACTCTACTATACTCATATCGCCTATAATAACCACCTCCATTAACCACCTCCATTAACTACCCCCACTAACCACCCCCCACTAACCACCACCGTTAACTACCCCCACTAACCACCCCCACTAACCACCCCCCCACTAACCACCTCCATTAACCACCCCCACTAACCACCCCCCACTAACCACCCCCACTAACCACTTCCACTAACCACCCCCCACTAACCACCCCCACTAACCACTTCCACTAACCACCCACCCACTAACCACCCCCACTAACCACTAACCACTTCCACTAACCACCCCCACTAACCACCTCCATTAACCATCCCCACTAACCACCCCCCACTAACCACGCCCACTAACCACTTCCACTAACCACCCCCACCCCACCCCCACTTACCACCTCCATTAACTACCCCCACTAACTACCCCCCCCCACTAACCACCCCCACTAACCACTTCCACTAACCACCTCCACCCCCACTAACCACCTCCATTAACCACCCCCACTAACCACCCCCTCCCCACTAACCACCCCACTAACCACTCCCACTAACCAAATCCCCCCACTAACCAACCCCCCCCCCACTAACCACCCCCACTAACCACTTCCACTAACCAAATCCCTGATCAGCTGCCGACGGTAATACAAACATTAACTTTATTGACAATGTTTGTTCGAATACAAATCTAGAGGTTAACAATTGGTGGTATGTTGACCTATTGACCAAAATGATTGTGCAGTACGTACGCTTGTTCGGCAGACAACGTTAGTTGGAAGTAGATATGTTATAGAGGTCAGATATAGCTAAAAGAGAAGGGATGGATGGAGGGAGGGAGACAGAGATATATAGGATTACATTGGGAAATGCTATTAAGATCAAAGAAAGTAGTGGTGAAGATAATTAACATATACATTTACATGGATACAATAATATTCGGATATGATATTGGAATAGGATATGAATAAAGATCAAGTGATTAAATAGGAGGCCTAGATGTACATCATGTTTATAAATGAAAATACCGTAACATAATTATTAATCATAATCATGTTTAATAAGGATGATTATGTAGTATATGAAGTAATTATATATACCAATTCCTGGATACGAATTTCATTAAATCTAATTTAAATGGTGTCATAGTTGAGATTATCAAATGCACAAGTTATGTTAAATATAATAATCTATATGTAACTTATTACCAAGTTAAATAATGTTATTATTGATATGATTTAAAGTAGTTAAAGATTGAAAGTAGTTGAAGATGTGAGTTCTACAATGACCGGAAATAGAATTAAAGTATAAATAAATGTCGGCAAAACTCCAATTATTTGTGGAATAGAAGAACATTTAGAGAATGTCTGGTAGCTATGAAGAAAGTATTGATTAGTAGAGGGTGTTTTCACTATTAGGTAAAGTAGGAGATTAAATAGACACGAGGACTATACAAAATTAAGAATTACATAATAGAATTACATTAATCCGTATCGCAATACATTTTTCAAATTCAACAATGAATATCATTAATAATATTATTCATTCATCTCCCAGATCATAGAAATGAGATGTACTTGTCTATCATTGGTTTCGTAAAAGAAAAACCCACTAATGCAACTATTCCTTTCTTCACATCAATCTGCGAAAACATTACAACTTTAAAAGTTGTTTATGAAATCTACTGTCCCGAATTTACAATAGGACGCTACTTTACTCTATTTCAAGTTAGGATATTACTTAATTAATTTATACTTATATACACTACATTATGCTGAATTATACCGTGATAATAGTCGTGAATGACCTCGTCATAATAAATACAATTCATTTAGCTGAACAGATGTAACACATAGGTATTGCCCATTTAATTTAAAATATAAATTTCACATATTTTGTAATATTAATTATGAATCAATTAATATATATATATATATATATATATATATATATAGCAATATAATTTATAGAAATAAACTTCAACACGTTTAATTTACCTTACATTTCAACGAGAGGGTAGTAAGTATAAATGGGAGAATCAGAAGTCTGAATTCTAACAATTTTCCTAATAATTATTTAATTTTCAGAAATATTACAGATACATAATAATTTGTGAAATGGAAATATTCACGGACTCGGAGCAAAATTGTAAGTTTTAAAATAAGATGTACCGAATATTACGGTAGATCTGTATTATATATAGGATACATATCAATACATATAAATATATATAAATATATATAAATATATATAAATATATATAAATAAATATATATATATATATATATATATATATAAGGATAAATATATATAAATATATATAAATAAATATATATAAATATATAAATATATATATATATATATATATATATATATATATAAGGATAAATATCAATATATATATATAAATATATATATAGTTAGAATAGATAGTCTGAATAGCTAGTTAGTTAGTTAATTTAAGAAGAAGATGTAACTATGAAAATGGAAATTGTGAGAAAGGAAATTTGATGTAATTTAAAGAATGAAATATTCAAGGAAACTATTTTGAATAATATATTCCATGTATTAGAAATGGCTGAAAGTTTGTATTAAATATTTAGATATAAAATTAAATTCATGTTTATTAAATAATAATTATAATAAATCCATGCAGTTTTAAGATTATTATAAATATCCACTAAATTTATCTACACTAGAACAAAAGGAAAATATGTAAGTTACTCAATATGCAAATTTATTAATTTATTAATAATATTCAATTAGACAAATCTATTTTCTTATTAATTTGAAATATAAGTAATTATATATTACAGAACATAACTGTAAGTAATTTCTAACATTGAATATTTTAATTATATATTTTTGAGATTATTAATATTTAAGATACCATGAAGCTTTACAAAACTTTCATTTACAGTTTATGCTTTTTTAAGCATCTTCAATGCAATGCTCATTATATATTTCAAAGACATAATTCTATATATAATGTGTGTGACAAATAGGATGTTAGGATCAAAAGATTTACTACACGCATGCAATCATCGCCTTGGACGTTGCATATGTTGCAAGTCTGTAAATGGAGTTCACTCGCATGTAAGACACGCCACGTAATAGTGGAGGAAGAGGAGTTCCAATCTCCATTAACAAAGATATATATATAGGCATTACGAAATCATATATGATGAAAAGCGAATTCACATTAATGTAATTAAACTGCATTTTATCAATACAACACAAAGCAGCGATATATACATTCTCTATGTTCAGCCGCAATATTATATTATTTATATTTCTATTCTTGTTATTTCCGCTTGACAAGTCTGTTGCAAATCTGTAAATGGAGTTCACCTACATGCAAAACACGCTACGAAGAATAGTTTATAAGTACATTATTTTAAACGAACTTTTATGAACTTTTATTCTATGATATTTATATTGATATTACATTATATTATAATGCATTGCATTGCTTTGTATATAATTGTATTATATTGTATTATTTTAATGAAACCAAATAAAAAACACAAACTGTAAGCTAGGGCAATTATTACTACTACATACTCAGAACTGGTTTCAACGAGTTAATGTTTAGTTTTCTATTGGCTTTATGCAATTAGAACTCGTACACGTTGATGAGTTCCTGTCTTCATTAACAATGATATATATATAGGCATTACGAAATCATATATGATGAAAAGCGAATTCACATTAATGTCACTGAAC
Source organism: Osedax frankpressi (assembly GCA_964035775.1). Lineage (NCBI taxonomy): Eukaryota > Metazoa > Annelida > Polychaeta > Sabellida > Siboglinidae > Osedax > Osedax frankpressi. The sequence continues at coordinate 3,746,184 of OZ038312.1, read as the reverse complement.
TGCATTTTATTATTATGCAATACAACATAAAACAGAAATATATACTTTCCCTATGTTAAGCCACAATGGGATATATTTATATTTCTATTCTTGTTAGTTCCACTTGACCAGGTCCATAAAGAGGCTAATACGCTATAAAGGAAATACTAACCGGTGAAGTAGTCAGTTTTATGATCTTTGAACAGTCTTGACATCATTAGTTGTTATTCGTAACTCATAACCATTTTTATACTGAAGTTCTAACATTAATAACGAATTTTAGAAATCCGACTTACAATATATATAATATCATATTATTATTGCATTTTATAAATATAAATACATTGTCTTATATTCGTCGACGCTAATATAATTTGAGTAATAAAATCCGAGCACGAGGTTGGCGTCGGCGGACGGCCGTAGCGGATTCGTTAGTTTAGACGGGGTGGCGGAAATTTTTGACGACCCGTCCGAAACTCCGATAAAGGGGCCGGAGAAAAAATTGGAATTTTACAAAAAATTTTTCCCCCCCCAAAATGTCTTTTCGACCGTTTTTTGGCTTTCGTAGTCAACATGTCCTTAGGACACGATTCTAACGTTGGTAGATAGCCAACTCGGCGAATTTAGTACTCTACGCGTTTTTTAAAAAACTACCGATAACCCCGACTCCGTACGAGCAACCCGGTACCGAATTTTTTTATTTCTATATCGGTTAAGTATACTTAATCGACGCTTAACTAATAAAATACTAAAATCTTTACCGAGACCGTTTCGCGAATTCCGAGACGGTAGCCCCCTTCTCCGAGGAGTATTTAACGCGGGGGAACGGAAAAAAAGTCGAAAATAATTTTATTAGTATAATAAATTAAGTATTCTAAAATACGGTTTTCGAATAAAATTCGCAAACTTCTAATTTTTTCCCCCGACCTCCCCTACCCGAGGAGAAATATAATAGCGTCTAAAAAAGTTGCGAAATTCCGATATTAGTATAATAAATTAAGTATTCGAAATTTTCTATAGGCTCGATAGTACTCGAAAAGTTTAGAAAATTCGCGTCCCGGTCCCTACGGGTATAGGCTACGACTTAGGATCTCTATATTTTTAGATTTACTTTCCGCGAGTACTCTAATACCGATCTAATTAGCCTATTCTAAGCGTTATTATACACGTGGCCGATATCGTACCCCAGACAGAAATTAACGGCTTTTTGTGGCGTGCGTTACTTACTCGATAGTTTCGTCGGCGATTACTCGATAACGGACGGAGATTATTAAAATCCGATATATATATATATATATATATATATATATATATATATATATGTATATATCTATATATATATTTAAGTTGTAAATTAATATATATATTATGTATACTATAAGTATATAGCTTCGAATTTTATATATAGATTTACATAGCTTTATATATCATTCTATTATTAGATTCGAAATTACAACACGTGTTTTAAAATATGTATAGGATTTTATGAACGCGTTGGTTTCTCGGTGATTAAAGCCGACTCGAATAAGTTTATTAAAAATGAATAACGTATTCGGAATCCTTACCCCAAATGATGATAACCGTCAATTTTAAAAATGTCTCATCTCACCTCGGCTTTCGCGCTCGATTTCTCATCGAATATTTAATATTTACCTTAGAAATTTAAACCTAACGATAGATAATTGATAAAGCTACAAATTCTTTATATATATTTATATTCGATAAACCAGTTTTTAGTACCTTAAATAGGTAGTAAAGTTGAAAAATCACTTTTTTTTGGTTTTACATTTTTGGAGCCGAATTTCGGGTATTAATTTACTTATTTTTGAAAATACCTAAATCCTACGTCTTAGAGTTCGTCCGTATCTTACTTTTACTATACCGATATCGATATTTCTTATAATAAGTTTCGAGGTAATCTACGTTATATTTTTAGAAATTTTTCGAAATCGAAATTCGAGAGATTCGAGTAAATCTATAGGGGCATTCACACAAAGCTTTTTTACAGCTTTTAAGCTGTCTAATTAGGCAGCTTTCTGCTGGATTCGAGATATGTTCAATATTTCTAGCTTTTTTCTGCTTTTTTCTGCTTTTTTATCAAAATAGAACATGTCGAATATTTCTTGCCTAAAGGTCAGCAGAAAGCTGGCTGAATGCACCTTATTGGTTAACTTTTTGATTGACAGCTGATTTTCTTTGTTGATTTATGCAAATTTATTATTTATTGACAGATTCATTTCTTTGTTAATATTATTTAATTTTATTTTAACTTGGATGTTTTAATATCTGCCGATTTAAATATAATATTAATAGTAGTGATCGTATACGACGTGATTTGTTATTCATTGTATTGTAATATTAATATAATTTGTATATAATTTAAATATGTGCGTATTAAATAACGGTTTAAATATGGGCGTATTTACATTAAGCTCAAAGTGACAGCTCGAGCTTTTTTATTCGAGCTTTTTTTAGCTTTTTCAGTGTGAACGCATTTTAAATTACCAGTTTTTTCTGCAGCTTAAAGCTGCCTAATTAGGCAGCTTAAAAGCTGGAAAAAGCTATGTGTGAATGCCCCTTATGAGTCACGCATTTCGATGAATCACGCAGCGCTCTCAATCTTTATATACGAATTTAGAAATATATAGGCGATACTATGTGAGCGTAAACTTGAATATGAATTTAAATGTACGTATTGTATAGTACTGTTATATCGTCATAATATGATATATTAACTGCACTATATGCAATACTATACCAATTACTCCCATCATATAACTAATGTTTGTATTGGGTTTGGTTTTTTGTTTGTTTCTGCGTAGTTTTTTTTGAATAAATTAATATAAATTTGACGCCAGATTAAGTTCATATACTATAATTATATTATTTGTGTTTATGTTTTTGGTTTGGATTCTGTTTAGGAATTATAAGTCCTAAAACTATAGTTTTAGATTTGAGTTTAGTTTTAGGTTTGGATTCGAGTTTGTATTTGGGATTATTTCTGAGGTTTTTTTAAAAATAAAATAGTATATATTTAATCTCAGGCTATCTTCGTAAACAAATAATTATAATGTTTGGTTTTAGGGTTCGTTTTGGATATATGTCGGGGTTTGGGTTTAGTTCTTTATAGGTTTTTCCAAAAGTAAAATAATGTATATTTAATCTAATCGGGCTATGTTTATATAACTTTAATTATAATATTTTGTTTAAGTTTGGTTCTACGTGGGGTTTTGAATAAATTAAATTAAATTTGATGCCGGAATATGTTCGTATCCTATAATTATAACATTTTATTTTGATTTTAGGTTATTTTTTGGTTTGGGTTTATGTGGGCTTTTTTTAAATATATTAAAATACGATAAAATATAAAAGAAGGCGCGACTTAATTTTAATCTACGCGTCGACCAATCATCGATTAGACTAATCGACGCCCGCAAGAGTGGCGCGCGTCGTATATAATGAATCGCGACATTAATTAGCGTTCATTCTAAAATTTACTTATAATATTTAATATCGATTATATATATATATATATATAAATTTATATACAGAAATTAATAGTTGAATTCGATTGATTGCATTCGCAATGTCTTGCGCTTGTACAATAATTTATATTACAATAATTTATATTACAATAATTTATATTACAATAATTTATATTACAATAATTTATATTACAATAATTTATATTACAATAATTTATATTACAATAATTTATATTACAATAATTTATATTACAATAATTTATATTACAATAATTTATATTACAATAATTTATATTACAATAATTTATATTACAATAATTTATATTACAATAATTTATATTACAATAATTTATATTACAATAATTTATATTACAATAATTTATATTACAATAATTTATATTACAATAATTTATATTACAATAATTTATATTACAATAATTTATATTACAATAATTTATATTACAATAATTTATATTACAATAATTTATATTACAATAATTTATATTACAATAATTTATATTACAATAATTTATATTACAATAATTTATATTACAATAATTTATATTACAATAATTTATATTACAATAATTTATATTACAATAATTTATATTACAATAATTTATATTACAATAATTTATATTACAATAATTTATATTACAATAATTTATATTACAATAATTTATAGTACAATAATTTATATTACAATAATTTATATTACAATAATTTATATTACAATAATTTATATTACAATAATTTATATTACAATAATTTATATTACAATAATTTATATTACAATAATTTATATTACAATAATTTATATTACAATAATTTATATTACAATAATTTATATTACAATAATTTATATTACAATAATTTATATTACAATAATTTATATTACAATAATTTATATTACAATAATTTATATTACAATAATTTATATTACAATAATTTATATTACAATAATTTATATTACAATAATTTATATTACAATAATTTATATTACAATAATTTATAGTACAATAATTTATATTACAATAATTTATATTACAATAATTTATATTACAATAATTTATATTACAATAATTTATATTACAATAATTTATATTACAATAATTTATATTACAATAATTTATATTACAATAATTTATATTACAATAATTTATATTACAATAATTTATATTACAATAATTTATATTACAATAATTTATATTACAATAATTTATATTACAATAATTTATATTACAATAATTTATATTACAATAATTTATATTACAATAATTTATATTACAATAATTTATATTACAATAATTTATATTACAATAATTTATATTACAATAATTTATATTACAATAATTTATATTACAATAATTTATATTACAATAATTTATATTACAATAATTTATATTACAATAATTTATATTACAATAATTTATATTACAATAATTTATATTACAATAATTTATATTACAATAATTTATATTACAATAATTTATATTACAATAATTTATATTACAATAATTTATATTACAATAATTTATATTACAATAATTTATATTACAATAATTTATAGTACAATAATTTATATTACAATAATTTATATTACAATAATTTATATTACAATAATTTATATTACAATAATTTATATTACAATAATTTATATTACAATAATTTATATTACAATAATTTATATTACAATAATTTATATTACAATAATTTATATTACAATAATTTATATTACAATAATTTATATTACAATAATTTATATTACAATAATTTATATTACAATAATTTATATTACAATAATTTATATTACAATAATTTATATTACAATAATTTATATTACAATAATTTATATTACAATAATTTATATTACAATAATTTATATTACAATAATTTATATTACAATAATTTATATTACAATAATTTATATTACAATAATTTATATTACAATAATTTATATTACAATAATTTATATTACAATAATTTATATTACAATAATTTATATTACAATAATTTATATTACAATAATTTATATTACAATAATTTATATTACAATAATTTATATTACAATAATTTATATTACAATAATTTATATTACAATAATTTATATTTCAATAATTTATATTTCAATAATTTATATTATAATAGCACTGATACTTCCATATAGAGTCAACTCTAAGTTCGATAAGATCGACCATTATTTACTTTTACTAAGTCTAAAATTAATGACCATAAAATCTTTTTACTTTTTACTGAAAGTCAACCCTAACTGTCACTTTAAACGACAAACAACTTCAAAATATAGTTTTAAGGATCAATTATTGGTCATATCTTGTAATCACTTCAATTGCTAATATATATATATATATATATATATATATATATATATATATATCATATATATCATATCATAGGGGTGTAGAATAACCACTTTAAATATATCACCTATTTACGTCTCAAACTAAATCATCTCGATTACTAGTCATTTATAAATAACTACCTTACTGAAATAAATGAATGCAAAATGAGTAACTAATAGTAAATTCAATAACAACTATAATATTAAATTTATCAAATAAATATAATTAATAAACACCAACATATTTATAAATGACATTTGATTTGGTTTCAAAAAATCCGCAAAATATACAATTAATGATATAAAATGAGTTCAACTGACACCTGAAATAGATACAGATTCATTCATTTCAATATGTAATTATTCATTTCAATACAATTACAACTACAATTACTCCTACAACTACTCCTACAACTACTCCTATAACTACTCCTATAACTACTCCTACAACTACTCCTACAACTACTCCTACAACTACTCCTACAACTACTCCTACAACTACTCCTACAACTACTCCTACAACTACTCCTACAACTACTCCTACAACTACTCCTACAACTAACTACCTTCTGTTAACTACCACACTAATGTTTAATATATATATATATATATATATATATATATTTATATATATATATATATATATATATATATATATATATATATTTATATAGTATATAGTGTATATAGTGTCTATATAGTATATATATCTTGGATTACATCTATTAACACTACGGATCCGGTGACCATTTGACTACACTTTCCAAGGGAGAACACGGCGATGACTCACCATTCGATGGACCTAGAGGAGTATTGGGCCACAGCTACAAACCAAGACGAGGCATTTGCCATTTAGACGATGACGAACACTGGACTAATGGACCCCACCCGTATGATGGCGCTAACCTTAAACAGGTAAGTCCATTAGAACAATACATTATTATAACAAACGTTGTCATTCAAATGTGTAAAGAGATGTAAATTAAATATTCGTGGGACCAAATTAAAAAGCGTTATTTTATTTTCCAATTATATTAATTTTATATTTTTAATTTGTGTTATGAATGATTATATAATATAATCTATACTTGTGTCTGAATACGAAAACAAGAAATAAATAAATAAAAATACACCTGAGGATCATTTCACATTTTAAAGTTCTTTAAATATCCTGATTAATTTAGTTTATAATCTAAGATCGTAGTTTATCTTTTCTAAGATATAAAGTTGCTTACCTAAACACCTATTGTGGTCATATCGAGTGAACTAACTTGAAACGTATCTAGTGGTTTATATAACCACCTATATATAGATAACAAAGATAACTCAAATAGCTTGAATTGTTTCTGTGTTCCATGTAATTTAGTTGCAGACGATTATGTAGTCGATATATCTACGCACTCACTGACCATACTAATAATACGATATTTGTATCCGCATGTCAGGTGATGACTCATGAAATAGGCCACGCCCTCGGTCTCGACCACTCCAGATCACGTGGAGCCGTCATGGCACCATTTTACAATGGGTACGACCCGTTCTTTGCTTTAGACAGAGATGATATCGACGGCATTCAGGCAATTTACGGTTAGGATTGCGTAACTCGGTGTCGGTGTACAGCGATGTGTTGTTGTACTACTTCTCATCCTCCCCATCATATTACGTAATTCAAATTGATTCGCGACCCACCCAAGAAATCAGATGATGTAACCATTATAAAATCTTATATAATTATTTTTAATAAAAAATGAACATAATATATTTTTAATGTAAATAAAATATTTGCACACTTTTATTATATAATACAAAAACTAAAATGACCAGAAAGGTTTCCTGATTACCTACTTAATATTCTTACTACTTAATAATGCTAAATGTTTAGACGAAATAGTTACACACTCAATATATTGTATAGTTTGTTATATATTCGATAGTCCTTTCACCAGAATATTTACATACGCACCCCTATTTACATACACACATATACGACCAGGTGCCGGTGGTCCGAACCCAAACCCCAAACCTCGTAGCACCACGACGAGTACCGAAGCACCGGATCCAGGCACGGGTACCATGCCAACCACCACTACCAAGGAAAAACCAAGCGTTACCACCGGGGACATCTGCAAGAAACCTACTTTCGACGCTATGGCTTTCGACATACACAGAGGCGTCAGGGGCTTCAGGGGTAGGTGACATAATACAGGTGGTGACGTCATATGGGGGCTATGACTTTGTACGGGTCTATTAGATGCGGAGAGGTGTCGGGTGCGGTGACGTCGTGGAAGTGAGGTGACGTCATGAGAGTAGGGTGACGTCATACGTTGTGAAGTCAGGTGGGTCATGAGTATACTATGCGGACGATGTAATGGTAGTATTATCTGGTCTAGTAATGACGGTATATGGATCTGATGACGTCACATGGATTACGCCATATGTCGTCACTTAAGTCACGTCCATGCCAATTACACTCAGCCACGTAATCTATACAATACACATCCATTCAATTAAACCACGCCCTCTGGCATTCCTCCATGCAGGTAAATTCTACTACAATCTGAGCTACGGTAACATGAATCCGAAGCCTTTGAAAATAGCAGATGGTTTCGGGGTGAACGTAGACCATATCGATGCAGCTTTACAGATAGGACATAAGACACTCATGTTCAAGGTCTATTAATCCCCTTTATGGCCAACTAAAACATCTACTATCGGCAATCGAAGTTATAGCAAAACATACCACAATTAATAAAATTGAATTTAGACGAACACTTTGTTTCGAATTGATCTCAAAGCCCGCTAAACAGAATACACTAAACCTACACATCAAGTATACTAGCATTTCTAGTAAACGCCTCCAGTTCCGCCCCAGCCCCGCCCTTTAACGTAAGCCACGCCCCATCAGGGAAATCTCGTCTACGCCTCCGAACGCGGACGTTCCGTTACCGGATACCCAAAACCTCTGAGTCAGTTATACCCGGATGTACCAGCTAACGTAACTGCCGCGTTTACCTACGAGAAGAAGCTCTACTTCGTCAAGTATAACATCTACTACGAGACAGAGATACCGGAGAAGACTGCAAGGGCAAAGGTCAATATTTGTAGATGTCATAGGTCACGGTAGATTTTATTGTGAAGAGATCATATATAATTACTAATATTGTGTGAAGGTGGTTTCGATTAGTGATAAGTGTGCAAATAGATATTATTGATATATTTTAAATATAGATGTACTATGACCATACTTACACCGTAGTATTGGTGTGATATCATATAATATAACGGATTATGAATTTTGAATCATCAATAAAAATGACGTATTTCTTGACTTGTTAAGCGACTTAGTATTTGTCCTATTTCTTGACATATTTAGCGACCTAGAATGCGACCTAGTTATCTGTTGGCAGGTAGTACCCTGTCCCTTCAAGTTCGACTCCCACGGAGGACCCAGTCACGTGGAGGCTGGTTTCGAATGGCCAGGCTACGCTACCTTCTTATTCGTCGGCGAAAACTACTACAACAAGATTGTGAAACACCCCACGGTAGGACAGAACAAAGGGCGACTTGCTCGTGCTCTAGCGTAGAACCCGTATTGTTATTGATGCGCTAACGAATATTAAATATAATATTAAGAAATTGTGCGGTATACAAATTAAATGATCTGGATCACTCGCTAGGTATTAAAACCGCTATAGTCGTGTAGCGTTATTCACCGTAATACAACTCTATATACATAACTGTTTTGTTTTACAGTTGACAGAAAAGATTGCGAGCAATACGTACTTCGTCAGATGTAAATAGTCAGAAAAACGAATGTCAACTCATATGTTCTGATAGCGATTTCATCATCTCGATATTGCGTAATAAAGCACTATATCAATTATTTGTTTGTATATAGTTAGTACGCAAATGCGTATGTTATATTATAATGTTATTAGGATAGCACAACAAATATTATATCTATTTTACCTATTTATAAAAAACGGTGAAAGAATTTATTAATTTATAAATTAACTTAACTTAATTGTTGGCAGAATTTGTATTTATAGAATTTTATGTCAAGAAAATGTATATACAATATTATGCAGTAATTATAAAGTATAATACATATATAGTATGCAATAAGTATCATTTCATAAAAATTAAAACATAAAGAGATGCCGATAATGAGGAATTTAAAAAAATATATATATTTGATAAAAAATATTATTTAATATTTAATATGTTAATTACTATTAACATAATAGTATTTTTTATCTCAATATATTATTAAAATGGGTCCATTTCCTTATCTCTTACATGTAAAATTCCTCAGTGTCGGCATGCCCATAAACAATATACATATGTTTCATAACATCTGTATTTTATATATTAATGTATTATTTAAATTAAGTTGAACAATTATTAACTTGTTTACTGGTGTATTAGGTATATAAGCACATAATATAAGATGATGTTACATGATGTTATATAGTATAATATATTAAGTATTTACTATAGTCTTGATTATATTGACTGAAAGATAATTGAAACAATAATATAAGTTATAAACAGGAAGTGTATAATTATGAATTAAAACTCTTCATTGATATAGTAGTGAATTCAATATGTTTAAAAACTGTTATTGAGAGAGAGAGAGTGGAGAGGAGGAAGAGGGGTGGAGATAATAAAAGCATGTAAAAGAAATAATATAAAGCCAAAACAGTTTGTATTTCCAAGATTAAATATTAAATAATTATAATGACTGAGAGTTAAATGTTTATATTGTTTAACTGTTAATATGTCATAGAATATTACATATACTACAACTACATTGCCGATAGAATCTACTTGATTTCAGTAGATAATCCTCCAATTGAACTCATTTCATTCATCGGTGTAATATTCTAGATTCTCTCATTTTCTCCTCTTAAATCAATTCCTAAAGTTCAATATTATATTTATAATGATAATATCAGACTACTTTCTACTATTTCACTTCATATTTAACATATCTATAATTCGTGAAATCGGCGTATTTGTTTAATTAATCTATATTTAGCTCTTCTAATAATTGATTATTGAATACGAATACAGAAAACTAGTTTTAGAGTAGCTACTTTCTAAATATAATTTCCTTTCCGTAATTTTTGGTGATGTGACAATTAATAATTCACCAAAAGTGAAAGCTTAAATTTTATCATCGATGTTCAAATATCTCTAATATAAGATGCATATATTTACACAATAAAGATATGCGTATCACAAAATCAAATAGATCACCATCCTGACACTCTATCTCATATTATTTCTTATCGACTTAACAATACAAATGCACTTCTATTATTCTAACTATTGAATAAATGCATTCGATGAGTTCATTCTTTCTTCGTCCAAATATTTGTCTATATAATAACTCCCGTACAAATAAACTGCAAACAAATGTTGGGTTACAATACAGGCGTATTTCTTAACTTCTGTTTTATTCGTCAATCGTATTATTTATTAATTTCATAAGTCAATACTTTCTAAACTTATTATGTATTACTATCAACTACTATCGCATAGATCTACTAATTAAATAATCAACTTACAAAAGCAAATTATAAATATCTCCTGTATTTGACATTTAGGATTAGTGTACTTTTAAACTGCAATCCAATAACTCTCCGGAATAAAGTGAAAATGCCATTTTCGTAATCCACTGTTACACAAACAATTATCCAAGTCATTTTCGTTTTTATAAGAGAAAATATATGTTTTTGTATTACATTTATATTATAATTATATTTTATTGAAAATAATTGTAAAATAATTTATATTAGTTACATCATCTTAATGTTAGTGTAATAATGGTAATTACTCAAGAAACTAGATAATATAACTATAATAAAATATTATATAGTTATTTTAATTATTAAATAAATATTATATATATTTTTACTTTTATAATAAAACAAAACAATTAAAATGACCTGGATGGTGTATTGGGTATCAGCGAATAAACTATGTACTTTTATTTTTATACTATGAACTAATATTGACATATTTTCTTTTATGTTCAAAAGAATACTTTATTTATATTTTAAACATCTTATATAATAATGACATCATACTATTTGCTGGTATACGTTCATAAGAGGCGCAATGATGAATACTAACAAATTATCATTTTGCAAGCAGATGTCATATTTCTACATGATATCTGTATTACAGGTCACGTTAGATAATATTATTATAATGGAAATCACCATTATTAATTAATAATGTGTATATATCCTGGCAAATACAGTTATCTAATATACAAATGTTTTAATATCCCAAGAAATCAGTTGATATAACTATTATATATATTATATAATTATTTCAAATAAATCAATAACTTGAATGAGTTATATTTTCATTTTTATTATATAACAATCAAAATCAAAATAATTTAAATGATTTCCTGGAGTATTACAAACATCATTAGTTAACAAGGAATTATGAAAACTAAAAAAGAGTTTTAAAACGTGTTTGTATGACTGGTGTATTAAAACGGCGGTTTCAACTCATTCGTAAAAATAAAATTATACTAAATAACGTGATAAAACCCATAGTTTACAACCCAAATCCGTTAATATGGGATTTTAAACTATGGCCTGATTAGTTTAAAACTGAATTACTTATACAATGTATACTTTATATACGTTTATGTTCCAGTTAAGCATTCAGGTAATGGTTGTTATATAATAAAAGTAAACGTATATTATTATATATATATTATTATATATATTTGTATATTATTACAATAAAAGTATATTATTTTATTTTTTATTTAAAAATGATATACAATTGTATTATCTATTTTCTTGGGTATGTAGCAAAGTTATTCTAGAATTCTTATCAAATATATATAATATTTATTATTTATCTAATTTACTCTCGGTATTCGAAGAATAAAGATAATGTTTAATAAATATTATTTATATTAAATCTGTTATATAATAAATATAAAGCTACTTATCATTTATAGTTTAACAAGTGTAATTGTTTGTTATTTATTTTAGATTACTTAATGATTAATGATTGTTAATAATTCTAAGTTGGAGCATCTGGTTTAATATTAATATCAATAATGTATTTCAAATTCTTACCAGTAATGGTATTTTAATAATAAACTTAGATAATCATTTTAAATAATAACATTCATTCACCGCTTCTAGTAAATTTGGAGAAGATTATTTAAACTTATCAATTTAAAACTGTTAACAGATATCCAAATATCCCATTCTGCAAATGGTTAGTATATTATTATATATTATAACATTATTATAAGAGTAATTTGTTTTACTGTTATTATATAATAAAATATCAAACTTATTCTAGATAGTCGTTCTGTTACATAATGTATAATAAAAAATAATAAAGATTTAAAGGCAGTGTACGATATTTGCTTGAAAATGTAACCCGAGATTTCATAACATCTCCAGACGCAACAAATGACCGCTGGGCTAGTTAAACAGTTCACTGCTGTAACTGCCAATGCCTGGGAGCAGTGAAACGCCCGCCACACGGTGGACTACGTGTATGACAGGATAAACGCACACCCGCGAGTAACGACACCTTACGTCACGGTTAAATGATGCCCTTTGAAGTCTAGATTATCGATTGAGATGAAGAAACGATCTATATCTCTCTCTCTCTACCTCTCTCTACCCTCTCTCTCTCTCTCTCTCTCTCTCTCTCTCTCTCTCTCTCTCTCTCTCTCTCTCTCTCTCTCTCTCTCTCTCTCTCTCTCTCTCTCTCTCTCTCTCTCTCTCTCTCTCTCTCTCTCTCTCTCTCTCTCTCTCTCTCTCTCTCTCTCTCTCTCTCTCTCTCTCTCTCTCTCTCTCTCTCTCTCTCTCTCTCTTCTCTCAAACATGTAACATACCACGGATTTAAATAATATTAACATTTACATTAGCTATGCCGCATTCTCAAATTTCAAGAAATCGTATTCAAAAACAATATAAAATGAATATATTGTATCTCTACCCTGGTAATGATATATTACGTTTATTCAAAATGTAACTGTATATACTATAATCAATGTAAATGTATTTTTTCTGAGATATTTAATAAAAAAGTTTTTTCATATTATATATCTATTAGTTTCTTTGGGTCAATTAGTTTCTTTGGGTCAATTAGTTTCTTTGGGAAAATTAGTTTATTTCGGTTTTTTTAAAGTCAATGTAAATAATAATTTATAGAACAATATTACTTTTCAATTTGTTTGTTCATTCAAAATTGTAGAAATTCCAATTCTCGTTTACTAACATATATTACATGTATATTTACCACTATTCAACATTTACTAACATATATGTACATGTATATTTACCTTTATTTACTAACATATATTAAACACCTTACTTTTATAAACAAAATTAATTGTATTTCATTATCTGAATTCCTTTATAGTTATGGTATTATCAAGTAATTTCATAACCATATGATATCACTTTGTTTATTGTTCCCCACGGCATCCGAAGTGATTTCACTTTTTATATCGCGTATTATATTTTTATAAAATTGTTTCTATATCGGAAAATCATTGTAATACATAATGTTATACAAACATATTACATAACAAGGTCGCGGCTCCGTTGCCGTCTACACAGGGACATACACAATAACTCCGCACATTCTCCGCATTGTCCTGGACATAACGGAAGAGTTTTCGTATAACGACGCGTGTGCATTACTCGCTCGATAGTTGCTTGTATTCCTAGAAGTCCGAACGGCCGATCACAATACACGTATTAATAACAGACCAGAGTTAAATATATGTAGTTAAATACATCGCCGGTGTCACCGTTATTCGGTAATTACACGTATTACGTAAGCGTGATATGGGCGTGTCGTGGTGTTGCGTAAGGCACGGGGTCTGGAGCTAGGATAACGGGGCTCGGGGTGTGGACCGGACCTATAAGACCACCAAACTCTCTACATAATACCATGGTGCTTAGTGTGGTGTGATTTAGGATATATATTGGTGTGTGGTGTGTGGTGTGTGGTGTGTGGTGTGTGGAGATTTGTGCGAATGCTGTACGAAATTTGTGTTCGGATTGAAATCATTTCTAGAGATTAATTTAAAATACACGAAATTAGAAATAAATAATATATATATATATTATTTTAAATAAACCTTATTCACCAGATAAATACACCATGCAATACTTACAATATCGGGAACACTCAAATGTTTCAATAAGATATTAGTTGGAGATTTAATCAATGGATATTAATTCAACTATATGAGCAATTATAGCATGATTATATTATTTAATATTTTTAAACTACTTTTATTGGATGCACTACCCGGTACTATATTCTACTACTCTACTCTAATACTCTACTCTACTAGTCGTCTCTACTACTCTACTCTAATACTCTACTCTACTGCACTACTCTACCGTTCCTATCCAATAATACATAGACGAGTGAAGTTGTGAGTAGGGTAAAATATTTAATTCCACTCTATTCTACTCTACCCGACACTGGGTAGAGTTTTGGAGTGGGGTACACTACTGAGTAGAGTTTTGGACTGGGGTACACTACTGAGTAGAGTTTTGGAGTGGGGTACACTACTGAGTAGAGTTTTGGAGTGGGGTACACTACTGAGTAGAGTTTTGGAGTGGGGTACACTACTGATTAGAGTTTTGGACTGGGGTACACTACTGAGTAGAGTTTGGAGTGGGGTACACTACTGAGTAGAGTTTTGGAGTGGGGTACACTATTGAGTAGAGTTTTGGAGTGGGTACACTACTGATTAGAGTTTTGGACTGGGGTACACTACTGAGTAGAGTTTTGGAGTGGGGTACACTACTGAGTAGAGTTTTGGAGTGGGGTACAGTACTGAGTAGAGTTTTGGACTGGGGTACAGTACTGAGTAGAGTTTTGGACTGGGGTACACTACTGAGTAGATTTTTGGACTGGGGTACACTACTGAGTAGAGTTTTGGAGTGGGGTACACTACTGAGTAGAGTTTTAGAGTTTGGTACACTATTGAGTAGAGTTTTGGACTGGGGTACA
This sequence comes from Osedax frankpressi, assembly GCA_964035775.1. Lineage (NCBI taxonomy): Eukaryota > Metazoa > Annelida > Polychaeta > Sabellida > Siboglinidae > Osedax > Osedax frankpressi. The sequence goes on along the minus strand of OZ038312.1, from coordinate 3,730,326 downwards.
CTATTGAGTAGAGTTTTGGACTGGGGTACACTATTGAGTAGAGTTTTGGACTTGGGTACACTATTGAGTAGAGTTTTGGAGTGGTGTACAGTACTCAGTAGAGTTTTGGACTGGGGTACACTACTGAGTAGAGTTTTGGAGTGGTGTACAGTACTCAGTAGAGTTTTGGACTGGGGTACACTACTGAGTAGAGTTTTGGACTGGGGTACACTACTGGGTAGAGTTTTGGACTGGGGTACACTACTGAGTAGAGTTTTGGAGTGGTGTACAGTACTGGGTAGAGTTTTGGACTGGGGTACAATATTGAGTAGAGTTTTGGACTATGGTACAGTACTGGGTAGAGTTTTGGACTGGGGTACACTATTGAGTAGAGTTTTGGAGTGGGGTACACTACTGAGTAGAGTTTTGGAGTGGTGTACACCATTTAGTAGAGTTTTGGACTGGGGTACACTATTGAGTAGAGTTTTAATGAGGGGTACACCATTCGTCTGCTTTTTTCATTTTTGCGTGCATTTTATTACTAAATATACGAATTATCAATATTCCAGGTTACCTATATTAATGGTATTTATAAAAATCCAATATTTAAAAATAATTAATAACAATGATTAAACTTTAATTAATTTAAAAAAATATAATAATACATTAAATTATATTAGAGAATATATAAATTAACTACATAATTTATTTTATAGATATAAAAATATATTTGATTGACATCAGTGAGTTGAGTGTTGAAAGGTAGTACATTAGTAGTAAATATATATATATATAAATATATATAGTAACAGTAGTAATCCAACACGTATGAGATAACCTCTAATCATTTTCTATAGAAATGATATACTCCTTTCTATTCTTTATACATCATTTTTCTATATACAATTATAATTGTTATTTTCAATATCGTATGATATTGAAAATAACAATTATATAATAATTCTATACATATATGTGTTATGTAATATATATGCATATATATATATATATATATATATATTTATATATATCTATATTGTTTTTTATAATATGTAAAGTACACTAATATATACAGTAAAATCGATCGGATTTAATATTAATATTATTTTCTGGACTATTCTATTTTTAGAATTTTTTTTAATAATTACAACGGATAAATTATTCTTGGTATAATATTAGATTCTGCGGTTAATTATATATACATATAAGTATGTGTATATATACGTATATATACGTATATATACGTATATATACGAATGTGTGAACATTAATTATATTGATCCGGAGGCTACACTGTCCTTATTTTACCTTTGAGTTATTTTCATTATTGTTACAAGAATAGACCCTCTACATGTTGACAATTGACACATGAAATACTATATAGTTATATTTGGTAACGATTTTAATTATGCCTACACCCTCATCCAACATCTCCTACTCATTATCTTCCTCTATTCCTCCTCCTCC